>CM067507.1:326087-443587 GCA_034509495.1 Acestrorhynchus altus | reverse complement strand
TAAGTTTGTTTACGTTGTATTGATTGTTTACTCTGTTAATGCTCTGCAGGATGATAAAGACCCGTCTATGAGTCTGCTGTGGCTGAAGGACTCCAACTGTCTCATTAAAGTGGGAGCGGAGGCGGACCAGAACTACCAGAACTACATCCTCAGAGGTACTGCAGTCCAGCTACAGTCCAGCTACAGTCCATCTACAGTCCAGCAGCTCTACAAATCACACAGCTCCACACAGGGTTACCACATTTACTTCAGCTTATAAAAGTGACCCATTGCTGACACAGATGTGCAAATGCACACACAGCTGTCTAGTCCCTGTAGAGAAGAACTGCCAATAGAATAGGACTCTGGAGCAGATAAACACATATGACCTATTGCTCCATGTTCACAGGCAGGGTGTGACTGAGGCATAAAGACCCCAGCATTGAGCGCCAGTGGGAGCAGGAACCGTGTTCTCTGAACGATGGAGCTCCAGACAGAACTTCTGGGAGTGGAGCTGGAGCGGAGCTGAGGATCATCCAACATCCTGACCTCACTAACCAAATGCTTCTGTAGGCTGAATGTAATCAAATCCTCACAGCAATGCTTCAAACTACCATCTGTCCTTTTTAACCTTAAAAAACCAGAATCAGTCGGGCGCTGAGTAGTAGATTTGCAGAAGCTGCTGGAGCTTCACTCGATTTTAAATCATTTAAGCTTCCTGAGGCCCAGTTAGTACTGTGGCGTCCCCCAGACCCCAACCTTGCGTTAACACATCCAACAAAGAGAAGACTTCACATACACACACACACACACACACACACAGAGAGAGACAGATAGACACACACACACACACACACAGAAAGACAGACAGACACACACACACACACACACACACACACAGAAAGCAGACAGACACACACACACACACACACACACACACACACACACACACAGAAAGACATACACACACACACACACACACACACAGAAAGACACACACACACACACACAGAAAGACATACACACACACACAGAAAGGCTTGCGACAGACAGACACACACACACACACAGAAAGACATATACACACACACACACACAGAAAGACATACACACACACACACACACACACACACAGAAAGACACATATACACACACACAGACAGACACACACACACACACACACACACACAGAAAGACATACACACACACACACACACACACACAGACAGACACACACACACACACACAGAAAGACATTACACTCACAGTTGTGTGATTTAAGGTTTTAGATGTTAGAGCTTTGCTGGGAGGAGTCTATTGCGCTCATCTCAGGAGCATCATCCAGGAACTCTTCCTAGAGATACTGGCTGGAGCTTCATCACTTTAATGCTGGGGGCCTTGACCTCTAGACCATGCGCAGCACTGGACACGACCTTTAGGTGACCTCATGCCATCCTGTTCTGTTCTACTGCGAACCTTAAAGAACTCGGAGGCCCATGCCAGGCTGTCCAGATACTTTTTGGACAGATGGAAACAAACCTGTGGGGCGAGCCAACATGGGTATGTTTATTCTCCTGTGTCTGGAAGTCTGTGGCTGGTCAGCCAGGCGGGTGATGCTGCCCCACCTCTGTCACCTCATGGCAAGGCGCCACGAGGGCCGGGCCCTGACACGCTTAAACCCAATAAAACCAGCCTGGGCAGGATGTTGTCGACAATAAACCAATTTTGAAGCTCCCTCCTCCTTCCCGCTGTCCCTCTCCAACCGGTTCTCGGAAAGCGGTGCGATTAGTTGCCGAGGAAATGTTCCATGCCCAGCCGTAGTCCTTTAGCCTGTGTAACAGCTAGTGTGTAGACGCCAGGTTCACCTCGCCAATGCCGAGCTCTTTTTTCGTTTCGGTCTCCGCCTCCGGCATCGCTTCTGGACTGCTCGGACGCAGGCACACCTTTCTAATGAGGCGGCCTAACGACCTTAACTGACCTGTATGGTTCAGCGGTCAGTCTCAGGACGGTTGGACGCGTGTTGGAATTAAAGGGCCGGTGTCCTGCTCCACTGATGCCCACTTTCAGTTAAACACACTGTGCCTTTAAGACTGATACACAGTCTGTGTCCAAATATTTATGCATTCAGCTACTTTCTGACACAGATGTGCAAATGCACAGCTGGTCTAGTCTCCCTGTAGAGAAGTACTGCCAATAGAATAGGACCCTGGAGCAGAGCAACAGACATGAATGGAATGATGGTAAAAGGCACCAGCTCTGGGATGAGTCTTTCTGGATTGTGCAGAGACGGTGGACAAAAGAACAAGTTTGTTTGATCCCTTAATTTCTGTAACAGCGGATGAGTGTGATCACCACCCCAGACTGAGGTAAGGCCAGCTCCCAGGCCAGTTTTAAGATGGTTTCAGGCCAATGGCAGGTCTCTAGGCTCAAGTTGGGAGGTCAGCCTCACTGGGCCTCAGATTTAGTGTCCTTCTGTTTAAAAACATGGGAACACCTCCGAGCTGTTACCTGTCTCAATGTTCTAAGGGCTCTGGTGTGTGTGTGTGTGTGTGTGTGTGTGTGTGTGTGTGTGTGTGTGTGTGTGTGTGTGTGTGTGTGTGTGAGGTAAAGTGGATTTTGATGAAGACTGCTGCCCCCAGAGCTGACCACATTGTGTTTATGCGCAATCAGTGTGCCCCAGATTCTGACTGACACAAACACCACCACTGGGATTACACCCTAAAGACGAGAGAGAGAGAGAGAGAGAGAGAGAGAGAGAGAGAGAGAGAGAGAGAGAGAGGAGACAGAGGAAAGATAGAGAGAGAGAAAGAGAGAGAGGGAGAGAGAGAGAGAGAGAGAAAGAGAGAGAGAGAGAGAGAGAGAGAGAGATGTCCTCTCACTAAGTCTGACCAGAGCAACAGCCAGAAACACTTTCATAGCAACCTGCAATACCATATAACAAACTATGCAAAACCCAGTGGAACACACATATACATATACATATATATTGTTGTTGTTACATATATATACACAGAGAGACACACATGCACAGACACACACTCTCACACACACTTAAACATACACAAAAGATTCATGGCTGCCCTCAGCCTCTGTGAAAAGGTACACGGAACACAGAACACAGAACCGTACATCCTGTCTTACACTCTGCCTCCCCCACCCCCGCTCCTCACAGGGGGCAACTCCAGTCAAACTAGAACCCTGAGATTTAAGCACACACACCCCCAGCCAAGCACAACATACACACACACACACACACACACACACTCTCTCTTCACACACACACACATTCTCTCTCTTTCTCTCTCTCTCTCTCAAACACACACACACACACGCACACACACACACATGCAGAAGCATGTGCTGAGCTGGGTAATGGTGGAATTTATTGGTTCAACTGTTACTGCCACTGCCCCCCCCAAGGTCCCTGCTGCCTCTAAAGCCCCGCCTCTCAAGGTAGTTCCGAGGAGAATTTCAGACTGGGATTTCTAAGCCGGGCCGCCAGCAGAACCAGACGCAAATCACATGACATTCATCTATCATTCTTACACACCCTGCAGGTCTTTAAAGCTCCATCACCCTCGTGCAGCCCCATCTGCTGGAGTCTAAATTGAAGGTGACTAATGCTTTGAACCTCCACCACGTTTGGAGGCCGTACATCACTTTGTGCTTGTTTACACAACCGCGATGAAACGCGCCGTCACGGTGCAGTGACGGGGTCGTGCTGTTGGGCCGAGTGTTCTACACCGTGCCGGGGTGTAGTTGTCTGTTTACAGTGGGTGTAGGTGGGATTGACGCTCACACGGTATTGCTTTCCCACTGTGCTGATGTGGGTTGCGAGCGCTAGCCCAGTCTCCCTGGAGCTGACACATTCTTTCCTCGCAGGGATTACCTCATTAAGGCCGCGCTGACTCCGTGCGCCTCCTCCAGTCCAGGGAGGGGGTGGGGGCTGTAGGGCTTTCCCTATAAACCAGCCTCCAAGTCTGAGAGCTGAGAAAGGAGTCGAAACTGAACCCGGAGCCCAGCGAACCGTCCATAAACCACAGCGCATACAACTACACCAAGGTTAAGATCACATTCCACAGCCGCGGTCCGGCCCGGCGGGCTTTAAAGGGCCCACGTCCATTTCATCGACTATGTTCATCATTTTAACTGTTTATTACTAATAATCATTAATTACGGTTCTACTAAAGCTTCATAGAGGAATCATGGAAGACCCTCTTCTGTTCCCTAAAGAACTAGGTTTTACTAGGTGACTGTAATGGGTGGTTGCTATGGTGTAGCTTATTGGTTGTTTTTGGGTGGTTGCTGGACAATTACCAGATATATGGTGCTGCTTTAGTGGCTGCCAGGGTGTTGCGAGGTGGTGGTTAGACAATGGCTAGACCAGTTGGTTGCTATGGTGTTGCTCAGAGGATGCTAGAGCATTTGTAGGTGGTTTCCGGATAGTTGCTTTGGTATCCCAAATGGTTGCTATGGTGTTGCTTAAAGGAGCGTTTCTCGTCCCTGGTCCTGGAGGCACCCCTGCCCTGTACGTTTGTGGTTGCTCTATGTCTAAACAGTGAGACACATCAGTCACGCCTGGAAGAAGGGGTCACAGCGTCTGGAAGTGAGGAAAGGCTCGCGTCTGAGAGAAGAGACGGGTCATAAATCATACAGCGCTTCCTCCCGCGCTGTGTTTACTGCCCCTGACCAGCAGCGAGGGTCCGCATGGCTCAGATCACGAATGTTCACCAGAAGCAGCATCTCTTTTTACTGTTAGTCCTAATTACGTCCAGCTCCTCGCTGGAGCACAGTGAGGAACATCAAACAGGTCTGAGTGCTGCTCTCCTCATCCTTCTGTTTTCTCTTCTGATGATCTGCTAACCCCAGCACCATTATCCTCCGGATTTGATTAAAGACCGCGCGCTGATTGAAACCAGCCTGGTCACACTGTGGTCCAGAGATGTTTACTACTATTAGAAAACCTTTGCATGTGTGTGAAAATTGGCCATTTGGTTCTCCTGGCTGAGTTTGTCCTGAAATGGAGATTTTTATCGGTTCTCCTGCTGAGCTTCACCTCCCCTCCGCTGAAATGTCTCTGATTGGTTGTGTCTGGAGCTCAGAACTGTGTTATGGAGAGTGGAGATTTGTATCTGCTGTACATGTGTCCTCACATTTTTATAGGTAGAAATTATTCTTCTTCAATTGGTAGCCGAGGGGTTCGAGGGGAGCTTGAGTGGGCGGGGCTACTGAAGATCTCTGAAGGCACACCTCTGCAGCTGTCGTGTGAAAGGAACTAAGGCTGGTCCCCCAAGTGTGCTGATCAAGCAGCAGCAACACAGACTAACCCCTATTTGACTCCGGTCCAGGACCACCTGGCTGACCTACATTCTGGCCTAGACACACACACGCACACACGCACACACACACACACACACACACTCAAACATTCTCTCTCTCTTTCTCTCTCTCACACACACACACACACATACATACATGCTGTCTGGTTCTCATGTCATGTGTTCTTTCACTTCTAATGATGTCCACTCTATCAGACACTCCTACCGAGGTTCCACCTTGTAGAGTGGTAAAGTCAGAGACAGAAGCTCATCTGTTTCTGCATATTTGTGTTGGTCAGTCCCCTAGTCCTTCATCAGTGCTCACAGGACGCTGCCTACAGATCGTCGCCGGATTGCTTGGTTGGTGGATCTGTTCTCGGTCCAGCAGTGACACTGAGGGGTTTAAACACTCCAGTTAAAGACTGCTGTGTCTGATCCACCTTACAACAGCAACACACACTAACACACCACCACCATGTCAGTGTGACTGCAGTGCTGAGAATGACCCACCACCCACATCATATCTGCTCTGTGGTGGTCCTGTGGGGTCCTGATCACTGAAGATCAGGGTGGACGGAGGAGAATAAAGTCTGCAGCAGTTTAAAGTTATAAGCGGTGTTTGTGTGTGATTTTGATATAGAAAAGCTGGAAAATCACCAGATAAGTTCAGTGAAATGTCCTTTCGATCTTCATGACTGGACTGCAGCAGGGTCTGGCTCGGTCAGAGCACTAAACGCAGCCAGCCGTGGACTCGGCTCACGCCTTTATCCTGACTCTTCTCGCAGCACGCCTCAGGAATTCACTCCAGCCATATGGAGCACATATCGGAATCTTCCCTGCGGCCGTATTTCACCGCCTCAGTCCAAACCGCGTGAAGAGTTACATGTTCACTCATACGTTCACACAGACACACTTCCAAACGGGTTCAGGTGGTCGCGTCCCGCAGGTGGCTGGGTTCGCCGAGTCTGAACGGCTCTTTGAGGTCCAGTAGGAAATGCCGCAGTGTTCCGCTTCTCGGCCGTTTCACCGAACTACACCCTCCACTCTGACACGGCTACGTCTGGCTGCTTCTCCCTGAGACTAATGAAAAGCTGGATCTGCAGCTTTGAAGTACTGGTTCCAGTCGGGTCCAGCTCCATTGCGGTCACTGGGAGGGTCAGGCTCGGAACGGGAGGCGCATGGCTACAACTTAACCAACAACTAACCACGTAGGTGGCCTGGAACATTCACCTCGGAAAAACAGGTATAGTGTTCGATCCCTGTCACCATTCCAGAGTCAGAGTCTTTGCTGAGGACGACTCCAGCATATGGAACATGACCCGACTGTCCTCCACTGTCCTCCAGCCTGTCCTCATCGCCCGGTGAGCAGCTGAGGAGTTCAGTGTCTGACTCAAGGACACTTCAGTCATGTTCTGCCAGTTCAGGGATTCGAACCGGCAACCTTCCAGTCACAAAGCTGGTTCCCCAAACACCAGCCCACGACGGCCCCCCTAAACCATGTAATCTGTGTAATCACTGAAGTCCTGTGTTTTAAAGTGAACCTCCTCCGTGAGAAGAGCGATCCAGAGCGGGTTTGGTGGGTTTGGACGGACCTACGGACAGTGGAGGTGACTGGAAGCAGAATCTCTAAAAGCTCCTTGCAGAAGATCCACCTAATAAATAACCATTAAAGAATCATTAGGTGATGGATCAATGTGTGTGTGTGTGTGTGTGTGTGTGTGTGTGTGTGTGTGCTCCCAGGTTCAAACGTGATAAATTCTTGTACCTCTAGTTATAAATACAAACCACACTTTGAGCTCCCCCTTGTGGTCAGCTATACAAATGCATTCCTGGACAACCTGAGAGAAAGTGAGAGAAGCATGTGGTCTGAGGCGGTAGAGTAATATTACAGGATCTTACACTAATGGGACTCGGGTTACACAGCAGTAATTCAGGTTCTCCTGCAGCTCCACCAAAGTTCCATAGTGCAGTAGCAATGTTCCAGCCCGGAGTATGAATGATGGCGATGGCGTTCTCCTGGTTACAGTCAGTGGAGCGTCAGCATCATCCTGCTGCTGCGTTACAGTAGAACAGATTCAGAACGTTGATGTAAGAGAACGTTAATAAATGGTGTGTGTGTGTGTGTGTGTGTGTGTGTGTGTTGGTTTGTGGATCTGAGGTCAGTTCTCCTCGGCTCGGCTGAGGGGCGTCTGAGGACGATATTTAAGCGAGATGGTTCTGCAGCAGCTGTGAGAGACGAGCTGTGGAACACAATGAGGCCGTTTGATAAAGAACATACCTAAAGCCTGAGCGCATTACTCATGGGGCACACACACACACACACACACACACACACACACACACACACACACACACACACACACTCGGAGCGCAGAGTCAGCTTTTCTCACACTCCTCACGGCTGCCTGCACACTTTTTTATGCAGCTGCTGTCGTTCGCTTGCACTAATGAACAAACATGACTAGTGCAAGACTCTAGCATCAGAACCATGTTCTGGAACGATGGTTCTATAGAGAAACTTTTTATTATTGATGAGTTGGGGATGAAGCGGATGACATCATTCACATCCTGATCTCACTGATGTTTTGTTTCTGAATGCACCAGATCCTACAGCAATGTTCCAGAATCTTAGAAAGTCTTCCTGGACAGTAGAGACAGTTATCAACAAAACACACATGCCGAGGATTACCAGGCATGTGTGTGTGTGTGTGTGTGTGTGTGTGTGTGTGTGTGTAGAGGAGCGTGTGGAATGTTGTCATGGACAGGTTGACTAATTAGCCTTGATTGATAAAAGATGACCAGTCACTCCAACCAGCCACTCTCTCTCTCTCTCTCTCTCTCTCTCTCTCTCTCTCACACACACACACACACACACACACTGTTTCCAGACTGCCAAAGTAAAATGACAGACAGACACGCAGATGCATGTTCTTACACACACACTCATTCACATCTGTCAGTATCAAAGCCAAACCACATCAAGGTTGTTAGTGTGGGTCTGATTAAGCTGCTGTGTGTTACACACACACACACACACACACACACACACACACACACACACACACACACACACACATTTAACTGAGAGGAACATTCCACCCTGAAGAATCTCTAGAGGGATACAGGTGGGCAGTTGTTCCTTCTGTAATAGCCGTTCTGAATCACGCTCCACTGACCGTAACCAGCAGAACAGCATCTGTCCGTCCTGTCCCGAAACGCTGGAATGTCTTTCTGCAGCTGTCCACAAGGGGCGCTCTAAGCCTGATTTGTGTTTATGAGAGTGGTGGAAAACTGTTCAAAGGTAAAGGTGCTCATAGACCCACTGTTCTGCACCCACTCCACATTTAACCCATCCACACACACACACACACACACGCACACACACATGCACACACACACACACACACACACACACACACACACACACACACACACACACACACACACACTAGTGAGTTCACACACAAGGGGCCAGTCAGCATTTGTTCACATTCAACCTGCATACAGACTCTGACTGATCAGAGAGAGGGGGCGGGGCTGATGATCAACCTGCATACAGACTCTGACTGATCAGAGAGGGGCGGGCTGATGATCGATCAGGCAGACTCTGACTGGGATCAGAGAGAGGGGCGGCTGATGATCAACCTGGTATACAGACTTGACTGATCAGAGAGAGGGCGGGCTGATGATCAACCTGCATACAGACTCTGGACTGATCAGGAGAGGGGGGCGGGCTGATGATCGACCTGGTATAAGGCCAGACTCTGACTGATCAGGAGAGAGGGGCGGCTGATGACATCATGACCTAGATGTTAGGTTATAGAGGAAAATGAGAAGGGCGGGGCTGGTCTTTGCTCACAGTGTTATAAAAATAATCAATAATAAATCTTTTGGTTCTAAAGGTTAAACTGTGATTCTGTTGTCATGGAGATGAGACTGGTCCAGTCTGTGTCCAGTGCTTTGTTAGCTGAGAGAAGCAGATATGTCACGTCTCAGCTCTACTGAGCTGCAGGTCTGATGACCCTGAGTCTGGATTATGGGCCTGTTTCACGGCTCCACCCCCAGGCTCCCCGGGCCGCCCACCTCAGCCCCCTGTAATTACATTGTTACCATCCTCTTTATGTGGCCTGTTACACACAGCAGCAGTGTTACGCCTCACTGCACCGGCCTGTTCAAACACACTGTGTGTGTGTGTGTGTGTGTGTGTGTGTGGTTTTATCACTCCACTGAAGTTAGAACTGAACTCATTGAGCTCTCCAACCATTTATCTCTGTCCATCCGTCTGCTGTATCTGTCTGTCCACCCATTGATCTGTCCGTCATCCATCATTCTATCTATCCAACTATTCATCCATCAGTCTTTTTGCCTGTTTACACATCTGTCTGTCTGTGCATCTACAGACCCACCCACACATTAGTGCCTGTATGAACCATGGCTGATCAATTCTCTCTCTCTCTCTCTCGTCTGTCTCTGTCTGTCTCTCTCTCTCTCTCTGTCTCTCTTCTGTCTCTCTGTCTCTCTCTCTCTGTTTCTCTCTGTCTCTTCTCTCTGTCTCTCTCTGTCTCTTCTGTCTCTCTCTGTCTCTCTCTCTGTCTGTCTCTCTCTCTCTCTCTCTCTCTCTGTCTCTCTGCCCTCTCTCTGTCTCTCTCTCTCTGTCTCTCTCTGTCTCTCTCTCTCGTCTCTCTCTCTCTGTCTCTCTCTCTTCTGTCTGTCTCTTCTTTCTCTCTCTCTCTCTCTCTCTGTCTCTCTCTTCTATCTCTGTCTTCTCTGGTCTTCTCTCTGTCTCTCTCTCTCTCTCTCTCTGTCTCTCTCTGTCTGTCTCTCTCTCTCTCTCTCTGTCTGTCTCTTCTTTTCTCTCTCTCACCTGTCTTCTGCCCGTCTCTTTCATCTCTCTGTCTGTCTCTCTTTGTCTGTCTCTCTGCCTCTGTCTCTGTCTCTCTCTCTGCTCTCTGTCTCTCTCTGTCTCCCCTCTCTCTTCGTCTTTTCTGTCTGGTCGCCTTCGTCTCTGTCTCTCTCTCTCTCTGTCTCTTCTTGCCTTCGTCTCTCTGTCTCTCTCTGTCTCTCTCTCTGTCTGTCTCTTCTCTCTGTCTGTCTCTTTCTCTCTCTGTCTGTCTCTCTCTTCGTCTGTGTCTCTCGTCTGTCTCTCTTTTCTGTCTCTGTCTGTCTCTTCTTTCTTTGTCTGTCTCGCCTCTCTCTGTCTCTGCCTCTTTCTCTCTCTCTTCGCCTTCTGTCTCTGTCTCTCTCTCAGCTCTGGGGCAGATCATGCTGTACGTGGACGGGATGAACGGCCTCATCACACACAATGAAACGGTGCAGTGGCTCTACACGCCGGTGGACTAAAGGCATGATCTCATTCTTAAAGCTGTAGTTCACCCGAACTCCATCCCTTCCTCCTACAGCTTATTCTCTTTCAGCGCGTGTTGATAAATAACAGGGTAACACACGTCACGAAAACGTTAGTGTGTGTGCTGTCTGGTGGGAAAGGGTGTCCTGTGTCCTGTGTCCTGACCCAGCAGGTGTTCAGGGTGGTGTAAACAGAGACGAGGCAAGAAAGTCGTGAAATCCAGCACGGACTCCGCGTAGTCTCTTTACTCTGAGTAAACGTCAGCTGGTGAAAAAGCTCAGTCTCAGTCAAAGCACTGGGAATGGATGTTTGCTTCTGTTGTTCTGGCAACGAGGGACGCTGATCACTAGCGTCTCGCAAACACACACCTACAGTTCCCTGGAGCGATATTGAGTTTCAGGAGCTACTGAACACGCATCAGCATGTACAGCGTAGACGTGTTTTACCCAGAACCCCTAGTTTCACAGTCCGTTTCCCCAGCAGCACTTCGACAACCAAGATTAATGACTTCAGACAAGAACTGTCAGAATCTCAGTCAGAACTGGGTCAGAACTTCAGTCAGAACTTCCCAGTGATCAACCTAGTTTCAGGGTCGGCCTCCAACCTACAGCATGGAGCAGCAGGACGCAGAGATTTTATAGAAGCCACTCAATAGACGCTAGTAAGCAGATGAGTTAAATCCATAAGCAAATGCTCACACAAGAGAACAGTGAAAATTCCCTGTGTGTGTGTGTGTGTGTGTGTGTGTGTGTGTAGGTGTGTGTGTGTGTGTGTGTGTGTGTGTAGTTTCTGGCTGGTGGTGAAGACGCCTGAAGTTGCTGCTGGTGTTTGTGGAGTACACTGAACCCAATGCTGCTTTGCTCATCCAGGCTACACCGCTGTGACACTGCAACACACACACACACACACACACACACACACACACACACACACACACACACACACACACTTTGTAGTGCCAGCGCAACACACACTAACACACCACCACCATGTCAGTGTGACTGCAGTGCTGAGAATGACCCACCACCCACATCATATCTGCTCTGTGGTCTCAGGGTCCTGATCACGAAGATCAGGGTGAAAGGAGGAGAATAAAGTCTGCAGAGAAACAGATGAACTACAGTCTGAATTTGCAGAACCACAAAGAGAACTCTGATTGGTCAGGGGAGGTGAAACATGAAATATGTAAATCCATTCTGGAAGTTGAAGGCAGACTGTACAAACATGTGCAGTGGTGTGTCGCGGTCCAATGCTATGGAGATCCTGGATGAGAAGGATGGAGGGACACAGAGCAAGGCGTATGCCATGACCTCACATCACAACAAGGTCAGTTTAGTTTATACTGTTTACACAGTAACTTCCCCAGCACTGAATGGACCCAATAGAAATGCTGGAGATACAGATGTGGTTTCTGACACACTTACCATCGATCTTCTCTGCAGACACTCGCAGGTCTTCCGGAGCAGGACTCCTTCTACGATGTGGTAGACTACCTGGAGTGAGCAGGGATTTGAGACCATTGGCTAAAGTGGCATTATGAGCAGGAAGGGCATAGATCTGACCTGCTGAGCAGTTCAACATCTATGAGGTTAGCATGCACCAGCGTGATACTAGGCCCAGGCTACAAGTCCTCCCTTCCTGTTCCAAATCATGAGCACTGGGTAGAGCTGGACTTCCGTTAGCACTTAAATCAGGCTTTCCGTAGGATCGGAGACACAGGAATATGTTATTGGAATATGTATGTGAAGCTTTAGCTGCTCCATTTCACAACAATGGAACTTACGGTTGTCTGGGGAAGCTCTAACATGGACAAAGTTTTCAATAGGAATATGAACAATAGAAATAACTGTTAACTGCAGGTAGAAATATGTCCGGTACTGTACTGTACTCTGTGCTGCTGTACCCTTCTCATTACGCTGTTCTTATCCTTCAGATGACCCTTCGTCACGAGGATGGTGATGATGAGACGACTCCACCTCCAGTAGGCCGGAAGGACCATTACAGGGCAAGCAGAGGGGACACTGAGAGGGGCGGGGTCTGGAGCGAGGGCGGAGTCAGAGACACTGCAGAATGGTGGTGCTCGGGCCTGGGCCCCGCCTCCCTGCCATAGCCACGCCTTTCTGCCGTTTAGTGGTCAGAAGATTGAGGATGTCACAGAGAGGTGAGACCGGGGTTCTCATACTGGACACTGTAGAGTTCAGAATTCTACAAATCACACCGTTTTATATATGATCACATTGGAAATCTACTAAAATACTAACATTATTAGAGATTCATTCTGGATATTAATGTTACAGAGATCTATCTTGGATATTAATGTTATTAGAGATTCATTCCTGGATATTAGTAATGATATTAGAGATTCATTCTTATTAATGTTATTAGGAGATTCATTCTGGATATTAATGATATTAGAGATTCATTCTGATATTAATGTTATTAGAGATTCATTCTGGATATGAATGATATTAGAGATTCATTCTGGATATTAATGATATTAGAGATTCATTCTGGATATGAATGATATTAGAGATTCATACTGGATATTAATGATATTAGAGATTCATTCTGGATATTAATGATATTAGAGATTCATTCTGGATATGAATGATATTAGAGATTCATTCTGGATATTAATGTTATTAGAGATTCATTCTGGATATGAATGATATTAGATTCATTCTGGATATTAATGATATTAGAGATTCATTCTGGATATTAATGTTATTAGAGATTCATTCTGATATTAATGATATAGAGATTCATTCTCTTATATTAATGATATTAGAGATTCATTCTGGATATTAATGATATTAGAGATTCATACTGGATGTGTTTGACGTGTGTTAAGAGTGTTGTGAAGGTACCTGTTGCTGTGTGAGGATGAAGGAGGCAGGATTCCTCATTTCTCTGCATCATTCTAACATTAAACACCTGCTGCCATTAACCAACCCTGCTCTGATGCATCTGAACCCCCTGTGTGGCTGTGTGAGAGTGTCTCTGCGCACCGGTTCCGGTCCGGTTCCGGCTTGGGGTTCCTGCTTAGTTCTTGGCCAAGTGAGGAGACAGAGGGCAGGCGAGGTGTTTCAGGATGTGTTGACTTTAATGGGAAGGAAACAGGTTCCTGCTGGGTTCTCTATCACGTTACCTCAGACGAGGGTTTAATAACACTCCTGCTGTCCAGGAGCGCTGATCCGATTAATCACACACACTTAGGAACTGCTGGAAGTGTGAAAAATGGAGATAAGTGCCATGTGTACCTGTAATCTCACCACAGGCTGCTAGGTTACCGTGCACTATTTCACTTTTGGGACAGTTTTATTGCTCACGTATCCTGCACTGTGGAGCGGTGGTGTCTGGACAGGTGGGCGGACTGGGCCGTGTAATGTCCACTATAGTCATGGGATCTAAACGTCTTGTATAAGAAAAGATATCCGTATAATGAATGTAACATAAATTGTCCATAAATATATAAAACGAGTCTAAATACTTAATATATCGTTAAAATCACAGTGTCGTATGATGAGCTCACTCATATTTGTATCTATTTGTAGGTTAACTGTGGAACAGTGGTTCTGTAGTAAAGGCTGTGGTTCTGCGTAGAACCATTACAACCTAAAGAACCATTTGGATGTTCTGTAGTGAATGATGTGCTTTGAGGTTGACCTGTTGTTTGTTGTTGCTTTCGTGTCACAATAGCAGCACTTACGGTTGTCTGTGGCAACTCTAGCAGGGCAGAAATTGTATATAATAATATTTACTGATTAACCATAACATTATGACCAACTCCCTGTACCACTCTATCAGCTCCTCTGATCTCACAGCAGCTCTTTGTAGTTCTATAATTCCAGACTGTAGTTCATCTCAGCTGCTGGAGTGTTTAAACCTTGTAGATGTAAAGTCAGAATCTCATCTGATTGTGTTGGTGGACTGTTCTCGGTCCAGCAGAGACACTGAGGGGTTTAAACACTCCAGCAGCTTTCCCCATGCCTGATACACTGCATTCAGCAACACACACTCCAACACACCACCACCATGTCAGTGTGATTTTAGTAAGCAGAATGACCCACCACCCACATCATATCTGCTCTTGTGTGGTCTCAGGGGTCCTGATTATTGAAGATCAGGGGTGAAAGGAGGAGAATAAAACAGATGAACTACAGTCTGGAATTATAGAACCACAAAAGATCTCCTTGTGTGGATCAGAGGAGGTGGTCTTAATGTTATGGCCGATGTGTCAGCTGTGTAAGTTTGAGTGGAGTCTCCGGGACTGAGACTAAAACCTGCACAGGCTTCAAATCTCTTTTCATTCTCTTATTTCTCCTCTCATCTCTTCATCCCTCACTTCAGCAGACGCCCGGGATCATTATCCCCCTGATCACGGCTGACAGCTCGTGTTGTGAGGGGTCTTCAGCGTTGTTCTGAAAGTGGTCAGACTGGCAGATAGTTGATCTCATCTCAGTTCGTCATCCGATCCTGACGTCTGCTCTACGCCACACCACAGGAAACTGGATGGACCTTAGAAGTGTAGTGTTTTCCATATTAGTAATAAATACCAGTCCTGAGAGAGAGAGAGAGAGACAGAGAGAGAGAGAGAGACAGAGACAGAGAGAGGAGAGAGAGAGAGAGAGAGACAGAGAGGAGAGAGAGACAGAGAGAGAGAGAGAGAGAGAGAGACAGAGAGAGAGACAGGAGACAGAGAGACAGAGAGAGACAGAGAGAGAGAGAGACAGAGAGAGACAGAGAGAGAGAGAGAGAGAGAGAGAGAAAGACAGACAGAGAGAGAGAGAGAGAGAGAGAGAGACAGAGAGAGAGAGAGAGAGAGAGACAGACAGAGAGAGAGAGAGAGAGAGTTAGAGAGAGAGAGAGAGAGAACAGAGAGAGAGGAGACAGAGAGAGAGAGAGACAGACAGAGAGAGAGAGAGAGAGAGAGAGAGAGAGACAGACAGAGAGAGAGAGACAGAGAGAGAGACAGAGAGAGAGAGAGAGAGAGAGTGAGAGAGAGACAGATCTTTCAGCAGTTGTCTCTGTATAAGTCTCTGCTCTGACAGTGTTGGGGTAAAGAGAGGGAGGGAATTGGGAATATAGTGTCTTTCAAATAAGGGACCTTGGAAACAAAGGGCCTTTGGACTAGAGAGCAATATAGAAGACCTTAGAAAACAGGGGCCCTTGGAAACAGAACCGTGGAACACGGGGCTCTAAGGATGTGGACCCTTAACATGGGACCCTGGGAATGTAAGACCCTGGAACATGTGGCCCTTCGAATACAGGACCCTGGATCACAGGACAGTAGACCACAGGGCCCTGGGATTGTAGGACCCTTAACATTGAGCCCTGGGAATATACGACCCTGTAACACAGGTCTCAGGAATATAGGTCCCTGAGAAGAGACGACTGTGGCCATATAATCTTTCGGAGCAGACAGCTTTGGCCATTTTGGATGATGGGAATATTGGGCCCTGTGTGTGTAGGAATTTAGGACCATGGGAACATAGTCAGTGTAGGAGTCTGGAGTCTGGATGCATAAAGGACTGGACGTATAGAGTTTTTTGTACATTAGTGATGGATGAGTTCTGTATCCCGACGCAGCGTTTTACGGAAATGAGCGTCAGTGTGCCGGTATTCCAGACTCTCCTGTCTGTCTCTCCTTGTCGTGTCTTGTGTCCGTATGCCGGATTGTTGAGCTGTGATGTTTGTTATCTGTGTGAAATGTCTCTTCTCTCTCCTCTTTCCCTGCACCGCCTTCCCCTTTTCCATCTTTCAACCCCTCCTTTCCACTGCAGAGAGGGGGAGGAGGAGGAGGAAGATGAGGAGGAACCTCTCTCTAGACAGGGATCTGGCAGGTACTCTAGAATAGGATCTCAGGATTGGACCGATATGGAATGTTTGGGCCGATAACAACAACCGATACCTTATTGATGATGTTGATACCAGTTTGGACAAAAGCAGTCATTTCGTCGCTTCACCTACACATCTCTACAAACACCTACACACACCTACACACATATACACCCCTACAAACACCTACACACCCCTACACACACCTACACAAACCTACATACACCTATATACACCTACACACCCCTACACATCCCTACATACACCTACACACACCTACACAAACCTACATACACCTACACACACCTGCACACACCCCTGCACACACCTACACACACCTACACAGATACACACCCCTACAAACACCTACACCCCTACACAAACCTACATACACCTACACACACCTACATACACCTGCACACACCTACACACCCCTACAAACACCTACACACACCTACACAAACCTACACACCTACAAACACCTACACACACCTACACACACCTGAGGGTTGTCGGCTGTAGTTGTCGGCTGTAGTTGTCAGCTGTAGTTCCAGTATGAGGTGGATACCAGTGATTTCATTTCCCCATTTATTAGCAAACAAGATAGCATGCTTCTTAGAGACTAGATTGTAATCTAGAGTCTAGAACCCATTGTGCTTTGGTGCTCACAGCTAACAAAAGGCGTCCTGATAGAATCAGTGGATCCGATGAACAATGAACATTCCTATAAAATTTAAAATTCTATTTATTTATGTGTCGATACTCGTTATTAGACAGGATTCGAGTTCTCTGGTGTTTAATGTTCTAGAGCAGGTTTAACAGCCACTGTTTATTACGACATTTATAGGATCTAAGATAACCGAGATAACATTATGACCACCTCCCTGTCTCTGTCCACTCTATCAGCTCCTCTGACCAATCAGGATAATTTCAGACTGTAGTTCATCTGTTTCTCTGCAGACTTTATTCTCCTCCTTTCACCCTGATCTTCAATGATCAGGACCCCACAGGACCACCACAGAGCAGATATGATGTGGGTGGTGGGTCATTCTCAGCACTGCAGTCACACTGACATGGTGGTGGTGTGTTAGTGTGTGTTGCTGGTACGAGTGGATCAGACACAGCAGTGCTGCTGGAGTGTTTAAACCCCTCAGTGTCACTGCTGGACCGAGAACAGTCCACCAACCAGAAACGTCCAGCCGACAGCGTCCTGTGGGCAGCGTCCTGTGAGCACTGATGAAGGACTAGAGGACGACCAACACAAACTGTGCAGAAACAGATTCTTGCTGAGAATGACCCACCACCCACATCATATCTGCTCTGTGGTGGTCCCGTGGGGTCCTGATCATTGAAGATCAGGGTGGACGGAGCAGAATATGAGCGTTCAAAGGGGCAGTGTTTCAGTAAGTTGTCAGACCCCTGTGTGAACATCTATGAATGAAGACCCCTCGCATAACTGGGCCTTTGGGACGTCCTTTTGTTAGCTGTCCTGTTTTCTCCTCCAAGACTAACGTATTGTTGTCCTGGTGCCGGATCCTCTGTTCTGTCATTTCTTATAGCTGGACGCCGCCGACCGTAGAGATCAGAAAGGAGGCTTCTAGCTTGTGTTTGCCCTTTAAATGCATGGCCAGTCTCATCCCCAGTGCTGCTGACCCTGAGCCACAGCACAGTGGCCGTTCGGTAGCTCCGGTCATCTCCAGAGCTCCAGTGTCCTCCGCTCCATTGACCCCTGATTCAGGCCCCCATGCCCTGTCCCCCAGCCTCACCTCCTGGGCCTCTGTTAGGTCCCTGGCAGCTCTCCCTTCTGGGGGTTCCTCCGTCACCTCTTCTGCCTCCACCTCCCCCAGTGAAGACCCCACCTCCCCCCTCCCTCCTTCATCCCCTCCCACTCTCTCATCCTACCCCTCAGGCTCGGACCAGGTGCCTGTGCGGGTCCAGAGGGGCCGAGACTCAGAAAAGCACACCAGGTAGAGCAGACAGACATACAAATCCCTCGCCACTCACAGGTTATCCATCATAATGAGCCCAAGAAGAGCTAAAAGAGCCACAGATGTAAAGAGGTAGAACCTCAGGGGGTGGAGCCTTTCCCAAATTCAGAACAATTGGGGGAGGTGCCTTCACAGCACTGGTGGGTGTGTCTTGTTTAGATGGATTTGGCGAAAATGTCTTGAAGACCCACCTTCTAAAGTGATGTGAGTAGTTCATCTAAAGAGCGACACCAGCAGCCTTTTAGCACCGCCTCCTTTCTCCGTTCCTTCAGGGTTGGTCTTCAGGGTTGGTCTTCAGGGTTGGTCTTCAGGGTTGGTCTTCAGGGTTCATCCAAAATCACTAAAGTGTGCATTAGTGTTACCACAGCATTAGTATGTTGACTGTGGACCTCATTCCACATCACTACTGCTGCGTCAGCACTGCGCTCCGTCTCCACCTACGTCACTTCACATGACCGAACCCCAACAGTATCCCGAGTTTCTCTGTAAGCAGATGATATATGTTCACTGGTGTTGCTCTTTAAATGGGTTTAAATTGGGAATCGGGGTGTGTTCACACTGGCATTCGAATCATCCAGGTATAATCCAGAGACTGGAGAAGGATCTGGTTCTGCTGTGTGCAGTGGCTCTCCTGGGAAAGGCGAGGCGGTTTCGCTTCTACCACTTTCATCAAACCTGCATTCTGGCTGCGTCCACACCATGTACATGTTTCAGCCGCTGAACCTTCCAAAGCTTCCAAAGCTTCCAAAGCTCTGAGTGCTGTTGACTCAGGTTAAAGGGGCACGCCGGACATAAACACGCCTAAAATCTCCTTCTACCAAACTGCTGCTGTTCCACTGGATTTACAGTTTCCTCCTGATGACGGCATATGTCCCCAGTTCTGCCCGTCATAGCCAAATCGTTTGACCAACCGACTAGTCCTTCACGACTTACGTCACGTGTGTCTGCAGGGTATCTATGATCGAACCAAAAGTCGTGACGGTTGGAGAAAGTTTCTGGACGTCACATTAAAAACAAACTAGCTTAGAATCGAACTAGCTTAGAGTCAAACGTTCCAAACGGCCGTTTCATACATGCATTTGAGACCTAGTTGGCGCTGTAGAGCCGATGAGACAGGAATATGTGAAAATACAGGTCATACGTCATTGTAGTTCATGTATGAAGTTTTGTTGTAAGCTCCTCAAAATCCCACCAGTAGGTTTCGAACCAAAACGGCCGACTTCCCACGGCGCAGGGAAAAAATCTTGATCCTTGAACTTTATCGTGGTCTGTGTTGGGGGCGCCGTGGAGCTCCTGAACCTCGGCCACTTCATCACGAAACTTCAGGATTTGCTGGGTACTGCAGTGAAGACCGTGAGACCGGGGGCTGCAGTAACAGTGACGCTGTAGGCCGGAATGCCCCTTTAACGCTGGCCAGACTGGGAAAATCAGCCCAGTGAAACACGATGTTCTCCGTGTCTCTGGGTGATGTTTGTTGGAATGGAAAAAGACAGAAGGTTTGAAACACAAAGCCTTTGCAGCTGCTGTGAAAGAACGACGTCCCAGAAGGAATCTAACTTCCACTGACGTTTACAGCTCATCTGCCTTTACTGTAGCGCCGCAGCGCCGCAGGGCTGTAAATACAGCGGGATGGAGGGAGATGTATTGGAAGGTGTCTACAATATCTATCGCTCAACCCTCCATCTAAAGATGAGGGCGCTTTGGGGGGACGGCGCCGGCATGTTTCTCCCATTATGGTCGCAGCTTCCCTGCCAAGTAAAGTGAATCAAGGTTACAGTAGCTGCTCTGCTCCACAGGAGGCCGTTACACACACTGTAAATGACCCCGCTCAGCTTCTTTAAACCAGATCTACACCAAACATCTGCTACAGCGGGTTAGCCCCGCCCATTCAGCCTGCAGCAGTTAGCCCCGCCCATTCAGCCTGCAGCAGTTAGCCCCGCCCATTCAGTCTGCAGCAGGTTAGCCCCGCCCATTCAGCCTGCAGCAGTTAGCCCCGCCCATTCAGCCTGCAGCGGGTTAGCCCCGCCCATTCAGCCTGCAGTGGGTTAGCCCCGCCCATTCAGCCTGCACCAGTTATCCCCGCCCATTCAGCCTGTAGCAGTTAGTCCCGCCCATTCAGCCTGCAGCGGGTTAGCCTCGCCCATTCAGCCTACAGTAGTTTAGCCCCGCCCATTCAGGACTTTAGGGGACAGTGCACTTTAATGGCTCTTGAATTTGAAATCTGCCACACTTTGATTCACTTTCACTTTGCTTTTCTCTGACTTTGCTTCTGCGTCTGCATCCCTCTTTCCTGCAGATCACCTCAGTATCTTCTCCCCCACCTTCAGAGCTTTGACTCATCCAGGTTCACTGCATGTGGTCTGAACTAACCGTTCTCTTATATTCTGTCTTCTCTGCTCAGTCTCTCAGACGTTAGGTACCTAAACACACCCTGTTCCACATGCGCCTCCAGAACCACCCTTACTGTGGGCAGGTAAGGGCTACAGCAGGGTTCCAACAGCAGGGTTTGAACAGCAGGGTTCCAACAGCAGGGTTCCAACAGCAGGGTTCCAACAACAGGGTTCCAATAACAGGGTTCCAATAACAGGGTTCCAACAACAGGGTTCCAATAACAGGGTTCCAACAACTTGGTTTCAACAGCAGGGTTCAAATAATAGGGTTCCAAAAGCAGGGTTCCAACAACAGGGTTGCAACAACAATGTTCCGTCACCATAGCAAGCAAGTTAGACACCATAGCAACCATATTAGGCACCATAGCAGCCACTTGAAAGGAGGTGTTGAGGTGTTTGATGATGGAAAGAGGATTTTCTGATTTGGGTTCCACAGGGGTTACTCCGCCACGTTCCCTGGCAGATCATCTGGTGTCTCCAGCGCCCCGTCCACTCCCTTCAGCCGCTTCGTATCTACAGGAGGTTCACCTGTGGACAGCAAATCAGACAGGTGACCTCTCTCTGTCTAAACCTAAATCTGCCCCGTCCCCTCATACACACAGTCTTCTTTAGTGTTAGTGCTGAAGCTGAAGTAGTGCACATACATACATTATATGACAAAAGTATTGGGACACCTGCTCATTCACCACGTCTTCTGAAATCAGGACATTAAAGAGAGTTGTTCCTGCTTTTGTTGGAGCTACTGTCTCTAATGTCCAGACAGACCTTCTACCAGACTCTGGGACATTGCTGTGAGGATTTGATTGCATTCCACAGAACATAGCTCAATGCTGGGGGTCTTTATACCCTCTAGTCCACACCTGCTATTAGACATGGAGACAATAGAGTCATGTTTGTTTATCTGCTCCAGAGAGTCCTATTCTATTGGCAGTACTTCTCTACAGGGACTAGACAAGCTGTTTGTGCATTTTCACATCTGTGTCAGCAATGTGTGCAGCTTAAATTAGCTGAATGTGTTAATAAGAGGGGTGTCCATAAACATTTGGACAGACAGTGTATGTTGTGTATTGTATTGTGTAGCATGCAGCAGAATGTGGGTCACCGCCTGACCTGAGGTGTTTTGGTGTTGCAGGCCAGGTCTGGGGGGTCTGCTGACCTCCTCTTACCGGCAGCACCAGGAGAGTCTGGCTGCGGAGCGCGAGAGGAGGAGGATGGAGAGAGAGGAGAGGCTGCACAGGATCGAGCGCGAAGAGAGAAGCCGCTTCAGGTAGCGTCTCCACCTTGTAGATGTAAAGTCAGACACAGCAGTGCTGCTGGAGTGTTTAAACACTGTGTCCACTCACTGTCCACTCTATCAGACACTCCTACCGAGTGTCTCCACCTTGTAGATGTAAAGTCAGAGACAGAAGCTCATCTGTGTCTACACAGTTTGTGTTGGTCGTCCTCTAGTCCTTCACAGGACGCTGCCCACAGGACGCTGTCGGCTGGACGTTTCTGGTTGGTGGACTGTTCTCGGTCCAGCAGTGACACTGAGGGGTTTAAACACTCCAGCAGCACTGCTGTGTCTGTTCTGTTTTGAGTAACATGATCAGTGTCCTGAATATGTGCGGTTCTTGTCCTTGTTTCAGTCGGGACTATGTGGAGAAGCGAGAAGAGGTCCGACATGCTCGTGAAGAAAGGTACAGTACATACAGAACGACCTTCTGATCTCTGCTGTCCTCTGTATTCCACAGCCCAGTCCTGATGGGCTGTTTGTCACTACATGACTCTGTTATCTAGAACGTGGACTAAAGGAGGGGGAGTGGTATATTAAAGCAGATCAGACAGAACATAACTTTTAGAGATTCAGTGGAACGAGCAGCAGATGGGACGCGAGACTAAAACGTTCTGCACAGCTGGACAGGCCATGGACAGGCCTTTAGACACAGCCTGGACACTGATTGAAACGTCCTCTGGCAGGTGGATGAGACACAGGTTCTGTTATTTACACTAGATCTTACAGGTATCTCCTAAAGGCTGAGCTGAGCAGCTGATGATCTAATGATCACATGATCCAATAGGAGAATTATTCCATTATGGCTGTTATGTATTATGGGCGGAGAGGGCGGGGCTAAACGTTTAACGGGCGGTGTTGTTCATGGTGTCAGATATAAGCAGGTGGAGCGTCTGGCAGCGGAGGAATACGAGAAGGAGCGTGTGACATCATCGCCACGAGGACGAACAGAGATCACACTCAGCCTGAGTTCACGGACCCCCGTCAACACACGCCGTCTTATACACACCTCCGCCGAGCCTCAGGAGGACACACACACCCACACACACACCGCACAAGGTGAGTGTGTCATGCATAAACTGTGTCCAAATGTTTTTGGACACCACATCTAATAAACACATTCAGCCACTTTAAGCTGACACAGATGCGCAAATGCACTAGTCCCTGTAGAGCAGTACTGCCAATAGAATAGGACTCTCTGCAGGTGAACGTGGCAGGCGTGGAGTAGAGGGGTAGAGGAGTAGAGGAGTAGAGGGGTATATAGTAGAGGTTGTGGGTGATGTTCCTCTGAAGCTGGGTGGAGCAGAGCTCGAACATTCATTAAACAGCTTTAAATGTTTTGATTTGGCTACATAATCAGCTCTGGATCCAGGTCCATGTGTCAGTCCCTGTGTGTGTGTGTGTGTGTGTGTGTGTGTGTGTGAGCACTTGGTGGGAGTAGATAAGAATCAGCTGGGCGAGGCCTGGCCTGATCCTGTTGTCTTTAACCGTCATCAGCTGGCAGAGTGAACGAGAGCAGGCTGTAATAAGGGAGAGTGATTTCAGAGCCAGGAGGAACTTTACACCTAGCACCTCACTCCTAACTCACACCTGGAGTCATAGTGCACTCAAATCATTCACAGTGGACACTTAAAGTAGAGTTGGGGACACTGAAACCTCTGCCACTGACATTCAGTAATTCATCCTGGATACTGAATTATTCATTATATATAAATACAGTAGATTCATCTTTGTGCTTATGTATCATCTGTAGTCACATGACCAAACAGCTGTATTTAAATACAGTCTAACTCCAGATGTGTCATTTTCACACAAGTTTGAGTGACAGTCGTTTGAGGGACAGTCGTTTCAGGGACAGTCGTTTCAGGGACAGTCGTTTGACAGACAATGTTTGAGGGACAGTCGTTTGAGGGACAGTCGTTTGAGGGACAGTCGTTTGCTTTAAGGCAGACATGTGGCTGTTTGAGGGAGCTGTCCACCCCACGGGGGATCTTCCCTGAGAGGTACAGTTCCCATGCAAATGAGACACGGCGGACGAACGGGGTGTGCATTTCAGACAACCGGACCACAGAATGGTCTTGATGTTCTAGATGCTGCTTGAGTGGAACCAATGTCTGTTTTTCAGTCAAGTAAATTCATACCACTGAGTAGAGACCTGCGGAGACGGCACACGTCCCCTCACTGTCTCTGTGTAGTCGTGCTTGTGCAGATGTGACCTGAAGCTTCAGAGGTGATCCATCATCTTCTTTGTTTTGTCGTCCCCTATGATCCTCTGTGTTCCCTGCATTTGTTTGCTTTTCTGAACGTAGAGCAGAAGAAGTTGTGATGCTTTACAGTAAGACAGGAAAGAGGACAGGCATGAGGGACGCATGCAAGCATGACCACTGAACCGGGCCAGACACACACACACACACACACACACACACACACACACACACACACACACACACACACACAGTGTGAATTGATTAACACTTACAGACCCACCGGCCTGCCTGAAGCCCACCGAGCTTTAATACTCGACTGACCGAAGGTCTGAGAGCCGTAGTCGTCACTACGTCACTTAATCTCCAATCATTAGGAACCCTGGCAGCCGCTCTCCACTCCCGAATAATTCATACTGGATACTGAATGGGATTACCTGTAAACTGAAATGACCTGCCTCAAGTGGACATGCCTGGCAGGACTCACGACAACAACAGTAATAATAATAACAAAAACAACAACAACAACAACAACAATAATAATAATAATAATAATATTACAAAAGCCCATTTGATCACCCCCCCCCACACACACACACACTCTCTCGCCTCTTTCGGCCGCTGACCACAGTGGACAATCAGAATGTGATTTGAGTTTAAATCTTCAAAGTTGGAAATATTTACATGTTTATTTTGAATGACGGCGTGATTCTAAAGTCTCTCTGTGTGTGAAAGCAGTTCCACATCTGGGACATTCCAACAGTAAGACGCCGTCCTTTCTGTTTATTATTTTCTTTTTTGTCCAGAAGCCGAGATGGCGCAGACAGCAGCAGAACCGCTCCCACAGCCAGAAAGAGGAGAACAGCAAGCCGTGGACGAGAAGGACATCACCCTCTCCTTCCTGCAGACAGAGACCGAAACCCAGCCGGAGGACACGGAGAGCCAGGAGCAGGAGGCCGGAGACAGAGGGAACCGGGAGGCAGAGGAACAGAGAGAACAGAAGGATGGGAACGGAAAGGTAGAGACGCAGGAGGAGGAGCAAAGGGAACACAGGTCGGAGGCTGAAGAAGCAGAGGAGCAGGAGAAAGAGAGGATGGTGGAGGAGAGCACCGTCCTCAGCGAGAAAGAGAGGCAGAACGAGGAACTGAACGAGAAAGATAACTGCTCTGCCTCCAGCATCTCCTCGGCCAGCAGCACTCTGGAGCGTGAGGAGAGAGAGGAGAAGCTGATGAGTGACAGTGACTCAGGTAGGAGGAACGCTGCGTCTGGTCCCTCAGCTCAGACGGAGTCCGTATGGGGTTTAAACTGGGATTGAATTCAGATGGAAACCAGTGAATTTGAGCGGAATTCCTGATAATCAGGGTTTATAGGGTCAGTCTGTGGGGTGTTAGGATCTGTGTATCATGTCTGAAGATCTCAGGTTCTAAGAGTTAAACATGGTGTTTTCAGATCCATTTGGATATAACCAGCTATCTCAGAAATCATGTTGGACCTGTCTTCTTCCACCAGGTCAGTGGACGGATTGCATCAAGGCTGCAGAAATCAGCGAGCAATGCGGCAAGGTCCTCAACAGCAAGCGCTTCATGCTGGACATGCTCTACGCGCAGAGCATGAAGCCTGTAGCCTCGGAAGAGGAGGAGAAGGACAGTGAGAAAGAGAAGGAGAGAGAGTCCAGCCTGGCCAGCCGGATCTCCACCCTGGAGGCCCGGCGGCAGGCCTGTGAGGAGAACGTGAAGAAAATGGAAGTGCAGCAGCTGGACAACCAGGGCAACGTGAGAGCTGTGGCTGAGAAATTCGGCGACTTGGTGAAGGGACTGGCTGTGCCTCATGAAGCAGAGCATGCTGGGAAGGAGAAGCAGGTGCCACCACCACCGCCTTCGCCCACACCTGCACCTGCACCGCCCAAGAAAGAGTCGGACCACATTTGGGACCAGCTGATGGCCGCCCCCCGAGAGCTCCGGATAAAAGAGATGGACTTTACGGACTTGGGGGAGGAGGATGACGTTGATATTTTGGACGTTGGGAACATGATGGGATCAGGTGACCACCTGCTCCCTCCTCCCCCACCTCCCTGTATACCAAACCTACCACCCCCACCTCCCCTGTTCGGGTGTCCACCACCTCCCCCTATCCCAGGAATGATGATGCCCCCACCTCCACCACCTTCCGTGACCCTGATGCCACCCTCAAACCTCGGATCCCCCCATCACAGCCGGGGAGATCCGCCTCTCTTTCAGAAGAAGAAGAAGACCATCAGGCTCTTCTGGAGCGAGGTCAGACCCACAGACTGGCAGTACGGCAGTCACAAACACTGCAAGGAGTCCCTGTGGTCCAAACTGGACCCAGTGAAACTGGACACGGCCAAGCTGGAGTACCTGTTTGAGACAAAGTCCAAGGAGCTTCCTGTAACAAAGGTAAGCAAACAGATATCAGCCTGAAGCACAACACCAAAACCGATTCAAGTACCAACAGCGCCACCTTGTGGAAAGTTGTGCATGCAGGCTTTGAATGAAACAAGGACGCGCAGTCACCGAAGCTGTTTAAAACTAATAGTGCCCCCTTGTGGACAAGGCACGTCACCTCTATACACATCCTTAACATCAGCTTTACCAAATGAAATGATTGTAGCGAAACAGTGACTGCACACTTTGAGACGTGATGCCAAAGGTCTGCTTCTCTCTGAAGTTCCTGTTAGAACCCGTTCCCACAGCCCTGCGCTGTACATTCTCTTCAGCAGGGACATACTTCAGGTCCTGTTCAGGTGGTACACATGGTACGGATTAAGGTACGGCTTCTTTGTCACCACACTCTGTTCCCCGTGGAGCAGGCTCGGAGGGAATCTGGGTCAGTCCGCTGGTTGGCTGATTGGCTCTGATGGATCTCCTGCATTATCTTAAAGCTCCATCACAGAGGCAGTCTGGATCCCATAAACCCACTTTGAACGTAACCGAGCTGCAGATCCAGCGTTGGGCCTTTTACACTCACGTTTCAACATCTCCACTCTAATCAGTACAGCCTGTTATGCCACACTTTCAGACGCTCTACTGCAGAACCATAAACTTCACCCTCATTCCAGACCTTAAAGGGGAACTGTGGGCAAATTGAAAAGCGGAACCTGAGCTAGATGTGTTGGTAAATATGCCTGAACATGTCCTACAGCAGTGCTGCAGAATAACCTGTCCTTTCAGAAAAATATAATTCTGTGTTCTATTAACACCTTTTGGATGTTAGACGAGCACAAGGCCTCTCGATGGGATTCCAGAACTCTCCATACTTGGTGGATTTACTGGAATGTTTTGGGTCATTGTCCTGTTGCATGGTCCACCTCTGCTTCAGTTTCTGGACAGACGGTCTTATAGTTCTCCTCAAGCCCCCTCTGATACAATAAAGATCTCATAGTGGTTTCTATGATGGAGAGATCTCCACACCCTGCTGCAGCAGAGCAGCTCCACACCATCACACTTCCACCACCATCTTCACAGCTGCTATGAGCTTCTTCTGCTCAAATGCTGTGTTTGGTTTGAGTCAAACATGTCTTCTGTTACTGTCTCCAAATAATTCAGCTTTGGATTCATCTGTCCAAAGCACATTGTTCCAGAAGTCCTGCTCTTTGTCCAGATGTTCTCTGGAGAACTTTAGTTTTGTCCTGATGTTCTGACAGTAAGGGTTTCCTCCTTAAACTCCTGCTGTGATTGTAAAAGTATAGAAGTGCAGTGAATTGAGTGTGTGTTTCTCGGACTGTTTACTGACATTAGTTTGGTGACAGAACAGTCGGCGCTGATGTGTTTTCTCAGAGATGGCTTTTCAGTGGCCTGATCAGGGCTTTTCCTTTCAGCTCCCCAAATCCAGCCTCTCCAGCTGCTTCTCATTTCTGCCCCAGTTCCTCCCCCTCTGTTTGGCAACGGAGGGAAAAAAAACGCACCATCTCTGCTCTCCTGCTCCAAAAATATTCCCCATCAAAGTCCTGAAATAGCCCTCAGGTGCTTGCGTGTCTTTTAAGCTTGCTGCACTTAGCGTAGCTCCCGTCGGTATTCATATCTCAGGAAGCCACGTTTTCACTAATTACCCACATTAAAGAAATTCCGTTCCCATCCATTTCAGGCTGGTCCTCAGGAAGGACTAACGGGAACCTTTTTATGATCTGGGGTGTGGGACACTAGATCAATATCGCCTCAGTGTGCCACGTCACGCAAACCTGTTATGGGAACTGGGTGAAGTATTAGTCTGTGGTGGCCTTGATGTGTGTTTGTGAAGAGCACAGTTCAGCTCATTGAGGTCAGACACGGAATACAGCTTATGGAGCTCCAGCACAGATCCCATGTCCAGCTGTGTCCCGAGGTGTCTTCATGCAGAGCTTCATTAATTACTGTGGGACGCAGTGACTTCTAAGTCACTAATAATCGAGTTAAAGTGGAACTGATTGGAATGCAAACTGAGCTGATCTTCTGTGCTGAAGAAAGAGCTGAGTCTGAAGGCAAGGCTCTGAATCCACGTGGAGGAGCCAGCTGAAGTGGTTTTGGCATGTGGTTCAGATGCCTCCCTGCTGAGGTGTTCTGGGCTTGTCTGACCAGGAGGAGACCCCAGGGAAAACCCAGGATACGCTGGAGAGATTATATCTCTTCGCTGGACTGGGAACACCTTGGTATATGGAAGAGCTTAGCTTAGGCTGCTGCTCCTGCAAGCCAGATCCTGGATAAGTGGCATGAATGGATGGCTGGATGGCTGGATGGATGGATGGATGGTCAGTTTAAACTGACCTCACCCTGAAGGTAAGTGAAGTAAAGACTTTTTAAAATGTTCATTAACCCATCCTTTGTGTTTTGAAACCATAGAAAACAGCTGCTGATGGTAAACGGCAGGAGATCATCGTTCTGGACTCCAAAAGAAGCAACGCAATCAACATCGGCCTGACGGTGCTCCCCCCACCTCGCACCATCAAAACGGCCATCCTGAACTTTGACGAGTACGCGCTGAACAAGGAGGGAATAGAGGTGACCTTGAGTTTTGGAGTTTGTGTCTCTGAGTGTGTTTGATTTGGGAAAGGTCCTTCTGTGATTCCTGGAATTGGCTTTGGTGACCCAGAGACAACAGACAGATCTGTGTGATCTCTACCGTCATGGTGTCCCAATACTTTTGTCCATGTTGTGACTGTTAAGGTCATTTCAGGACACAGTGTGACTCAGATTATGAAGCTTGTATTTTCCTCGTGGGTTCTGTTATTCCAGCTCGTGTCTTGCTCTTCAGTTTAATAAGAATTCAGAGTCTCGTAGTCCTGACCTCTCTCAGAGCTGTGACCACACCGCCGCGGTCACCTGCACCGCCGGCCGGGTGAAGTCATAGTTGTTGGGACGTGTGGGACTGCTGTTCTGTTGTGAAGATGAAGGTGATCAGGATCAATAACTGATGATAACTGTAGTCTGATCTGATCAATATTTATTGATCTACTCATACAGAAGTGGTGTCTCTCAGGACGGCGTCGGGTTTAACGCAACACGCCAGACGTCTCTGCATGGAGGTGTAGAGGTTCCTAATGGTGTCCTGTGATGATCCATCCCATGCAGCTTGAATGTTCTCACTCAGTTCTGCAGATGGTGTGGTAGGGGTGGAGTGTTGATATAGCGTCCAATAGCGTCCACACATTTTCAATCAGGGACAGGTCTGGAGATGAGACCGACCACGACGTAGTATCTGTGTCTTCAAGACGAGATCTTGAGACGGCAGCAGTGTGTGGACGAGCGTCCTGTTGGAACAGAACACCGGAGTGTGTGTTCAGAAAAGGTAGAACCACTGGTTGCAGAACCTTATTAACGTAACGTTGGTCTGTTAACAACAGGACGACCTTATATAGTCAGGTACCGTGATCACATGACCAAACTTAGACCAAACACACATCTGAGAAAGTTTCACTGATTCTTTCTGTGTTCCTATTGTTTTGATGATGAGTATCTGGACAATGAACATATACCTTATAAACTCTCTCTGTCTCTCCCTCTCTGTCTCTCCCTCTCTGTCTCTCTGTGTCTCCTGTAGAAAATCTTGACGATGATTCCCACAGAAGAAGAAAAGCAGAAGATTCAGGAAGCTCAGCTGGCTAATCCCGACACTCCCCTGGGCAGCGCTGAGCAGTTTCTCCTCACGCTTTCCTCCATCACTGAACTGACCGCACGCCTCCAGCTCTGGGCCTTCAAGATGGACTATGACGTCCTAGAGAAGGTCAGTCACAGACTGAGCATATGAAGAGTTTTACAGGGGCAGCATCGCTGACCTTCTTCTTAGATGCCCAAGTTCCAATTCCGATCACTTTGCGCAGGGAAACAGGCTCAGGTGTGGTACACGTGGCCTAGTGAGAGAACACCGTTAGAGAAGGTCAGTCCCAGTGTCCTACAGGTGATGATACCAGAACGTCCTGGAGACGGTCTGTTGACGGTCATTCCCAAAATGATTCACTGTGAGATATTATTATGAGCCGCTCAGTCGTCCTAAGCAATAAACTACACCGTTTGCAGCGAGGACACGTACAGGGACATGTCCTGATTTGTTCAGGCTAATTAACAATGCTAATAGATCACTTTCTTTCTCTCATTCTCTCAGGAAGTGGCGGAGCCCCTACAGGACCTGAAGGAGGGCATGAATCAGCTAGAGAAGAATAGGACGCTACGATTCATATTGTCTACGCTGCTCGCTATCGGAAACTTCCTGAACGGATCGAACGTGAGTAGCAGCAGTTCAGACTAGCTCTTCTACTAAAGCTACAGTGCTATGTAGTTAAATGGACAAAAGGGAGACATCTGCTGTGAGGATTTGAATGCATTCAGCCTTATTACTGAGATCAGGACGTTGGATGATTATCCCACCTCATCCTAAAAGTTCTGTATGGAGCTCCATCATTCCAGAGAACACAGCTCCACTGCTCCACAGCTCAATGCTGGGGGTCTTTATACCCTCTAGTCCACACCTGCTATTAGACATGGAGACAATAGAGTCATGTCTGTTTATCTGCTCCAGAGTTCCTATTCTTTTGGCAGTACTTCTCCCCAGTCATTTGTAGTGTTGTTTGTAGATACAGGACGAGGGGTTTTCTAGTCCTTAAAGCAGTAAGTCCTCGGTGTGATGGACACACTGGAAAAACTGAGAACATGTTTACAACATTAAGAGCTACAGACAGGTGTGGTCTGCAGTGCCCCCGGTGGAGGCCTGCTGTAAGTCTGTCATCAGCAGCTCCGAGGAAGCGATAAAAGCATGTAATCGGGTCGGTTACGGTAAACTCTCGGCTGCGGGCACGAGAACAAAGCCAGTTAGCAGAGAAATGTCATTCCCGGAGTTTTCCGAGCTCTTTGCTGGACCCTGGCCAGTGCGGTTACTGTGCTCTACCTAATTATGAGCTAATGAAGCGTCCGGTCAGGCCGGCGCGGCTGCAGTGCACTGACCCGACTCACGTTTCAAAGCCTCCTCTATTAGAGTTTAATGCAGCTGATTCTAATCTGACGAACTGCCTCGGAATCAGACCCGTAAACGCCTGTGATTAGAAGACCTTTTAGACGTTTGATGGATGAGGTCCTGAGTGACTCCTAGAAGAAGGTGGAGGGTTTTGGAGAAATTTCCACCTGAGTACTGTCTCCCTCACCCAGTCTCCTTCACCCAGTCTCCTTCACCCAGTCTCCTTCACCCAGTCTCCTTCACCCAGTCTCCTTCATCCAGTCTCCTTCATCCAGTCTCCTTCATCCAGTCTCCTTCATCCAGTCTCCTTCATCCAGTCTCCCTCACCCAGTCTCCCTCACCCAGTCTCGTGCATACATACATATACATACTTCATCTGTTTTGAACATTCTTGCTTACTGGAGTTCCCCTGTCCTATATATAATATCTGCTCTGTGGTGGTCCTGTGGGGTCCTGATCATTGAAGATCAGGGTGAAAGGAGGAGAATAAAGTCTGCAGAGAAACAGATGAACTACAGTCTGGAATTATAGAACCACAAAGAGCTCCTGTGTGATCAGAGGAGCTGATAGGATGGACAGTGAGGAGAAACAAGCAGATGGTCATAATGTTATGGTTGATCAGTTTATGTGAGTTTTGAAAATGTCCAGGTCACGATGCCTCCAGGACCAGGGTTGAGAAGCACTGATCCATTCAGTCCATTTAGTTCATATTTGGAAACAAAGCTGCAAAAACAGCCTGTTTAGATGTTTTGTGGCACAAAAACCACCTCATGTACCTGATCATCCCTGACTGCTCTACAGGACAGCCAATCACATCTTAATATTCACAAGAATCTCTAATGTGTGTGTGTGTGTGTGTGTGTGTGTGTTTTTCCAGGCCAAGGGCTTTGAGTTGAGTTACCTGGAGAAGGTTCCAGAAGTGAAGGACACTGTGCACAAGCAGTCTCTGTTACATCACGTCTGCTCCATTGTGGTGGAGAAGTTTCCAGAAAGTTCTGACCTGTACTCTGAGATTGGAGCCATCACCCGCTCAGCTAAGGTACCCCCTTACACTTACACACACACACACACACACACACACACACACACACACACACAGCTCTGCACACCTCAAACGCTGGAGGACTCTACAGGACCCCCTGCCTTTACCCCATTGGTTGATGTGCAGCGTTCTTTAGAACTCCATACAGAAGGACTCCCAGAATCAACAACACACACTCCTTCCAACAGGACGACGCTCGTCCACACACTGCTGCCGTCTCAAGATCTCGTCTTGAAGACACAGATACTACGCTGTGGTCGGTCTCATCTCCAGACCTGTCCCTGATTGAAAATGTGTGGACGCTATTGGAAGCTCTATCAACACTCCACCCCTACCACACCATCTGCAGAACTGAGTGAGAACATTCAAGCTGCATGGGATGGATCATCACAGGACACCATTAGGAACCTCTACACCTCCATGCAGAGACGTCTGGCGTGTGTGTAGATCAGTGGCAGTGAATCTGTTTTCCTGTGATGTGAAATAAGATCTGCAGATCTTAAAATATTGTCTTCAGCTGATTGTATAAAGGACAAAAGGTCAATGTGACTGTGAGGGTACTGATCAATAATCATTAATCAATAGTCATTACAGACCCCTTCAGACAAATTCTGACTCACTGTGGCCCAAGCTGTGGAAGACCTCGACCTTCTGATTTGTGCTTTATTATTATTATTATATTTTCACTTTGAGTTAAAGTCTTGACTCTTGCTTCCAGGTGGACTTTGACCAGCTGCAGGACAACCTGTGTCAGATGGAGCGGCGCTGCAAAGCATCATGGGACCACCTGAAGGTCATCGCTAAACACGAGATGAAGCCGGCGCTGAAGCAGCGAATGTCGGACTTCCTGAAGGACTGCGCGGAGAGAATCATCATCCTGAAGATTGTCCACCGACGAATCATCAACAGGTGACACATCACACCTTCTGCTGCCCTGTAACACTGACCCTCCCTGAATCACGGCAGGGCAGGCCTCTGATCAGCTGCTGTCCCTGTTGGTCCTCCAGGTTCCACGTGTTCCTGCTGTTCCTGGGCCACCCGCCGTACGCTGTGAGGGAGGTCAGCGTCCACCGCTTCTGTAAGATCCTGAGCGAGTTTGCACTGGAGTATCGCACGACCAGAGAGAGAGTCCTGCAGCAGAAGCAGAAGAGAGCCAACCACCGAGAGAGGAACAAGACCCGCGGCAAGATGATCACTGACGTGAGTGACGTGGCGTGAGACAAGCGATCCGTCGAACAACGCTGTTTAACGTTGATAATCACTACTTTAGCTGTTTCTGAAATTTGGTAGTGCGCCCCCTAGTGGTTAACAATTCAGCTCTGCATCTGTAACTCCACCTCTACAGGAGGAGTCTAATGGTGGGAAGAAACGCACTGTGATTGGCTCTATTCTGCCTGTGTACGTTATCCCCGCCCACTAAAGACCCACCCTCGCCGATGAGGACGCGTCTACTGTTTCTCTCATTTTCTGAGCTCCAGGTTCTCTTTTCTGGGTCCACTGCAGGTCTAGATGTTGCTCAGTTCCTCAGTAGCTTTGTATGGAGCACTGTTGGTACCTCACCCAGACTGCTCTGCCCAGCTGCAGGTCTCTGGTTTGGCCACTAGGTGGAGCAGTTCACACACACTGGTTCTGAATCGTGGTCCTGGAGTCGCACTGCACTAAAGTGTTTAGGGAACGTTACTGCAGGACAGCGGTTCTCCAGGACAGGGATTCAGAACCACTGCGCTAGATATTGAGCTGTGAGGGTCTCTGCAGTGATGATGGAGCTCAATCCAATACCATCAGCCCACATCAGAACCTGACCTCAATGACGCTCTCACTCTCAGTGGGCTGAATGCAATCATATTCTCCTCACAGCAATGTTCCAGACAAAGTCCCAGATAACATCCTTGATTTCAGCAGGACCGCTGGAGACAGTGTTTCTTTCTTTTCACTCTTTATTTCTTCTCTGTAGAGTGAGGACGAAGACGATAGCGAGGTATGAGGACGTGTGACTGGGTGCATGTGAAGCTGTGTGTTAATCTGATGGTCTTTACAGTGAATGTAGAGTAACAGCCGTTTACAGACTAACGCACTGAGGGGGTAGAGGACAACCCCACTGAACACTGTACAGGTGCAATTAGTGCACAATAACAGACTGCACTAAATTACAGAGATGGAAACGTCTGGTCTGGAAACTGTGGTCAGCTCTGCAACCACCTGGGACACCTTAGCAACCACCTGGGACACCTTAGCAACCACCTAGGACACCTTAGCAACCACCTAGGACACCTTAACAACCACCTGGGACACCTTAGCAACCACCTGGGACACCTTAGCAACCATGTTTCAACATCCTAGCACTCACAGTCATACAACAGCCTATCAAAGACAAAGCCACTTAGCAACATCCTAGTAACCAGTGATGTCATGCTGCGTGTCGAAGCTTTGAAGCGTGTGTCCCAGTAAGGACCGGTCAGATGAACACAGATAAAACCTAAAGTTATAAACAAATAAAATAGAAAAAAAATGATTAAATCATTAAATTATTACTTAATTATATTCAGCGTTTACTGACCTAAATTATACACCGAGCTGTTTACAGCCGCCTGTGACCTTTCGGCCACCAGGGGTCAGTAATGTGCACTCAAAGCCTTGAGAAAGAACCTTTCTGCAACACATTAGGCTGGACCTTCTGGGACACCATAGCAGCCACCTGAGATACCATAGCAACCATGTAGCAACACCCTAGAACTCCGTTTACCTCCATTTTGCAACCATCGTAGTCGCCACAGCAACCATCCTGCAACGGGTCCCGAAAGTAAAAACCAGTCCCAGCATTTCGTTCCAGCTGCCTGCGCAGATCTTCCATCTCTAGAAATTTAACCCTTTAAAAGATTTGAAACCAACACAACATAAATAAGGTGGACTAACGACCAATCTCGCGGGCCGTTGGTAAATGGGCGTGGTTTCGAGCACGGTTTTAAACTGTCACTAACGATGCTGTGTTTACAGTGCATGTGTGGAGTGTTATTAGAGACATACCCACCCGAACACCTTTCACCAGGAACTGAGCTCATTCAGAGTGGAGATGAATGGAAGCAGGTATCGGTTGCCATGACAACACACTTACAGCCCTTTTATTTACGATCCGGACCCACCAGTGAAGCTGCACCAGGCTTCTGAGTGTTAAATGGAACGATGATGATGATGATGATGATGATGATGTTAATCTGTGGAGAATCTGAACTAATACAGTTTCTGTAGGAACTCCTTTTTGCTGCATCACACCCTGCAGTCCTGCGTGTGTCCCTCCACCGGTTTAATGATATGATTATAAACCCGTTTCAGATCCAGAATCTTCTCAGAATCAGTAAAACAGTCGGGTTTCAGTGTTTATTCATAAGCTTTAGGTTTAATAACATTCTGTGAGGAGCTTTTAGAGGTTCTGCTTCCATTCACCTCCACTGTTCTCACTGGGGAAGGTTATCTAGAACACCAAAACCCACTCTGAAGGAGTGTTCTGAAGACTCAGCCTACACCGTGCTGTAGAATCAGAGCAGCAGTGTTTATTATCTGTCTCTCTTCCACAGAGCGGGAAGTTTGCGGGTTCTTCGACAGAAGGACAGGAGGCTCCGCCCCAGGGGCTGGGCTACGCTGAGGATGTAGCAGAACATGAGCAGATGACTGCAGTTCTGCGCAACAGCCTGCAGGGTGGCGACAGCACCACATCTGTGCTGCCTGGCCTCCGGACACGTACCAGAGCCAGCAGAGGTGCTTAGAACTCTACGAACCAGTTCTTCATACTGTTTTGGTTCCTTTCAGTGGTTGTTTCTAATGCTCAGAGATTTTATAGAGTTTACAAATGCATACCATAGCAACCACCTATTAACATCTAAGCAACCACCTGCAACACCATATCAACCTCATACCACAAGCTTGTAGCAACACCCTGGTAAACAGCTGGGATACCGTAACAACCATGTAGCATCACACCTTACCATACATTATAAAGACACAACACCATGGCAACCACCTCCATGTGGCCACAACCAAGACAACACCTTACAACCAAGTTAGCAACTGCTTAGTAACACCTTCAGACGGAGGTCTAGTGGAGGCCAGGTGGTGTTCAGGTGGAGTTTAGCTGGATTGCTGTCGGTAATAAACGTTGTTGGTTCTCTGTTGGTACAGGCCGAATGGCTCTGTGGTCATCAGCCAACGAGGACACACAGAACGGTGTAGAAGACACGGCGGATGAAATCATGGAGCGCATCGTGAAGTCAGCGACTCAGGGCCCGAGTCAGCGCAGCCAACCGCGAGAGAGGAGGCGCTCCCGAGCCAACCGCAAATCCTGTGAGTAAACATCTCCCAGTAACGTTCCTGTCCAGCGCTGACGCACCAGTCATACACAGCGGTACGGTTCTGTGGAACCACCTCAGTCCCAAAACACACAGCGGCTGGTTTAGATGTTCTTTGAAAACGTGGAACTTTGTGGTGAGGAAGCTGGAAAGGTTCTGATGTCCACGAAGCTCGTACACTGCATGTCCAAAAGTTTCTGGACACCCCTTCTAATTCAGCCACTTCAATCAGCACCCATTGCTGACATTGATGTGCAAATGCACACACAGCTTGTCTAGTCCCTGTAGAGAAGTACTGCCAATAGAATAGGACTCTCTGGACCAGATAAACAAACATGACTCTATTGTCTCCATGTCCAGTAGCAGTCCAGGCAGCGCTATTCCTACTCTGCCTCCTTGGAACCATGAATGAGCAGGTACTAAAACTGCACCCGGTTCCAGGTACTAGGCATCAAATATGCCTAATGGAAAAGCTAAACTGTAGACACATTTGGAACAAACCTGGGGGATTTTTGGGCCTGACATTGTTGTCCTGGGTGTAGGTACCATAGAAGCACCATAACAGGACACATTATAATGTTTATAAACTCAGGACTCACTGGAGGTGTTCCTGAATCTTCTCCTTCTCTCCACAGTAAGAAGAACACTGAAGAACGGGCTGACTCCCGAGGAGGCTCAGGCACTCGGGCTGGCCAGCGGCTCCGAGATGCAAGTGTGACACATGAAAGACTCTAGCAGCTCAGGGTGTCAAAACACACACACACACACACACACACACGAACACTGCAACCTAAGCATGATGTTCAAAAGAGAGCTCACCATTTCATAACATGCAGAGGTGGGAAATCCAAGTCCAGATTCAGGAGTTTGTTCTGACCTGGACCTGGATTACAGACCCCTGACCACACTTAGAAGACAAGCACAGCTGGCCGTTCAACCTTGTTGTGCACAAGCGTGTTATACACACACACACACACACACACACACACACACACACACACACACAGACACACACACACACTCCCTCTCGCTCTCAGCCCCGTTACTGAAGGACCGAGTGACTAGTTGTCCTCTACAGAGACAAACTAGTGTTTGTAACCACTGTGGCCTTGAGAGTGAACCCAAAGAGCTGTGCTTTGAGCATGCTGCTCTCTGTCGCCCCCCGGTGGTGAGAACAGCCAGACTGCATTGATTTGTAGCACCTTCGGCAACAACCAGGGAACAACGCCTGATATTTCAAAAACACCTGCGTAACTCAGCGGTTGAGTGGACTTGGCGTGAAACGCTCCACTGAAGAGACTCCGATTTCTATACAGTGGAGATGAATGGAAGCAGGCAGCGGTTGCCATGACTACAACACACAGCCATTTGATTGACTATCCATTGATCCTACGGGTCTTCCGAATCTTCTATGGAATGTTGGTGTGAAAGCAACCATGTAGCAATGCCATAGCAACCTTCTGGGATAAATTAACTGCATAGCAACCACCTCACAACACCATAATAACCACCTAGCAACCACTCGCTTTCATTATTTTTACATAATTCAGTGATTCTCATACAGACTGGTTTGGCCTCTTATGAGTTTTACATCGAAAATGAGTTTAATCTGCATAGCAACACGGTGCCACGGCAACCACACACTTACAGCCCTTTTATTTACGATCCAGAACCACCAGTGAAATTACACCATCATGGAACGATGATGATGATGATGATGATGATGATAGAAAACAGTGGAGAATCTGAACTAATAGAGTTTCTTTAGGAACTACTTTTTGCCACATCACACCCTGCAGTCCGGTACGTATCTGTAACGTTCTGTAAGGAGCTTTTAGAGGTTCAGCTTCCATTCATCTCCACTGTCTACTGTTCTGACTGGGGAACATTATCTAGAACCACACCAAACCCACTTTTAACTGCTTACAACTGTTAAATTATGCAGAGAACTTTGAGAAGTTGGTGGCATCCCCCTTGAGCATGCAGTAGAAACTGGAGCACACGTTTATAAAGCACGGAGGAGGGAATCCCAGGCTGGTGTCTCCTCTCCGCACTGCTGTGGTAGTTTTTATTTTCGTCTTCCTTTTTTTTATCAGACTTGCATGTTTTTAAATTTAATACCCAGAGAAGAGTCCACAGGAACGATGGTGCAGACCAGTCCAGACCTGGAATGTGACCAGATCTGCAGAACACACACCGCTGACTCGCAGGACCTGCATTTTGTGCTGAAACTGCATCTTATTTCCCACGCGTCATAATCCGTCTCATAATGGAGGTCAGCGAGCAGATGAACCGAAGGTACTCCAGCACTAAGTTCTCCATCTGCTGTATCTGTAGTGTAGCTCCATCACCACCATCAGCTCAACACTGAACTCACAAAAGAGCACAAATGCAGAGGCTGCGACCGACATGGATCCCTGGTCCCTCACTGTTCCTCCACGCAGAACTCGTTCAGCTGTGATGTTCTCCACGCTCACTTATAACAGAGGTCAACGTGTTGGAACGGTGTTCTGTAATCACTACAGGTATAACGGGACTGTCCGGTGGATTCGCAGTGTAGTCAAGGAATCAACAACCGTGCCTTTCAGTAGCAGAGAGGTGTGGTCTCAGCACAACAGAGAGGTTCTTGCTGGTGTCAGAACATCACATTCTTCTCCATTAGAACACAACCCACACTCCCGCCACACAGTCTGGTAGTACCTTAGCACCTTATGATGTGTAACATGGAGGAATTTGGGTGGAGTTTCAAGTATTAACATTAAAGTATGCATTTACTTTGTCTCGACGCCTCCTCCTCAGATTACGGAGTACTGTAACGTAGAACACGAGAGGCTACACAAGAGAACGGATGCTGTACAATTGTGTAAATGACACTTTAGTTTTTATTTTTGTGTTTGGTTTGTATTTTGTATAGAATAGTGTAATATAGGTCAGAAGCAGTGTTATTTAAGAGAATTAAAGAAAGCCATGCATGGTGCGAAACACACTCCGTACGTTTCTTTGGGCTTTACGGTGTGAAACTGAGGGAGATTTCTGACTGTAGACGCTCCGTGAATTCGGCTTCTGTTGCGCTTCAGCGTTTTTACTCTCTGCACAAACTTGAAGCGGTCGCCGCGTCCCTGCGCCTCTCTGCTCAAACGCCTTCAGTACGGTTGCACTTAAACGTCCGCAGAAGAATCCCGAACATTTCGATCCCCCATCGCTGCAGGTGCCATAAAACGTGGGTACGGAACGAGAGAACCTACAATGTGAACCGATCTTGTCGATACCCAAAGCAAAAAGTATATACTGTATACAGATCCTGCAATAAAGGCTTTTATCGAGCATCCAGAGAAAAGCCGTGTGTGTCTGATCATTTGTGTCGGAGGCTGGGAATGTTGGGAATGTTGGGAATGTTTTGAAACTGAAAGTTTAGATGAAATATGATTAAAAAGCTCCTTCGTTTCACGTTAAACGACATTTTCAAGCCGTTTTTGTTTGACTGTCAATCAGATTTGCTTAGAGAATCTAAATACATTTTAATTCAAACTGTAATCGAACCACAGGATCAACTTTAAGACGAGCTTCAAATAAATCAGGTTAAATGTAATTAATGAGTTTAAATGATCAAACACTTTTCACAGCATCGACACTTTTTTGCACAAACATTCTGAAAACGTCCAAAACGTTCATCTAATGTCCATCAAACAGTTCAGAAACTCAAAGTTTGGGAAAGTTTAGAAATGATCTAAAATTCAGAAAACCTCAAACACGTATAAACATTTGGGAAACAAAGCTTTAGAACTGCTTTAAAAACGAAACCTCAGCAGAGTTGGTTCTGCGGTGACGCCGCTCCATACACAACAGGGGGCGCTGTACCTGAACCTGCCTCCTCTCCACACACCTGACGCAAGCGATGAAGGTCTTTGGGCCATCTGAACACCAGACCCAGGTGTTTGGGTTCTGAAGTCTCCAGGACCAGGTCTGGACTCGGTTCTCCAGTCACAAGAACTAGAACGCGACACCAGTTGACATGTCACCAGCTTTATTTAGGGTCGTGTACACCGTGGGGTTCTCAACGGTGCCATTGCGCTCCTGTCAAACGAGCGATGACAGCGGAGAACCTGATAGAGGATCATTACAATCATTATTGTATGACAATTTTAGTGCAATGACAGACACGGACATGTCTAATGCAGGAAAGATGGTGGCTGTACAGAACCGTACGAAAAACAGACCTCGAAAGGTGTGGTAAACACATCTCTGCCAAAGAAGAACGGGAAGGGAACTTTTGCATTTTAAACGTCTCTGTGGTCTTCGTCCCTGAAGCTGTTGGCAAGGACAGGAAAAAAAATTCAACAGCAAAGCAAAGAATTTACAAAATAAAAGGGTTTTTAAACGAAACGGGAGAAAACGAGCTATACCACAGAGGAGAGAAGACAGAAGACTGGGATTCGTAGGAAATCCAGTGCAAACTAAGGCTTTTTTTCGTTCTTTTTCTTTTTCTTTGTTTATAGATGTACGTCGACTAAACTAAAAGCGATGATAAAAGCGTGGGAACAGATACGGAGATTCTCGCGTCTATTTCGTTGGAACTAGGTGATCCCTCCTCAGTGTCCCTGAACAATAAAGGTTTGCACAGCACTAGAAGATGCTTATATAAATTACACGTTGGAAGAGTTCTCGAATACAAACAACAGTCACTCCGTCACGGGACCCTCGGGGAGATGAGAGGGAGGGCGAGCGTATAGATCTGCAGGTTGAATTTAGTATTGCTCAGATTCAGCGTCGCTAAGAGACAGAACTACCTGTTTACGGGTTCAACATGTGCGTCTTCTTCAGGGATGTAACATCAAAACGTCAGTTTTTATCTTCTTAAAGCACCAAAGTATAAAATTATGACCCTTTTTTTGGTCAAACATTTGATGACATTTTAATTTGTATAGTGCAGTTTACGTAAGGAATCATAACTCAAGTTTATATGGTTCTCTGATATGTGATGAAAACAAGCGTGCATTTACAAACTGTACGATAACTGTCGAGGAAGGAAAACGATAAACCAAAGGTAGAGCGATGTCGCCGGCAGGTTTTGAAGAATTCAGCCTGGAACACTGCAGTCGGAACGCAATGCAGGGCTAAACGTAGTGATGTGATTATCCGAGTCCTTTCTATTTTTTCACCAAACATATCAAGACATTTAAAAAAGAAAACAATAAAAGAAAAAAAAAACAACAACAGTACAACAATGTCTCAAGCATGGATCGTTCAGGCACTCCGTCTTATTTAAATTAACGGTTCGGCTGAAAATGACCTTCTTCACGTCTTTCAGAAGAACTTTCTCCAAACGCGGCCAATAAACCAGGACGTGCTGGGAACCTGTTTGCTTCTTTAGTTTTATACTGGTACTACAAGAACCTGCATCCAGAGACTTAACATACCCTCAGCTCCGCATCCATCAAACCATCACCACTGTTCCTACACTCCTCTGACCACACAGGAGCACGTTGAAGATCAGGGTGAAAGGAGGAGAATAAAGTCTGCAGAGACACAGATGAACTACAGTCTGAATTACAGAACCACAAAGAGCTGCTGTGTGGTCAGAGGAGCTGATAGAGTGGAAAGAGAGAGGAGACGCGAGGAGGTGGTCCTAATGTTATGGCTGATCAGTGTTTCAAGTGGTCATAAATGGAGAAGATCATGGCTTTCCTTTAGAAAGTACAGACCCTCTTTTTGTGGTGGTCAGCCATGGAGCAGCCTTTCGCTCGCTGATTAGTAACGAAGCTGCATCAGCAGTCGCGTGAACGATGAACCAGTTTTCAACCGAAGTGAAGCCGCGTTCCAAAGCCTCGGCTGCAGCTGAGGGACAGCAGGTCCACGGTGGAACTGTCCACGGTGGAACTGTCCTCAGAGTCACAACCGACTCAATCTGAAACAGTCCAATGAAGCGGTGACATCACTGGAAAGGTTTCATTTGCACTGTGAAACCTACCATGGAAGTTAATCGATTCTCCAACTCCAGTACGAAAGTCTCCGCAGACGCTCGTCCCTATTTCGTGGTTCTGCGATTAGTTTGAGTGTAATACACGCTGTAAACGAAGGGTCCGAGAAGTACAGCCTCCCTCAGCTGCAGCCCAGGCTTTGGTTCACCGCGACAGTCACTCTAAAGCCCCCTAGTGGCCGAAAACTGAAACTGTGCTGGATGAGCACGTTTACTGGTGTCATAGTGGCGCAAACTGGTGCATGTTCACACTGCGCACAGTTAAACAGATCGGCGTCAGCGCTTTCTGTGAGCTACCATGTTTTTATCGTTGTGCAGCGAGTCGAATTCTCAGCCCGGTCAGATCGCATTCGGTACAGTACAGGTCAAGCTAAAGCAGATATGGCTCGTTCTTAGCTTTGCTTGGTGTGAAAGGTGGGTGTGAGCTCGCAAGGGTTTCAGGATCAGCTGCCGTGGCGAAACTTCAGTACAGTAATGGAATGGGCTTTAACGTGGTAGTGTTCGCCGGAGAGGGGATGCGAGGCACGGCTGCGTAATGAACAGTGCTGCGCTACACGGCTGGTCTTCGGGAAGGTGCTGCAGACCTGTGCGTGGTTTCGGGTGCGGGAGGACTCCACCACGCGACCTCACTGCGTGGCAGGCTAGCGGACGCCACAGATGTATGAATTCTGTAAATTTCTAAAATGTCACTCATAAATAGAAATCACAAAACGACCAGCGTGGCTTACATGAGCCTGCGTGTACGAGAGAGAGAGAGCGCAATTCGGCGCAACACCTCCCCTCGGCCACTCGGCGAGGTCTGCACCCTAAACCACATCTGCTCCTGTGAAGCTAATACTGCTGACTTCTAGTGTGTGTGGTTCCCCTCAGCGTGGCGGCGGATCTGGAACCTACCCGGAATCATTGGCCGAAGGCAGGAGGAACCCCTGAGCCCTGGACAGGACACCAGTCCATCTCGGAGCACCGCAAAACTAAAGAAGCAAACCATGGACACCTACCACGTTTCGGCCGCTCGACCGCATCTGGAGCAAATCCGACGTTTCCAGCGAACCGTTGCTTTAAACGAGTGCACGATAAAACCTCGCATCCCTGGAACTGGTTCCATTATGAAGGTCTAACATCATTCTCCTCATCGTAGATCATAATGTACGTCCTCATGGACATCAACAAGCCATTCTCCACACGGTTTGTGCATGATTTCGAGCTTCATTGCATATATATATATATATTTGGCCAGACTACCTACACCGGTAGAGTTCTGTTGAGTTTAGAAACTGTTTTAAAACAGTTTTAAAAGAAGGTTTTAAACTGTTTGTTCAATTGTCAAATTCTACCAGTCCTTTAAGGTCTGGGCTGAATAAATTAGTCACTTAGGGATTTAAAAAACTGCTTTGAGGAGATGATAAATGAGCTCACTTACTGACAATTAAAGCTTCAATCCACATGTTTAAAAGCCCCAAATGGTTCTATCAAAATGTAAACCCCACTTATGTAAGCTAGCAGAGGAACCAAGGTTCCAAACTTTACAAAAAATAAAAGAAAAAAAAAGAAAAAAAGAAAAAGAAAACCTTTTCCTCAAGAATTCAAGACTCACAACTGAAACATAGCACCAACATATTCTAAGTTCATGGCAAGTTTTGGGTCTCTAGACTCTGCGGTGCACTTACAGAAACAATAATGAGAAGTGTACCCCAGACCAGAGGCTGGCCAATTTCTGAAGTTGCCCTGGGATTGAAAAGTGCAGTCACAGTGATCTCGGGTGGCAAAGCCCCATCTCCCAGCATGCCTCAGGGCCGGCCTAGTGGGGAGCCTCCAACATCTCCATCAGGAACGTGTCGATGGGGGTGTCGCCAATCAGCTTAAAGAAGAAGAGGTGCTCCAGACACTTCAGGCCGATGGAGCGCAGCGCAGGCAGCCGGAGGAGGAGCTTAGCGAATCTACACAAGAGCAGAGAAACACTTTACCACCCGACACGGATCAGATCCCCTACCCGCCACCCCCCACTTGAACGAGCTCGGCTCAGATCCCCCACCCCACCCTGAGCGACTCAAACCAGATCCCCACCCGCACTCTGACGAGGCTTGGCTCAGATCCCCACCGGCACTCTGAGCAGGCTGAAACAGATCCCACCGGCACTCTGAGCGAGGCTCGCTCAGATCCCCCCCACCCCCACCAGGTAGGGGCAGGCTCGAAACCAGATCCCCCACCCACGCACTCCTGGACGAGGCTCGGCTCAGATCCCCACCCGGCCTCTGGATGAGCTCGTCAGATCCCCCCACCCCACAGTGAGCGAGGCTGGCTCAGATCCCCCCACCCGCACTCTGGACAGGCTTGGCTCAGATCCACCCTCCCGAGAAGCGAGCTCGGCTCAGATCCCCACCCCGCCTCGAGCGAGGCTCGGCTCAGATCCCCCCACCCCCACGTGGACCGAGCGCTCGACTCAGATCCCCCCACCCCCACCGTGAGCGAGCCGGCTCAGATCCCCCACCCCCCACCGTGAGCAGGCTCGACTCAGATCCCCCCACCCACGTGGGCAGGCTCGGCTCGGATCCCACCCCCATACGGCAGGGCTCGTCAGATCCCCCCACCCGCACTCCCGAGCGAGGCGACAGGTCCCCCCCACCCGCCTCTGGACAGGGCTCGGCTCAGATCCCCCTCACCCGGCCTCTGAGGCAGGCTAAACCAGATCCCCCCCACCCGCACTCTGGGCGAGCTTAGGCTCAGATTTTACCCCCACATTGAGCGAGCTCGGCTCAGATCCCCACCTGCCCGTGAGCAGGCTCGGCTCCGTCCCCACCCCACTCTGAAGGCGAGCAAACTCAGATCCCCCCACCCCCCACCGTGTGGACAGGCTGCGACAGATCCCCCACCCCACTCCTGAGCAGAGCTCGGCTCAGATCCCCCACCCCCACCGTGAGCAGGCTGCGACTCAGATCCCCCCCACCCCCCCCTGAACGAGCTCGGCTCAGATCCCCCCGTTTAAGACTGGACGTTTGCTGAGCAGTACAGGACAGCAGTCGTCAGTGAGTTGTAATCGTGGCGATAGTGCAGGACTGTGATGAATCGTACCTGCCCTGCTGCTCGGGGTATTTCTGTCTGCAGTAAGCCTCGAGGGACGCATAAACTCTCTCACGCAGGAGCTCCACCTCACTGGTGTTAGTCAAACCTTTGGCATCTAAACAAGAACACAGAGATAGTCAGTGAAACACAAAGAACCCACAGAGGAGACAGCTGATAGTAGTGTTCTAATAATACTCGTCACCACGGGCGAGTCTCCCCAAAGTCCTCGTAACGCGACGTTCTTCATAATCTTAAAGACATTCGTAACAGAACCAGCGTTTTCCAAAGCCCCCCAAACTACAGCAGCACTTAAACTCCTTCTTCAATGTGAGACATGGAGTCTCAGGAAGGCAGCGGATCGTCTTCGGTGACCAATCCCGCTCTTGTCCCAGTGGAGACGATCAATGGCTTGCTGTCACATGTCCAGAAGGTCCAGGTGTAATTCCATACGATGTCAGATCAGCTTTGATCTTCATTACAGACACTTTTAACAGACCAGCGTTACGTTAATGAGGTTCTGCAACCAGTGGTTCTTCCTTTTCGGAACACACCTGTGGATCTGTCCTTAAACAGCGTGACGCTGATTTACAAGCGGATCAGAGAAGTCGGTAGATTTATTAACCAGTGCTCTGCCGTCTCTGTACCTGGGTTAAAGAGGACGATGGCCCGCAGACAGCCCAGCTCCGTCTTGTCCATTTGCATATCGCGCATCTTATTGACCAGCTCCGTTAGCACCCTAAAACACACGAATGACCATGATAAACACACTGACCTCTGACCCCACTCTGTTGAACAGCTTAGTAACACATCCTGCGTTCCAACACTGGTGTGTGTGCTTTGGTACGGAACATCAATTACCTGTCAAAAATGGCGCCCACCTCAGCGCTGTGTGCACTCTCTCTGTGGACACAAACACACCGTTAGAACACAGACACGTCCACATACGTCCTCCACAAAACTGTCCTCCCCACGGGCACCTCAACAGCACCCCTCAGGGTCAACTAATGGTCCATCAGTCAGAAATAGGAGCCGTCAGGCTATCAGACAGTGGGTGGACTTGCTTGGGGTTTGTATTGGTCAGCAGTGACGATGGACATTTTGGTAAGGGTCAGAAAGACCTTTCATTATGGACAACGGGGACAGCGGTGGGACTGTGGTGGAGACGACTGATTCTACGTCACTCTCCACGATGGTGAGCACGATGGTAATTTACATCCCGAACATCATATCACTGAAACTCAGACGCTGTAAAATCAGAGGAATGAGTTTACCTGTCGAAGATGGCCTCCACCCCAGTGTTGTGGACACTGTCGCGGGGCACGTGGAGACCGGTGGCTAGCAGGAGTCCATCCTTCACACCGATCGAGCGGTGAGAGAAAGAAGCAATCAGGAGCTCGTTCCACCCTGAGACACAAAGACAGAGGCGGCCTTTTAACCCACGTCAGCAGGAGTTTCCTCCCAACATTGATCAGAACAAAGAGAACATTGTTCAAAAGAACAGTAATAATGTGCAACAGCGCCTCCTACAGGACTATACTGTAATATAGTCTCTATATTATATGTTCTTTATACAGTTTATTTACTAAATTTTTATCTTTCTTCTCTTTCTGTACTGATGCTGCTGCTGGAACCTTAATTTCCCTGGGAGAACCCTCCCATGTGATCAATAAAGTTCTATCCTGTCCAATAAGAGATGTGTTAAATCATCTTCTTTGATATCAGGTTGATGCGTGAACTTCATGATCATGGTTTTAACGGCATCACGGAAGAGAGTGTTTCACAGTTCTTCTGATTATTAATCACTGATTAAAGCGAGTCATTTAGCTCCACGAAGCAGTGAATTCCTCCACACACACACACACACACACACACACACACACACACACACACACACATACACACACACACACACACACACACACACACACACACACACACACACACACACACACAGAGAGAGCAAGTAATCAAAACGGACTCGTTTCAAAGCCGCATTCCAGCTCCGGTGTGGGGACATTTTCTGAATGAGCGAGGACGGCACAATAACGGCAGTGAGTCGTTTTTCTGTCGAACTACAGTCGCACCGAGAGACACTACTGTTCTATGTGTAAATCAATAAATACGGATGATAAAGGCTCTGAAAAGTGACACCTTCTAGGAGAGGCCGTGGAACAAGAGGTGGCATGTTCGGAGGGCGAAGGCTCGTACCTGCTCGCAGCAGAATCACCTGGTCGTCCAGAGGCAGCTCGGAGAAGTGCGGGATGCGCTTGGCCCACTCCACCAGACTGAACAGCTGTTTATCTGCTGCCTGACAGATATGAGTGACTGGATCGCTGGGCTGGAGGAGACACGGGTTAGCAGGGTTACTGGACACCAAACACCATTTACTCCAGACCTCTCTCTAACAGACCACCTCCGTGTTCTGCTCTCTCTGTCCACTCTATCAGCTCCACTGATCACACAGGAGCTCTTTGTGGTTCTATAATTCCAGACTGTAGTTCATCTGTTTCTCTGCAGACTTTATTCTCCTCCTTTCACCCTGATCTTCAATGATCAGGACCCCACAGGACCACCACAGGGCAGATATAAAAATCACACTCACAGAGCCGGTCCCGGAGCTGCTGTCAGCATGAAGTTCAGTCTTGTGCTCCACGGCGGTCTCTGCTTCCAGGATCTTCTCCACAGGCATCTCCTCATTGGCAGCAGAGCTAAACTCGTAGTCCCCTTCGCGCTCCTTATTCCGCTGACGCTCATCCTGAACAGCTGGGGGAGGACGGAGAGACGTTATGTCCAAAACAACCAGGTGTGAACAGCAGAAACGTGGCCATATTCTCATTCTCATCTGTAATTAGAACACACAACTTGCATCTCTTTTGCCCCTGGGCTCCACCTGCAGGTGGGGAGTGTAATTCACTTTAACACCACTGCAGTAAATAAGGTAACGGTGCGCACAGACCACTATGCAGGAGCAGCGTTCCGACCCGGAGCGGGAATGACAGAGACGCCATTCTCCCGGTTGCAGTCGGTGGAGCATCAACATGATTGTGAAGCTGATATTTTAAGATATAAATGATAAATAAATGTTGTTTATCATTATGATCTGAGACGGCTTTTCAACTTGGGGACAGGATCAGTAAATACAGGATGGGACGTTGGACAAATACACGAAGACGCCCTCCGACTGCGAGATGCTCAGAACACCCACCTTCTCTCTTCATGCCCATGGCCAGGCACTTCTGGTAGCGACAGTACTGGCAGCGATTGCGCTGGCGCTTGTCCACGAGGCACTCTTTACTGTCCCTACAAACGTAGCTCAGATCTTTCCTCACTGTGCGCTTGAAGAAGCCCTTACAGCCCTCGCAGCTGTACACCCCATAATGTTTACCTGCAGGAGAAGGAGAGAAAGGCCGTTAACGAGGCCCCATCCACGGCCCGAGTCACGAACAGACAGATACAGAAACAAAACTGGCTTCTCTATTTCTGTCAACACTCGGGACACTAGGTCAGCAGCCCGTGTCCCACCGATGAGCCCCATTAACTATGTAATCATGCTTACGTGGTTCCCGAAACGGTATAATTCACCATAATCTAAACACTGGATATCGATTGTAGAGGTCCACAGTGGTGCGGCCAGGGACAAAATCCTTCCAGCACGTAGAAACATTTCAACAAACGTCATTTAAGATGTGACATATTATGGAAATAAGATCAACCACCATATTTCTGTCCCAAACCATGAAACCAGGGCTAAACGATGGAAATACAGCAGTGAGGACGCCAGGCTCCACCCTCTCCACGCGCTCCACCCACTCAGAGCTCGGCGGCTGAGATCAGATGTTCAGTGATATCAGCGTTTCGTCTGTCAGGTTAACCTGACCAAAAGCAGGAGCCATGAAAGAAATCACTACTGTGACCCATCCACAGGACATTCAGATCTAAAACCCTGGACTTACAGAGACACATCTGACAAATAGGACGGAACCTGTAGGAACAGAGTATCTGGGCTCACAGCAGTCGTTGAAGTGGGCCATGAGATGCAACGTTTGAGAACCCCTGATCTAGAACATGATTTAAAACCGCTAAACTCAGTACGAGCTTGAACTCTGGATGCCACACAGGTCTGGACTGACTGACCACACCGGCCGAATCGCTGGTTTAAAAGCCTGTAAGCAGGACTGGACGTCACGCTCGCATCCGTTCAGATCTGCTGTTCGGACCGAGTCGCGTATCGGACATGAACAAGCAGAAGACAGCTGCTGTTGTCCGTTGGCCTTCTCTTCAGTGCGCATTCGTGAGGAATGTTGAGCTGGATCGATCTGGCTGTTGAGTCGCAGAGCTGCGTATCCGACTCCTCCTAAACCAGAACTGCAAACGTCACAGTGACGAAAAAGACGGAATCTGGGACACTTTTAGAGACTCGCTCTCAGAAAAACAGACGTATTAAACAATTATTACCAGAATTATAATATAATCAATCCAAGTCAGAATTCCTCCACTTTAAACCACGGTTCACCGAAGGCCGTGTCTCCAGCAGGGCAACCTGAAACCCTCCCCACCCAAACACTCACCAGACGAGCGGTCTCCGCAGATGGCACAGAGGCGTTTCTGGGACAGCATTGGCCCGGTGCCACCTGAAGACTTCAGGCCAAACGGCGGCTTCACATCATCAGAGCTGCTGACGGCATGCAGCTCAGACATCGAGGAGTTAATCTGACAGCGGCAGGAGAGAACGGCGGAACAGAAAATCAGACCACACTCAGGAGCATTAAGTGGAACAACTGTCTGTCAGGAGCTTTCAGATGTTTAACGTCTGCTTCCATTCACCTCCACCGTCTGCTGTTCAACCATTTCATTCCACTTCATCTCATTCACAAACGGAACCCTTTAGAACCTTTATTCTCCAAAACAGTGGAAAGTATTTAAAGGAGAGTCACAGAAACCAGGTATTATCAGGAGATCAGAGACTCCGATTCGTCTTCATCTGGGACGTAAATATGAAGACAATTTAAATATTCGTTTGAATTTGACGAAGTTTTCATTGGACATTTGCTTGTACATGAGATTTATGATGCGTGAATATATATATATATATATAAATAAAATGATTAAAACTCTTTATATCAGACTATTTCTTAGAGTCATATGATTAGATTGACTTTTTTTTATATTTAATAATAAAGTTATTCAAAGTATTTGACAGCAAACCGAATAAAATAAAAAAAAAACCTGAACATCTTTTAAAAAAGTGGGATTTAATTCAGTTGGATACGAGTGAGATCAGATACAGACTCTGACTGATCAGAGAGAGGGGGCGGGGCTGATGATCAACCTGCATACAGACTCTGACTGATCAGAGAGAGGGGGCGGGGCTGATGATCAACCTGCATACAGACTCTGACTGATCAGAGAGAGGGGGCGGGGCTCAACCTGAGCGGGAGGGTCCGTTTGCTTTCTAATTCATCTTCATTTCATTGATCTCGATGTTGACGCTCTGGACACGGTGCTCCCGCTTATTTAATAAAGGCTCTCATGCTTCAACCCATGTCCTCACAGCACAACAGCGCCTCCTTCTGGAGAAAGTCTGATGCGTAACATGCGTTTGACTCGTTTCGATCTGAGCAGCCCGTCTGAACTGGGAACTGAATCTGGATGATGTGAATAAGTATTGAACGAATTTGGGAAATCAATGGCGAGTCCGAGCAAACGCCTGCTTGTCCTTCACGGGTGAACTTCACCCTCGTCTCTACGTAAAACCTACAGAAATCCAAACGGAATTTAGGGGAAAATAAAGTGTCTTATATAGAGATCTTCACTCGTCGCAGTAACTACAGAACGGTTACGGTTTCGGATCCTTTACTCGTTTTATATTCATTACAGTCGATACTGCGTTTAGTCGTTTATTCAAATTGAATCTTCTAAAAACCCGAGAGCCTGGTTTTCACGACCGATCAGCCGAACTGGTCCTAAGCTATGAAACCGTCGGCGTCGAACCTGTGGGTTGCTGAGGGGTCCGTAGCCCACCGAAGGAGTCCCAGGCACGCCGGGGGAGCCGATGGACGAGCTGATGACGGACAGTGGCGAGTCCAGGGAGCTAACGGGGCTGCTGACGGCCGAGGTGGTGGGCGGCAAGGAGTTCATAGATGCAGAGCAGGCTGACCGACGGAGAGGAGACTGCAGGGGCTTCGATACTGCGAGAGAAACAGAGGATTAGTGCGGCGAGAAAAAGCCTTTTTGACTGTAGAGATCATAAACAGGTATCCATCACTGAACATCTCCAAAGCTCTCCTCCTGGGAGTCCGACACTATTTACAGACGGAAGCGATGGTCTCCAGGGTCTCTGCTCCGCACAGAGTAAGACTGTCTGATTGGTTTACTCTTATGTGACTCAAACACAGAGACAAATCCCTCTACATGTCCTTTAAAGGGACAATGAATCTGATTATACTTGTTCATCTTCTCCTGAGGGATAGGGTCCTCTAAGCCCTGGTCAGGGTTCCACTGTGTGTGTGTGGACAGGATCAGAACCTGGTCAGAAGCTCTTTATTCAGATCAGACAGTGAACCAGTAAACCACTAAACCCAGTAAACCCCAACCAGCACTAAAATCACTAAACCCAGTAAACCCCAAACAGCACTCAAACCCCGTAAACCCCAACCAGTGATCAAACCAGTAAACCATTAAACCCAGTAAACCCCAACCAGCACTAAAACCATTAAACTCAGTAAACCCCAACCAGCACTAAACCCAGTAAACCCCAACCAGCACTAAAACCATTAAACCCAGTAAACCCCAACCAGCACTAAACCCAGTAAACCCCAACCAGCACTACAACCATTAAACCCAGTAAACCCCAACCAGCACTAAACTCAGTAAGTCCACTAAGCCGGTGTGTTAGGCTCCGCTCCGCTCCGGATCCGGACTCAGATCCGTTCCGGGCTTTGCGCGGCCCGGCGGAGCGCAGCGCAGCGGCGGATCCGGAACAGCAGCGCGGCGGAGAACAAATCACGGAGCGGATCTGAGTCCGGATCCGGAGCCACTCCGCGAACAGGCCGAACCTAAGCCCGGAGCTATCCTCACACACCCTCACACTCTCTCTCTCACACACACACACCCTCACATACACACACCGCCCGCCCGGAGCCGCCGAGTCGCCTCAGAACCGCCTCAGAACCGCGCCGAGCCCGAACCCAGCGTTAGCCCGTTAGCTCCGCGCGCAGCTCCGCACCGCTGCGCCTCAATCCGCCTTTATCCGCCCGAACCCGCCTTAAACACGCCCTCCGAACCGTCGCCGAGCCGCCGCAGAACCGCCGCCGAACCGCCGCAGAGCCGCTCGCGACTGCGCCCGAGAAAAAGCCCGCAAACGGCCTCGTTTGTACCAACCAGGCAGAACTGAAGACTGTTTTTCTGCATCCGCGCTGATTCTCACAGCGACCCCTGCTGGCCAGCGCGCGCTCCTGCAGCCTGCTGTCAACAACAACAACAACAACAACAACAACAACAATAAATAAACAACAACAAATAAACAAATCTGCAGTTCACCCAGTGACCCAACACACACACACACACACACACACACACACACACATATATAAATAGTAATCAGATATTAAAAAACTATTTATTATTCATAAAGTTAATTAATAAAAATATTAATTATGCATAAAGACAATTAAAAACCATTGTTAATTATAATTAGGGTAATTAATAAAACATTATTGTTTATTTATGAAGGTCATTAATAAAGCATTATTCATTATTTATAAAGGTCATTAACAAGACATTATTAATTGCTCATAAAGGTAATTAATAAAAATTTAAAACGATTAATTAATTAATTAATTAATTAATGGTTTAATAATAATAACATCCTTACTATGAGCCTCCTCCTGCATCGTTACCATGGTGACAGCATCCTTGCTATGACCCCTCGTCCTCCTGCAGCATTACTGTATAACTTTGTACAGAGTGTCTGAAAACGCAACTATTAGCACAACACGACATTTCAAAGCATCTAATTTGAACAGATATGATCAATAACAGCACAATAAATCAGCTCCAGAGCTGTCAATCACTTCACTCCTGAGCGCAACTCCGCCTTCTTATCATACAGCACAATAAGGTGTTGGAGACGGGCGGAGCTACATCATCATCTACACCAGACAACAGTGGGCTCACCTTTCAGAGACACAGCACTTTCCATGTTCTGCGGTTATTGATTTTCATCCATTCTAATGTGAATGGGTGGGGCTTCAACTGCTGTACGCTACATTCGTGGACACATGCAAACGAGTTTGTTGGTTCTTGTGACGTACCAACAATAATTCATCCAAAACAATTAGTCTCAGAGCAATCAGTCTACAGCAGTATAGTGTTGCCTATAAAAATGAAGCCACAAGGAGTGTTTCAGCCTGACCTGCTGCCATCATCTCCATATTTCAGTGCTGAAGGTCCAGTAAAGGAGAGAGAGGTGAATTATGTCTGTTTGACAGAAGCTGTAAGAGGAGCTCAGACGTGAAACAGGTGGCAGAATGTGAGATATGGGATTTTCGATTAAAGCAGAAGGGTTTGAAGTGCTCATGTCTCTGAGGGAGCAGTGTTCACGATACTTGTTATCATGAGACGAAGAACCTGCTTATCTACCATCAGTCTGTGAATGTCTGTGATGTCAGGTGGAACAGTGTCACGTGTTCAGATGGGATGTAAACAGGCTCTGCAGCATTACTACACCTCCAACTACACAGCAAGTACAGTCCACAGGATGTGAGAACACTGTTTGTTTTGTAACATTTAAGGTCAGGTTATGGTTGCCCACAGCCCTACCATCCGTACCCATCTATACCCATAACATCCAATCCATCCATACCATACCATACACATACATACTGTACATACCCCAGTATTAAAGATCAGCAGCAGTGTAGTTACTGAAACTGTATCAGAAACACAGTCCGGAGCCGGTATTAGTGATCAGCAGCAGGTAGTTACTGAAACTGTATCAGAAAACACAGTCCGGTAGCCGGAAGAAGATCAGTAACAGGTAGTTACTTGAAATCAGAACAGAAACACAGTCCGGCAGCCATTAAAGATCAGCAATGCGTAGTTACTGAAACTGTATCAGAAACACAGTCCGTAGTCGTGTATTAAAGATCAGCAATAGTGTAGTTACTGAAACTGTATCAGAAACACAGTCCGGTAGCCGGTATTAAAGATCAGTAACAGCGTAGTTACTGAAACTACCAGAAACACAGTCCGTAGCTGGTGAAGGATCAGTACAGTGTAGCTACTTCGAAACTGTATCAGAAACACAGTCCGTGTTTGTATTAAAGATCAGTAACAGTGTAGTTACTGAAATTGTATCAGTCATTAGTCCGTAGCCGGTATTAGCATCTGCAGGAAGCATTGAAACTGCATCAGAAATACAGTCCGTAGCCGGTATTAAAGATCAGTACAGTGTAGTTACTGAAACTATCAGAAACACAGTCCGGTAGCCGTATTAAAGATTGCCGCAACAGTGTAGTTACTTGAAAACTGTATCAGGAAACACAGTCCGGTAGCCAAGAAGATCTGCAGTGTAGTTACGAAATCATCAGAAACACAGTCCGGGTAGCCGGTATTAAAGATCAGCAGCGTAGTTACTGAACATCAGAAATCAATAGTCCGGTAGCCGGTATTAAAGATCAGTAGCAGTGTAGTTACTGAAACTGTATCAGAAACACAGTCCGTAGTCGGTATTAAAGATCTGCAGTGTAAGTACTGAAACTGTATCAGTTCAGTCCGGTAGCCGGGTATTGCCAAAGATCAGTAACAGTGTAGTTACTGAAACTGTATCAGAAACACAGTCCGGTAGCCGGTATTAAACATCAGTAACAGTGTAGTTACTGAAACTGTATCAGAAACACAGTCCGTGGTGCCGGTATTTAAAGACGTAACAGTGTAGTTACTGAAACTGTATCAGAAACACAGTCCGTAGCCGTATTGTAAAAGATCAGCAGTGTAGTTACTGAAACTGTATCAGAAACACAGTCCGCAGAGCCGGTATTAAAGATCAGTAATATGTAGTTACTAAACTGTATCAATAGAAACACAGTCCAAATGGTATTAAAGATCTGCAGTGTAGTTACTGAAACTGTATCAGAAACACAGTCCGGTAGCCGGTATTAAAGATCAGTAACAGTGTAGTTACTGAAACTGTATCAGAAACATAGTCCGCATTGTATTAAAGATCAGTAACAGTGTAGTTACTGAATCAACAGAAACACAGTCCGTAGCCGTATTAAAGATCTGTGCAGTGTTACTGAAACTGTATCGAAACACAGTCCGTAGTCGGTATTAAAGATCAAATAACAGTGTAGTTAATGAAACTGTATCAGAAACACAGTCCGTAGTCGGTATTAAAGATCAGTAACAGTGTAGCGCTGAAACTGCATCAGGAAACACAGTCCGGTGCAGCCGGTATTAAAGATCTGCAGTGTAGCGCATTGAAACTGTATCAGAAACACAGTCCGCAGCCGTATTAAAGATCAGCAGGGGTGAAGTTACTGACACTGTGTCAGAAACACAGTCCGGTAGCCGGTATTAAAGATCAGCAGCAGTGTAGTTACTGAAACTGTATCAGAACTTGTATCTGTCTAAAGGTGGATATATTAGGCTGTGAACAGTCAGGTGGTGATAATGTTATGGCTTCTTCACTAAATTAAGGCCTGTTGAAAAACTGATGCATGGTCAGCGTGGTCAGCGTGGTCAGCATATGGGTGCCCTCATAAAATCTGATTATGGTCAGACAATGCCTGGTGGCTCATGAGGACATATGGGGATGTAAAATTAGCTGCCCGCGGGGTCACACTGACCATCCTTATTTGCATGCTGGACATTGTCTCCCTGTGTGCTCTCTCAGTCTTCCCCCTTGACCTCCTCGAACCCGTTCTCTATTCGCCTGACCTCACCTTCACTCCAGGCTGAATGAGAGCGGTCAGGGTTAGCGTTCCCTCTCTAGAAGTGAAGGATTCACAGCGATACATCATTTTTATACGTTGTTATAAAAGCTGGAGAATTCCACTACATAAACCCATCTGGAGAGTGAGGATTTGAATGAGGAATAATAGAGAATTAAGGTTATGTTTCCTGCAAAGCAGCAGGTCTTCCTTCATCTGAACGGAACATTTTTCAGAAAACATCTTTCTAAACATATACTGACACGTTTTAGAAACTATCCCTAATTGAACTTCATTTACTTTCATCTAGAAATTAGAATATCATACAGATATAAGACATTTTCAATATATTTATATATATAAAATAAATAATGAATATTTATTTATTTACTATAATGAATATGCATTTAATATAATGAATACATTTAATATATTTAATATAATTAATATGTTTCATATATTTTAATATAATTACTATATTTTAATATATTTAATATAATTAATATGTTTCCATATATTTAATATAATTAATATATTTTATTATATTTAATATAATTAATATTATTTCATATATTCTCATATAATGAATATATTTAATATAATGAATTATATTTAATATATTTAATATAATTAATATGTTTCATATATTTAATATAATTGTATATTTACTATATTTAATATAATGAATATATTTATTATAATGAATACATTAATATATTTAATATAATGAATATATTTAATATATTTAATATAATGAATACATTTAATATATTTATTATAATTTAATACATTTAATATATTTCATAATTAATATATTTAATATATTTAATATAATGAATATATTTAATATATTTAATATAATTAATATGTTTCATATATTTAATATAATGAATATATTTAATATAATTAATACATTTAATATATTTAATATAATGAATATATTTAATATATTTATTATAATGAATATATTTAATATATTTATTATAATGAATTATATTTAATATATTTAATATAAATATGTTTTATATTTAATGCATAACAATATATTTAATATATTTAATATAATGAATATATTTAATATATTTAATATAATTAATATATTTATATTTAATTATTTATATAATTAATACATTTAATATATTTCATATAATGAATATATTTAATATATTTAATATACTAATATATACTACTATTATATAATTAATACAATTAATATATTTAATATATTTAATATAATTAATACAATTAATATATTTAATATAATGAATACATGTAATATATTTCATATAATGAATATATTTAATATATTTAATATAATTAATATATTTAATATATTTAATATAATTAATACATTTAATATATTTCATATAATTAATATATTTCATATAATGAAAATATTTCATATATTTAATATATTTCATATAATTACTATATTTCATATATTTAATATAATTAATATTTCATATATTTAATATAATAATATATTTAATATATTTCATATATTTCATAATTAATCAATAATATATTTCTATATAATTAATATATTTCATATATTTCAAATAATTAATTCATGAATATATTTCATATAATTAATATATTTCATATAATTAATATATGCATTACATTTAAAGTGATTTGTTTCATTTTTCACTTTTGTTTTCATTCTGATACTGATCTGTACTTTCATATGAACCTGATTTAAATACTGTAATAATGAGATTCTGGATTTATGACTTTCATGAGCTTTAAGCCAAACTGATAAAAAAAAAGATGTGTGTATATATATATATATATATATATATATATATATATAGGTATATATATATATACATATATATATATATATAGAGAGAGAGAGAGAGAGAGAGAGAGAGAGAGAGTACTTATGAGAGAGAGAGAGAGATGTGTATATATATATATATATATATATATATATATAGAGAGAGAGAGAGAGAGGAGAGAGAGAGAGTGGTGAGAGAGAGAGATGTGTATATATATATATATATATATATATATATATATATATATATATATAGAGAGAGAGAGAGAGAGAGAGAGAGAGAGAGAGCGAGAGAGAGATGTATATATATATATATATATAGAGAGAGAGAGAGAGAGAGAGAGAGAGAGAGAGAGAGCTGAGAGAGAGAGATGTGTGTGTATATATATATATATATATATATATATATATATATAGATATATAGATAAAGAGAGAGAGAGAGATGTGTATATATATATATATATATATATAGAGAGAGATGTATATATATATATATATATATAGAGAGAGATGTGTGTATATATATATATATAGAGAGAGAGAGAGAGAGAGAGAGAGAGAGAGAGATGTGTGTATATATGAATATGAAAGGTCACTTATAAAATCTGATTTTATGTATGAAATTATAAAGACGATTGATTTTTTCTGAATATTAGTTTCTCATTTTCAGTAACTTCTATACATTTTCTGCATGTTCTGTGTAATGTTTCAGTAACTGCTTCAGTAACGACTGTAGATTTTCAATAAGTGCCTCATTTTTTCACTTTAACAGCACCTGTAGAATCAGAGCTGCGGTTTAATCTGTGGATTATACAGATTATGGATCATTTTCATGCAGGAGATCAGCATGAATTTCAGGACCACCCACCACCCACTCCACTCACACACACACACAGACACAGACACACACACACACACACACACAGACACACACACACACACACACACACACACACACACACACAGACACACACACACACACACACAGACACACACACACACACACACACACACACACACACAGACACACACACACACACACACACACACACACACAGACACTCACCCACTCACACACACACACACAGACACTCACCCACACACACACACACACAGACACTCACCCACACACACACACACACACACACACACACACACACACACACACACACACACACAGACACACAGACACACAGACACACACACACACAGACACACACACACACACACAGACACTCACACACACACACACACACACACACACACACACAGACACTCACACACACACACACACACACACACATCCAGAATGTTTCTGAGCTGGAAATGAAGATAATAATATAATGATTTGTGTTATTTATGTTTATCAGTATTATCTCTTCTCAGGACTTTTATTCTGAAATTTGAACACTGTGTGAGCAAAGAAATAGCACAAACAGCCCCTCCCTTCTTCTGTTCCTCTATATATTTTTAACAGGTTCAAAATAGAACCGGTTCTCCAAAAGTGTATTTATATAAAGAATCTTGGTGATAAAAACCAAATCTGACCCCGACGCTGAAGCTGCGGTTCCGCAGTCGGTATGAATAGCCGGGTTCTCCCTGCACGGACCATTAGACATTAATGGACCCGAGTGAGTGAGCCGTGGCCCGTGGTCAGCGAGCGCGTGGGGGGTTTCTTTGTCCCTCGCAGTTCAATGTTAACGTCCTGTTTGAGGACACTAACTCAGCTCCTTTTCTCAGCCTCCTCCTGTCCAGCTGCTGCTGACCTTTTGACCTCCCCCCACCCGGCCCTCACTCCTGACCCCAAGGAGCCTTTCCCACGCCACACCCTTTTGTGTGGAGCTCGCCATGGCAACCCAATGGTCAGCAGTAATATACGCTCTTTAAGGAAGTGATGTGATTTATTCCGTGGCTAAGCTGGCCTGGCCCCGCATATGTCCAGCTCACGTGGAGAAAACGAGCTGACGAGCAAGACCTCAGCTGATTGTGGGAGAAGCTAATCAATATCATCAATATCATCAATATCATCAATATCATCACAGCCTTAGATTCAGTGCACTCCACTCCCCTCAACCCCGCGCTCAGCATCGGCTACGGTGACCTTAAGAGACCTCGCGCACCGACAGCTGTTCTGCAGAGTCCAGTGCTTTTCAATCAACTGAACTCATTGTTTAGAAGGACTGTCCAGATACTTTTGGACAGATCTGCAGTGAGAGCTCCTTAAAACTGCATTTTATCAGGGAGGCTGGAGAGTTCAGGACAAACTCAACACTCTCAACACACGCAGAGCACAGTTCCACAGGCCAGGACACTTATTCTATTCTCCTCCGTCCACCTGTCATCTCCCCCGAGCCCCCCAGCCCAGTGACCCCCCCGCCCTCTGTCACTTTCTCGTTTATTGTGGCTGCAGAGATTTTCTCTTTTGAGGCCCAGTCTCTTAGGTAACCCCACTGCTGCATGTAATGAGATGGAGAGAGAGAGAGAGAGAGAGAGAGAGAGAGAGAGAGAGAGAGAGAGACAGAGAGAGAGAGAGACAGAGAGAGAGAGAGACAGAGAGGGGGAGAGACAGAGAGAGAGAGAGAGAGGGGGAGAGACAGAGAGAGAGAGAGAGAGACAGAGAGAGAGAGAGAGAGAGAGAGAATGTAGACACACACTCAGATAGGGACACAGAGACAGATGCAGCAGGACTAGGGAAAGAGTCGCTCCCGAAACAGGAACTCTCTGACTCGGATTTATCCTCCACTTTGGAATTCTGCAGAGGAAGGTAGACGGAGAGCCATCAGAGAAGATTCCAGATGAACGATCCCATTACATCCCATCTCTGCTGTAAATCCTGACTTCATATCTGATAACAAACTTCAGATCTTCTTCTGATCCAGGACAGATTCATTCATAATTATTATTAACTCTCACACGAATGACGGGAATATTGTTCCGTCAAACCTGAGAAGCCTAAAGACGGCAGATGTGATGATGTAATAATATTTATGAATGAATATTAGATAATTCATATATTATAATTCATAATATTCTGTATTAGATATTCATTCAGACTGACGTAGCTGGACAGTTCTGTGAGCTGAGTTTTGCAGTTCGACTGAATAATCAACCTTTTCATAGCAGCAGTTATGATTTGTTCAGAAGGTACTAATAGAGGAGGGAACCGGGCGGTTCTGCTGCGGCTCAGCTGGACACACAGCCGTCCAGTCACTGGGAACAAAACCCTGCAGCAGATTTTCACTCTTTGGAAATGGATTAATGTGTTTTCAATGTTAGCTGTTGTGTCTTTTTCAGATCATATGGAAAACATCACATAAACGTTCCTAATATTCAACATCTTACAAACGTAGACGTAAACAGAAACGCAGAAGATGACTGAAGAGTTTAAAAACTGCAGAAACGATTGCTGCTGATTGTTAAAGGTAGTCTGATGTACGATGGTCATTGGAATTGTATTTGATTCAATCTGATATTTTATTAATTTCTCAAATTTCACAGCTTTTTTAACTTTTAACTGATCAAAACACGTTGAGATTTGAAAAGTTCTCATCAATGTGATGATTTTTGAAGTGTCCAGACTGTTGTCCAGACGGTGAAGGTCTTCTCTGAGTGATGGTCGTAAAGAGTTCTAATATTTGATTTTATACTGATTTTCTGAGTATTTTCTTCGTTTGTCTCATATCGAGATGAACCCTCACTGATGGATCTCCTGGACATCGCCGGCCGGACTTTGGTCACTTTGTTTTTGGCGGTCAGGGGCTGATTGTCCAAACGCAATTCTTGTATCTATATGGTCACTGAGCAGGAGTTGTGGATGGACATCAAACCTCTGGCTGCTGCAGCGAGTGAAGAACTGCAGAGGAAGCCGAGAAGAAGGACTGGTGGTTAAACCGATGTTCTGCTGGAGTCAGTAAAGTTGTGAAAACCTGTGCAGATTGGAGTGATTATTTCATCTGAATATTAGATTTTTTAAATCTTCTGATGGAATGTTTTCTGTGAACGATGACGTTTCCACACTTTAAATTACTCAGTAATGCTGTGTGAACATTACTTTAACTAGCTACTTTCAACGTTCAGTACCAAATACAAATGACTCAGTAATTACTAAAGTTCTGAACTGCAAAACAATACTTTTAGATTTATTAACTATAATAATTACATTCCTTTGGTAATTACTTAGTAATTACTACAAATTACTCAGTAACAGGATCATCGGTTTCAGTATCAGTAACTAATTAAAATGTTCAGTAAGAATTACAAATTACTCAGTACCAGAAATTACTATTAACTACTCTAAATTACTATATTAGTAATTCAGTAATTCAGTATCTACTACTAATTAATTACTACAAAGTAACTATTTTAAATGTTCAGCAACTATGACACATTACTCAGTAACCTCTACAATTACTTCATAGGTACTCAACCCAAAGCACTGATATTCCTGAGGAACATTCAGAATTTACTGCACATTTTCAGTAACTAGGGCAGCGAGTGACGGGGTTCTAAGTGCGGTGTGAATCTGTTGGTCCTGTATCTCTCTTATCTTCTCTGATCAGCTGCCAATGTTCCTCTGATCAATAAATCAGATCAATAACACTCAGCTCCCGTTTGTGCTTCATTGAACAGGAGTTCTCTTACGATCCCTCTCAGAGTCAGTAACGGGGTTCTTTAACTGTACAAGGACCACGCTTCTCAGTGGATGGTTCTAAGTGACTGCGAAGAACCTTTCTAACCTTAAAGGACCTCCAGTGTTTTGTAGTGAACATTCAAGTTAAGAACCATTTAAGGGCCTTCGTTTTTACTCTTGTTTCTATACAGAACCATTACAACTCAAAGGACATTTGTCTACGAACCAAAGAACCGTCCATTCGAATGTCTCTTTGATTGATTATATGGTTCTTCAAACACAAGAGACGGTTCTCTCAACCAGGGTTCCTCAACCAGTGGGTCCATCCTCAGGGGAGACTGCAGATTAAGTATAAATCAGGAGATCAGATGTGTTCAAATGATAAACGTTCTATAAACATTAATAGAACAGTATAATAACATATGCAGAATAACACACGGCAGCCGTGGCGTCTGAATCAGGAGACAGAGTGGAGACACGGTTCCTCAGAAAACACTAAATCATCCCAGACTCCATCAGATACCCAGACGCAGCTTTTAGACAGAGGACAGAGACATGTCTCATTTTAGTGAGGGACATTTAGGACAGATGTTTTCATGAAGAGCTGCTGTTCAGACCCTCGTTCTCATCTTCTCAGCCTTTCTTGGGGGCCGTTATTGTGGGTATAAACATGTGGGCCGTGAGGTGGGAAAGGTTGAGAACCCTGTTCTAGCATCAGAAACAGTCCTAGCACTTTTACAACAAAATGAGTTCTGTATAGAACACTCTTAAAGAGGGTGTGACTGTGAAGAACCTTTCAGAAGATACACATACATACATATATACATAAAGTGGTGCTTAAAGGTATATCACCCCTTTATACTTTAATTTTATTTAATTTTATATAATTTTATATATTTAGAGGAGAAATAACACACTGATCATTTATAATCCAATATTCCAGATCGGTGAGAGTAAAAGTATGTGACCCTTTAAGATCAGCAGATCTTCTGAAGGTGAACAAAGGAGATCTGAGGAGCTCAGAAGAAGAGCTGTTGATGCTTATTAGATTAGATTCAACTTTATTGTCATTGTGCAAAGTACCAGTACAGAGCCAATGAAATGCAGTCAGGATGGAACAGGTTACAGAACCATCTTGCTCCACCAACAAAGATCACACCAAGAGCAAGGTGTGGAATAGTCCACCAGCTCGCAAAGGAACCCAACAGTGCTTCTAAGCAACTTTTTCTTCTCACGTTGTCTCATGAGTCCAGGAGAAGACTGAACAGTGGTGGGCAGGACAGGGCTGCAAGGAGAAGCTGCTGCTCTCCAAAAATAACAGTCTGCAGTTTGAAAAAGATCACACGGATGAACCAGAAGACTAAAGGTAGATGTTTGAAGAAAGGAACTACTGTCTGTGAGCTGAATCTCGAGAGAATGTGGGTCATGCAGAAAGACAACGACCCTAAACACAAAGTGGTTCTACTGTAGAACGTTTAAAGGAGAATGAAGGTAATGTTCTGGACTGATCCAGTCAGAGTCCTGATCTTAATCCAGTAGAGATGTTGTGAAGGAGCTGAAGCAGCAGTTGATGGAGGAAACCACCAACATCACAGAGCTGAAGCTGGTTTGTGGAGGAATGAACTCAGATTAGTGCAGGACTGATCAACCGTTACAGAAACGTTTAGATACAGTTATTACTGAACAAGAGGAGACACAGCAGATACTGAAAGCAGAGGTTGGCATGATGGCACATGGATGCTTAAATCAGTCTTAACCTAACCATCTGTTGATGGGTTCTTGAGGGAACTAACATCGGTTCTTGAGTGGGATCTGTATGAGTAATCACAAATGATGGTTCTTAAAGGGTTTTTTCATTTTTCTTCTCATGAAAGAGTTCTTCAGACTGACAGAGAATGTGCTGTAGAGGGTTCTATATAGCATCAAAAGGGTTCTACTATTGTTACAACCTAAATCATTCTGTTAACTGAAGAACCTTTTTAAGTGTGTAGAAGTGTAGCAAGTCAAGAACAGCCCTTCAGTTTAGTGGAACCCTTTTTTGTAGATGGTCATTTACAATTTCTAAATTGCACGAGAAGGTTCCACTAGAACTCCTTATTAGCACAGTGTTCTGGTTAAAGTCAGTTATTTTGCAATATTTGTTTTCTAAGTGTTTCTCTGAAATCACATGACTTTAGAGAAGCTGCTCTGACTGAGGATCCAATCGGAGCACAGGGATCTGAGGTTATGCAATGATCTTTCCTGATCCAGGTCCCAGAACACTGTGTTTTCCAGGCTTCAGGGCAAACACCACTGAATAACGGGTAGAGAGGAGGACTACTTCCTCCAGTCTGTCCGCTCCGTCCACTCTGTCAGACATGGGCTCCCAGCCGGACCTGCTGCAGCTGCTGCTGCTGACCTCGGCCTTCGCTGCACACCTGGCTTCTGCAGACAGGTACGAGTGAAGCTCTCACCTCCTGAAGACACTCCAATCACTTCATTAGTGATCAGTCGTAATTCAAACTGTCGTTTTATCATCTGAAAGTGTTTTTTATTTTCATTTTATCAAATGATAACTTTTAAAGGCAGCCAAATAACCTGCCAATGAAAACCTTGTATGTCCATTTTTAATGGACAGAAGTTCACTTGGAACGAAACCTTTTTCACTGACTTCCACTGAAGGTCAAGCTGCTGTTTGGGACATTAAAGGTTTCTGCATGAGAGACGACATCCTCATTAAAAATCACTGCACATGTTCAAAAACTCAGGATAAAAATCCGTTTCAATAAAATAAGAAGATTTAATCCAGTTTAAAATAATCTTGGAACATGTTGGAAACACTGGAGAACCCAGTTGAGTTCTCAATGTTCTACACAGTCTGATGTTTTCTCAGCGCTCACGTTAAAGGGTAAACAGTTCTGCACAAAGGAGGACTTTGTTTAACGTAAACATTTAAGGCTTTTTAAAAGAATCCAAACATGTCTTCTGTTACTGTCCAAATAATTCAGCTTTGGATTCATCTGTCCAAAGAACATTGTTCCAGAAGTCCTGCTCTTTGTCTAGATGTTCTGGTGTTTCTATGCTTTTATATATACACACACATCCTCTGTGGTTCTATAGTAAAATAGAACCATGACAAAAAGGCGATTGTCTAAAATCTTCCTCACTTTCCGGTCCTGTTTCCGGCTCTGCTTTAGATTCCTGGTGACGGCTCCCAGTGTGTTCCATGTTGGGGTGAGGGAGCAAGTGTCAGTGCAGGTCGGAGACACCCTGCTTAACCAGCCTGTGACCTGTTATCTAGAACAGGAGGTGAATCGGGTTCTCATGTCAGACAAGAAGGAGGTGACCATCAGACAGAAGGGACAGGTCAAAATTCTGGAGCTTGAGGTAAACAACACCAAAGACATGAGCTTATTAAACCAGGGTTCTTAATGAACTAATTCATTAACTAATTCTGTTCATACTGTAAATCCGGATCATTTTCCTCAATAAATAAATGATCCGTGGAAAACCAGGGTATGGACTCGGAACCCCAGTACCCTGAGCACTGTGCTGACTCTGAATGAATTGTGTTACAGTGATGCTGCTGTTTGTTCTGCTCCTCTGAAAGGTGTATGAGGACGACGTAGCAGCTCTACCATCCACCAATGATGAGCCCCCTTACCTGAACCTGGTGTGTGATGTTGGACAACAGAAGAGACAGATCACCCGAGTGTTAGTCTCCCAACACAGAGGACACATCTTCATCCAGACTAATCAGCCCATGTACAACCCCACCCAAACGGGTAACTCCCAGCACAGCTTCTGATCTGTCCCGTTTGAGAACATTAACCATGAGCACCGAGTACAGAGTACAGAGTACAGAGCACCGAGTACAGGGTACAGAGTACAGGAACAGAGTACAGAGTACAGAGTACGGAGTACAGAGTACAGAGTACAGAGTACAGGAACGGAGTACAGAGTACAGAGTACAGAGTACAGAGTACAGGAACGGAGTACAGAGTACAGAGCACCGAGTACAGAGTACAGAGTACAGAGTACAGGTACAGAGTACAGGAACGGAGTATAGAGTACAGAGTACAGGTACAGAGTACAGAGTACAGAGTACAGGAACGGAGTATAGAGTACAGAGTACAGAGTACAGAGTACAGCATATAGAGTACAGAGTACAGAGTACAGGAACGGAGTACAGAGTACAGAGTACCGAGTACAGAGTACAGAGTACAGAGTACAGGTACAGAGTACAGAGTACAGGAACGGAGTACAGAGTACAGAGTACCGAGTACAGAGTACAGAGTACAGGTACAGAGTACAGAGTACAGAGTACAGGAACGGAGTATAGAGTACAGAGTACAGAGTACAGAGTACAGAGTACAGCGTATAGAGTACAGAGTACAGAGTACAGGAACGGAGTACAGAGTACAGAGCACCGAGTACAGAGTACAGAGTACAGAGTACAGGTACAGAGTACAGAGTACAGAGTACAGGAACGGAGTACAGAGTACAGAGCACCGAGTATAGAGTACAGAGTACAGAGTACAGGTACAGAGTACAGAGTACAGAGTACAGGAACGGAGTACAGAGTACAGAGCACCGAGTACAGAGTACAGGAACAGAGTACAGAGTACAGAGTACAGGTACAGAGTACAGAGTACAGAGTACAGGAACGGAGTACAGAGTACAGAGTACAGAGTACAGAGTACAGGAACAGAGTACAGAGTACAGAGTACAGAGTACAGGAACAGAGTACAGAGTACAGAGTACAGGAACGGAGTACAGAGTACAGAGTACAGGTACAGAGTACAGAGTACAGAGTACAGAGTACAGGTGTGACATTGTGGTTGTCCAGGAACTGGGACAGACTTATTGACCTATGATTCACCAAACCATTATGGTTCCACAGATTTAGAAATGTAGCCACAGAACCTAGAAGAGAAGAGCAGCTTCAGAGAGGTTTAATACAGTCTAGCACTGCACTTTTCAGACTGTTCTAGCAGTTCCACTGCATTCTCCCGCTCAGCTCTAGAACTGCAGGGTTCTCTGTAAACAATAATAAAGATACTGATGACTGTTGTGTGTTTTGATTGCAGTTCACTACAGGATTTTTGTTCTGGATCACGCCATGAAACCAAAAACAGCCAACATACACATACGCATCATTGTAAGTGCTGCGCTGACAGAACCCAGCTTTACCAGTATCAGAAGAATTTAACCCTTTCATGCAGGAATTATGAGAACATGAATCAGGATCTTATTCTCCGTCCACGTCTTCACTCAGGTGTTACTGAATTAACGGCCCAATGACTGAACAAATGAAAAAAGGATGAGTTATAAACAGCTGTCCACCTGAATGAGCACCAGGCATGAAAGGGTTAAGGTTCTTTAAGTTGTAATAAAAGTATATCAAACTATGCACTAGGGTTCTAAAAGTTAAAGAATCATTTTGAAAGTGCGGTTCTGAAGAACTTCCAGTAGAGATTGTAAGTTGTGTTATTTTTGATTTCTGTAAAGTTGCTCTGTGAAGAGCTATTTGATTTAATGTGTAATGGCATCTATAACGTTTATAAGGTTCTTCATATTCCCCTTATCTAGTACAGTTCTACATGGAAACAAAAATGGTTGTTTTAACTCCTCACTGTTTTTCACTCCCGTTCTTTATTCTTAAACCTTAAAACCTGCGTCTTTCTTTTGTGTTGATCCTGATGGTTCCTGGTAGAACGCAGACGGAAACACAATCAAGAAGGGTCAGTTCAAAGCCAAGGAAGGCATTTACACCAGAGACGTCCAGATTCCTGACATTTCACTGTGAGTCCTCCTTCCTTTCACTCTGAAGAACAGGAGAAAACAAAGATAACAAACACTGGACCTGGACTGTCACCAATCTCTTCTCCGTAAATGCAAAGAAGTTGCTCTAACCAGCTGTTAGAGTTTATAGATTAAAGCCTAAATGTATTTGAACCCTTTAAGGGAAGTTCAAGAACACTGGAGTTCGGTTTCAGCCCCCCATCCCCGTAAACCTCCATCCTTCAACAAAAAGAGACAATCAGTTTGCTGCTTTCGCCACAATTACAGATAAAGTCCCACCCTTCAACAAAAAGAGCCAATCAGCAGGCAATGCCACAAGCATGTTTGCATATTCAACCCTAAAGCTCTGATCTTGGAATTGTCCCTGGATTAAAATCTGTCCCACTTCCATTTACCAAGCTACTGAAGATCTGGAGGAGCTCAGAGATGAGCTGAAAGGCCTCGAGATTGGTTGCAGTATAAGTCCATCGTACCGAACACGTCTTTACTGATCGACTGAATCTGGGCTCAGAGACGAATTACGATAGTAATTATGGTAATGATGTCTTTAGGCCGGGCGTATGGAAGATCAAAGCTTACTACAGTGGAGATGAAAAGAACGCAGCCATCCGGGAATTCAAAGTTCAAAAGTTTGGTGAGGAAATATTTGCAATATTTGAATTTATTACAACTGTTTACTAATAATATCTGTGGATTTAGACATAAAGTATTAACTGTACGTTGTGACCCCTTTAGAATTTTCTGTATTTCAGCATAAATTCATCAGATTTCCACACAAGTCCTGAAAGTAGAATCAAATCAAATGATCATTTATTTATTGAGAAAAATGATCCAATATTACAAACGTATGCGACCCTTCGCTTTCAGTATCTGATGTGACCGCGATAACAACAACGAAACGATTTTAGAACGAGTCATTATTACTGTGAATTATGGACGGTACCAGACAATTCCACATGAGTCTCTCAGGGTGTCTAGATGTGTTGGAAGATTGTCTGATGGCCACGTCAGGATTTGTTCACATTTCAGGTGAATTTATGGACGAATGTAGAAAAATAAACGAAATAGCAGCTCGTTCTGTCCTCTGTTCCTTCTGCGACATTTATTAAACCTGTTTCAAAGAAGTTCATAACCTTCAGGTCATTGCTCCTCAATATCTCATAAGATGTTCCATCACACTTAAACCTGTCTACTGAAACCCACCCCATCCTGTCAGTCCTTCCCAGTTTTGGTGTGTCCATCAACCCTGAATCTGGCTATCTCCTGGTCAATATGGAAAACCTCCGGTTCTCTATCGATGCTTCGTAAGTTCTCCCTCCTTCTGAACTTCAGAGATTTTTCAGGGTCGAGTTGCTGAAGCAGGTCAGAGCAGAGAGAAACTGGACGTATTTAAACAAACTGTAATCCCTCTGCAGGTATTCATACGGGAAGAAGATCAGTGGAGGTTTCCATTGTCGGTTTGGGATCAGATCTGAGGATTCCAGCAACATAACGTTCATAAAGGGTCTGGAGAGAACCGGATCTGTACGTCAAACTGTGCAGAACCATTCCATCACATTATTATGGCTTATTGTTTAGGACTAGGTTTACATTTTGAGTTCATGGTTAGGTTTAGAAATAGGTTGAGGTTTAAGATTAGGATTAGGATTAGATTTAGGATCGGTTAAGGTTCTAGCACAGGTTACAGTTGGTTTAGATTTAGGTTCTGGTCCAGTTAGGTTTAGGTTAAGGTTTAGATCTTGAGTTGGAGTTTAGAGTTTGAGTTAGGTTTAGGTTTATGATTTTAAAAATAAGGTTCAGTTCAATGTAACGGATGTTTTTTGGTCTTCAGATAAAAAACGGAGGAGCTGAAGTGAGTCTGACACTGTCGGACGTCCGGCAGAAACTCCAGGCTGTAAAGCTGGAAGATTTATCAGAGGAAGGAGCTCGATTTTACATCGCTGTTACAGTTACAGACACTTTAAGTAAGTACAGGAGACGAGTTTAGTCATTTCTATGTTTATGTTGTTTAATAATGAGTAGAAATGAGTGTTATAACGTTCCTGGATTGACTGTCATGAAGTGAAGCCTGTATTATATCAGACACAGGAGCAAACAGCAGGAGACAGAAGAAGAACTGTCTAAAATGACGTTGTGTTTCCAGGTGGAGAGATACAGGAGACAGAAATGTTCCTCCCTATCATATCCCAGCGTTATCTAGTGGACCTGTCCCGAACACGATCCCACTACATCCCACATGTGCCTCTAGACGTGGTGGTAAGAGTCAGGGAGTTTGAAGCACATATGTTGACATGATGGTGATGGAGCTGCACCGCTGATACAGCAGATAGATTAGGATGATTCATACTGGATACCCTTTAACTCATCTGCTCATTGATTTCTATTACAAGTGATCTTAGAACACACTGTGAGTCAGTGAGAGGTCAGGAGAGTGTAAGGAGGGATCTACACTACAGATCCAGCAGATAGAGGTCAGGATGGAGAAGACTGTAGAGCTCCTTTGAGGTCTGAGATAACGGTTTTGAGGTTCATCTCCTCTATCAGGTCGTGGTGCGAACACCAAACGGACAAACGGCTGAGAACGTCCCAGTGACAATCAAGGTGACCAACACTGTGGAGAAATCAAGAGACACAGACACAGACGCAGAGGGGACAGCAATGTCCTCCTTTAATCTTATTCAGTCACCTTCATCCATATCTGTGGAGGTCAGTGATCAGGGTGGAGCTGGTCCATAAAGGGTTCATATCCCTTGTTACAGTGAGATGAGTATTCTTCTGAATGCTAATTAAAGTGGTTGGTGTCTGTATCTGTTAGGTAACAGTGGACGGAGTAACGTCAACGAAAAACGTTCTCAAGGCCACTTCGTCCACCAACAGCTTCTTATATATAAACATAAACCACAAGGTTCTAAAACCTAAAGAGGGTCTGAGTGTGAGCTTCAGCGTGATCAACGGCAAACCAGAGGACAGATACATTTACTACATGGTAAGAGACATTATTACACTATCTATCTATCCATCTATCTATCTATCTATCTATCTATCTATCTATCTATCTGTCTGTCTGTCTGTCTGTCTGTCTGTCTGTCTATCTATCTATCTATCTGTCTGTCTGTCTGTCTATCTATCTATCTATGTATCTATGTATCTATCTATCTATCTATCTGTCTGTCTGTCTGTCTGTCTGTCTATCTATCTATCTATATGTCTGAAAGTGGTACACCTCTTTTAAAAGCTCTAATATGAAGAAGTGTGTGTGTGTGTGTGTGTGTGTGTGTGTGTGTGTGTGTGTGTGTGTGTGTGTGTGTGTTCTCCTCAGGTGGTCAGTAAAGGGGTCTTGATAAAGTCAGGTTCAGTGGAAGCTGGCGATTTGACCAAAATAGACATCCTGTTCAGTCCGGACATGGTCCCCTCCTTCCGTCTGATTGGGTATTACTATCACTCCAATGGGGAGTTGGTAGCAGACTCTGTGTGGGTGGACGTGAAGGACGTGTGCGGGGGAAAGGTGGGTTCTCTGGGTACAGAACTCAGTGTGTGGGTAAGGGCTGGCAGAAATGAGTGGAACAGTTGGTATATGTGTCTGCATCAAGTGGCTCAGACAATCAGATTTTCAAGATGGACATCATATAAAAGCTGCGTAGATGTTTCGATGTTCTAATGTTTTAACTGTGTGCATTTTAGCTAGAACTCACTAAACAGGACGATTTCTACAGTCCGGGACAATCCATGCCGCTGACCATTGACGTGGGAGATGAGAAGGATGTGACAGTGGCCTTACTGGGTGTGGATAAAGCCATTTATGCCCTGAATGCCCAGAACAAACTGACCCCCCAGCAGGTACAGAACCCACCACTGGTTCACACTGAAGATCATTGAAGACTCTAATTTTAGAGCTACTGTATATTTTTATGAGAATATATATAAAGTGTTTATTTATTTAATATGAATATAACGTTTGGCAGTTTCATATATGCCAAACACATCTGTAGAACCTGTCTTTACATAATTCAGTGAAAGAGTACCACTGAATTAGTGGGACTAAACTGTGGTAGGCTGAATAGGCGGGGTTATGTAAATGAGTTGTTCAATTTCCGCTTTTTACAGCAAACTGTACAACAGTATGAACATTATGAGTATACTGGGTATATATACTGGTGCATGGTACTAATGCAGTGTGGTTCTCCAATTCAGGTGTTCTCCTCAATGCAGTCGTACGACCTGGGCTGCTCGTATGGAGGTGGAGTGAACGCTGCTACAGTGTTTAATGATGCCGGACTGGCCTTCATCTCTCACTCTCAGACAGTCACGTCCCAGATGAGGAGAGGTCAGTCCATATGACGTCATAATAAAGCACTAAATGGACTGTAATTCAACATTACAGTTAAAATATACGTGATGTCTCTGATCCTGTTTGCAGGGTTTGGCTGTGAGTCGGGATTCAGGCGGCAGAGACGCGCTATTGACCTGCAGAAGGAAATGACTGAGAAAGGTTAGACAGTTAACGCTCTGAATGTAGGTATTGTGATATACACTGAGGGGGAGGAGCTACAGTCTCTCATTAGGGTGAATATTAATAACTCTAAATGTAGGTATTGTGATATACACTGATGCAGGATTAATGTAGATGTTTTTAGGAGGGTTCTCCTGTAAGTCTCTCCTCTTTCTTCTCTAAATATCTTCAGAAATGAGGTTCGCAGACACAACATTGCAGAAGTGCTGCCGTCACGGCCTGACACTGATCCCCATGCAGCTGACCTGCGAAGAACGGAAGAAAAGAATAAGCCAGACAGAAGGTCAAGCCTGCATGGAGGCCTTCCTTGAGTGCTGCCAGTTCGCAGTGAAGCTGCGGGAGAAGAAGAGGAAGGAGGACATTCAGAGCAGTCACAGCAGGAGTAGGTATTCCTGACCAAGTCAATGGTCCAGTAATCAAAATATCACTGGTGATGACCACGCTATTTCAAATAAAGGTGCTGTTGGACCATCTGTGGTTACCCAGCCACCTCGTTCAGGGGTTCCTTCTCTGCATAATCACACAAACGGTTTTGTCTTTAAAAAAGTTTTTGAGTAATTATTAGTCATGGTTCCCTGAATCAGAAGTTCTCAAACTGGTCCTGAGGAGCTCCCAGGTGATGCTGAGTTTGGTGTGAAGCTAGAGGAGAATCTAGACTGTCTGCTGATTCGTGAAGAATGGTCTGAGAACCATAAAGAACTGTGTTTGAAATGGTTTTTCTGTATCATTGTGTAAAGAACACATTTTAGAACCTAAGAAACCTATAAATGATGTATTAGACGGTGTTATAGAGTCATAGTCATAGATATGTTCATTTCCCCAAACAGCTGCTTCTGCTGGTCTGATTGAGGACTTCTTCGATAACGAGGTTCAGTACATTCGCCGCAGCTTCCCACCAAGCTTTGAGTTTAAGACCCTTAAAGTGAGCAAGAAGCAAGTGTAAGTCTGCATCATTCTGCTGTGTTATATAACGATAGCTATTCTGGTAATTCATAGTGGATACGCAATGATTCATAGTGGATACTGATCGTTAGTGGGTGTGAAATGATTCATACTGAATGATTCATAGTAGACACTAAATGATTCATAGTGGACACTGAATGATTCATAGTGGATACTTAATCGTTACATAATCATTTCAGTGGTGTTATAAATACAATAATAATATTTTCAGAATATGCATGTTCATATATTATATATATATAGATTTGGTTGAATCTGTGTTTTGATGTTTGTATCAGACATTCCCTGAACATTCTCGACTCCATCACCACCTGGGAAATGCAGGCGGTCAGTTTATCTTCCTCCAACGGTGAGTCCACTCCCACACCAGGAACAGGAATCCAAACAGTGATCTGTAGACATTTAAACAGCCTGTAATCCCTTTACTCCAGGTCACTCCATCAGCTCAGTGACGTCTGCTTCTGAAATGAAAAGTAGACAGAGCAACCATAACATTATGACCAGTGTTTCTCCTCTCTCTGTCCACTCTATCAGCTCCTCTGATCACACAGGAGCTCTTTGTGGATCTATAATCCAGACTGTAGTTCATCTGTTTCTCTGCAGACTTTATTCTCCTCCTTTCACCCTGATCTTCAGTGATCAGGATGCTGCTGTTGAAGCACTCCAGTTAATAGTGCAATTACAGACAGTACAGCACACTGGAATTGGAGTGGTCATAATGTTATGGTTGATTGGTGTAATGGAAACTAATGTAATGACAACTCACTATTTCCAGGCTTCTGTGTGGCAAAACCTCTGGACATCCAAGTGTTTAAGCCACTGTTTGTAGCTCTGAGACTTCCGTACTCCGTCAAACGCAATGAACAACTGGCCATCGTTGTGGTCATCTACAATTATGGAAAGACTGAAAGAGAGGTGTGTTAAAAAAATAAGCAATAAAAGACTTTATTGACAAAATTACAAAGTTGATGAAGAAATAATAATAATAATGATAATAATAATAATAATGATAATAATAATGATAATAATAATAATAATAATAATAATAATAATTATTATTATTATTATTATTATTATTATAATAATAGCACAGTGTGTGTAATCTATAATAATGAATGTTGTCCAGCTTGCAGTCCGAATGAAGCAGGCAGAAGGTTTGTGTTCTCCTGGAGCTCAGTCCAGCGCCACCTACATCAATGTGCCTGAGCATTCTGCTGAGACGGTCACCTTCTCCGCTGTTCCCCTGAAAGAGGGTGAGATCCCCATCGTCATCCAGCTGTACGACCGGGAATTTCAGAGTGAAGTGGACTCCATTCAGAAAACACTGCTGGTGATGGTAAGATCTTCCCCTTAACCAGCAGCAAAATATGGACGTACCATTTATCTACGAGAAGCTTCGCTCAGCCGGCCTGTCTGTGTCTCTCAGACCAACGTGGCCAAGCTGAGGCCTGCTTCTCACAGTGGCTCAGAGGCCTCATGTGCGGCTTCGAATCCAGGGTCGAGCTGCTGGCCATCGGCAGCCGGAGTGTGAGAGAGTGAAATTGCTCTCTCTGGGAGGGTAGATGGCGCTCTCTCCCCACATCTCACCCAGTGAAATGCTGGCCAGCACAGGCTTCTGTTAGTCAAGGCTGGCCCGGCAACTTAATCCAGCCCTGGATTTTTACTGACCGGCCCCATACGATCTTTTCTATCAGACAGTGATGTAATTGTTGTCCTGGCTGATCACCTGCTATAAATCAACAGGGCTTATTAATACAAATGATATGTTTATTATTATATACAAACAGGACTTAATTAAACAAAGGGAGTTAAACACATATTTGTATTGAAAACCAGTCAAATTACAGTTATACAAAGATAAAATACACAGACATCATTTACACCCTGAAAAACGCATTACAGCTACAGTAACTCCTACCCCGTTACATTCACTTTGCAGGCGGAAGGCGTGGCAAAACGAGACGAAGAAAGTCACCTGATTAAATTGGACGGTGAGTTGTTCTATCTTTTATTTACGTGAACAGAGGATGGACCGTTTAATCTATATTCTTTGTGTAATTTAGTGATTGAGCCAAACTCATTCAGGGTGGTGGGGGGGTGTGAACTCAAAGAAGGTTATCTAGAACCCACTCTGAATCACTCTGTTCCCATCTTCACTGTTTAATCGTGTATTAAAATCCTGTAATTCCCTTTACTGTCTGCTTAATTGTACATACACAGGTAAGAGTGACAAGACCATCATGATTAATGGAGAGTTTCCAGGAATGACAGTTCCTGACTCAGTCAGAAATCTGTTCATCAGACTTGAAGGTATGAATGATGTTCTGCAGCTTCATCCTGATACATGCACATCTATACAGGAAGAAAGTAGTTCAGATCTTCCTTCAATCCCACACTTTCTTATGTGTGTGTGTGTGTTATATATTAGTGCATAATGCAATATCGATACACATATGAAGTATCAGAGACATCCACACAGCAAAGGAATCCATTTCTTTATAATAACCTCTCTTTCCCTGATGTGCAGATGAGGCATTTGGTGTGACATCTGCTATGCCCCTGCTGTCCCCGTCCAAAGTGGAGAAGCTGATCCAGGCACCTTTTGGGTGTGCAGAGCAGACCATGATCAGGATGTCTCCGACTGCATTGTCTATCCGTTACCTGGACAAGAGCAACCGCTGGCTGGAGCTTTCAGCTGGAACAAGAGACACCGCACTTGACTACCTGGAGAAAGGTAAGTTGAAAGATTCTGACAGACTGTAATACACTACAGGAAGTGTAGGGGGCGCTCTATAACGCTCTATAATGTTCATATGATCCACACGCTCATTCTGACAGACTGTAATACACTACAGGAAGCGTAGGGGGCGCTCTATAACGCTCTATAATGTTCATATGATCCACACGCTCATTCTGACAGACTGTAATACACTACAGGAAGCGTAGGGGGCGCTCTATAACGCTCTATAATGTTCATATGATCCACACGCTCATTCTGACAGACTGTAATACACTACAGGAAGCGTAGGGGGCGCTCTATAACGCTCTATAATGTTCATATGATCCACACGCTCATTCTGACAGACTGTAATACACTACAGGAAGCGTAGGGGGCGCTCTATAACGCTCTATAATGTTCATATGATCCACACGCTCATTCTGACAGACTGTAATACACTACAGGAAGCGTAGGGGGCGCTCTATAACGCTCTATAATGTTCATATGATCCACACGCTCATTCTGACAGACTGTAATACACTACAGGAAGCGTAGGGGGCGCTCTATAACGCTCTATAATGTTCATATGATCCACACGCTCATTCTGACAGACTGTAATACACTACAGGAAGCGTAGGGGGCGCTCTATAACGCTCTATAATGTTCATATGATCCACACGCTCATTCTGACAGACTGTAATACACTACAGGAAGCGTAGGGGGCGCTCTATAACGCTCTATAACGCTCTAAATACATGCCGTGTCCTGTATTGCAGCCTATGAGAGAATTCTAACTTATAAGAAGAATGATGGATCGTACGGCGCATGGTTGCACCACCCCAGCAGTCACTGGTAAGATCCTTCAGGGCACCCGGGGTAACGGCCTGGTCGTGAAGCTGTGGTCATTAGAGTGACAGTCTTTGTGTTGGTGTTCCTCCAGGCTGACCGCGCTGGTGGTGAAGGTGTTGTCACTCATAGCTGGCTGTGAGCTAGCAGCTAAACCTGAGCAGCAGATCGTCTCACAGCTGGACATCCGGGCTTCGGTCGACTACCTCATCAAGAAGCAGAACCAAGATGGCTCCTTTAGTGACCCTCACCCCGTCATTCACAGAGAGATGCAGGTGAGGAGGTCATCTGAGTAGATTATAGCAACACACGTGTGTGTATATATATATATAATGAACAAATAAATCAAATAATAATGATAATAATAATAATTATTATTAATAATGATGCTTATTATCATTATTATTATTAATTCATTTTAATAATATTATCATCATCATAAAAACCATATGATTGCAACAGGAATAACAACTTTGTACATTTTATTTATGATAAATAAATACAATCATTAAATTATATTATTATTATAAGTATTATACTATCTGTAATATAGTATAATAATGGTAATATGGTATTATTTGTAGTAGTACTTTATAGTTATATAACAATAACAGTAATTAATATATATTTGTCCATATCAATACATATATATATATATATATATATATATATAAATATATAACATTATTACAGTAAGTAAATTAGTTGATAAATCTGAATAAACAGCATAAAATAGGTAACAGATCTACATTAGTGGCACTGTGTGTAACACTGTAGTGTGTGTGTGTGTGTGTGTGTGTGTGTGTGTGTTTAGGGTGGTATTGGGGGAGTTGAGCAGGACGCCTCCCTCACTGCTTTCATCACCATCGCCCTGAATCGCTCACTGCCTTTCCTGGACACAGAGACGGAGGCTGTGGTAAGAAACAGAATGGGTGGGGCTAGAATGATTAAGGCTGAATGGGTGGGGCTAAACCTCTTTAGGCTGAATGGGTGGGGCTAAACCTCTTTAGGCTGAATGGGTGGGGCTAAACCTCTTTAGGCTGAATGGGTGGGGCTAAATGTCTTAATAAAAGCTGTTGTCTCTGACATTCAGAAGGAGACAATCTCTCGTGCGACAGCTTTCCTCCTCACCCGTGTGGATGACCTCCAGCGGCCTTTTGCTGTGGCCATTACAGCCTACTGCCTGTCCACATGCCTTGAAGATCAGAGACAGGCTGGACCGGCCTGGACGAAGCTGCAGAGTCTGGCAATACAAGGTACTGAACCCAAAAACCAATGGCACCTGGGTTCCTGATATGGTGGAGCCATAAACGGTGTTTCTAATAAAGTGTCCAGTGAGTGGTGTGATGTCTGACTGTCCTCCACACTGCTCTGTTCAGAGGGTGAGTGTAAGGTGTGGAGGGCGAATGTGGACACACGGCTGCAGAGTGAGGGGAGGAGTAACCGGGTTCCGTCGGCGGTGGCTCTGACAGTGGAAACCACGGCGTACGCTCTGCTCACTGCTCTGGCCTGGGGAGACAAGAACGAGGCTGATGCCGCGGCCTGCTTCCTGTCCTCGCAGGAGAACTACGAGGGAGGATTTAAGTCCACGCAGGTCAGTGGATCATAAAAGTCCCTTTTCATGACGTTTACATTTATTCATCTTCAAAAAACAGCTGCACCCAGAAGGACGTGTGGGACCGCAGTTCTGTAGTGAAGGAAGATGAAGGTGTTCTTTGTGTTCTAGGACACTATCATGGCCCTGGAGGCTCTATCAGAGTATGCCATGCATAAAACTGAGACCACGCCCCCTCACATCACGGTGCAGTTCAGCAACACTGGACGATCCAAGAGTCTGCTGCTGAACACCAGAAGTGAGAAGATAGAGACAGAGTTACAGGTACTGAGCACTAATCTCTCTGTCTGTCTGTCTATCCGTCTGTCTGCGTGTGTCTGTCTATCTAGGTGTCTGTCTCTCTGTCTGTCTGTCTATCCGTCTGCCATTCTATCCGTCTGTCTGCGTGTGTCTGTCTATCTAGGTGTCTGTCTCTCTGACTGTCGGTCTGACTGTCTGCCTGCGTGTGTCTGTCTCTCTGACAGTCGGTCTGACTGTCTGTCTGTCCCACTGCAGGCAGAGGTAGAGACGCAGGTAGGCTGGTTTGGTAGAGTAATTCTGCTTCTGTCCTCCAGATGGCCTCATACGTCCACACCTGTGTGAGACTGTGACGGTCACTGACTGATGAAGATTCACTGATATAAACAGTTCTTATAATAAAGTTATTATATTTAATAGTCATTTATTCGCGGGTTCTGTAACAGAGTGGTGTGTGTGTGTGTGTGTTGTTGGGAATTGTCTGACAGTGAGTTTGTTCCACATTCCCAATGTTCCAGACACTGCTGGGAGGACAAATCGCTGCCAAGTTCTCAGGAAAGGGAGAAGCTAAAGTCAAGGTAATGCCTGACTGATGTCCCAGCTCTGATCAGAGTCACACTTTAACCCTGACTTTAAACACACTCTTCTGATCTGCTGGGTTCTGCTGGGTTCCGCTGGGTTCTGCTGTAGGTGGTGAAGGCTTACTATGAACTCGACCCTTCTTCCAACTGCAATGGCCTGTCAATCAACGTCACCGTCCAGGGCAAAGTGGAGTACACTGGTGAGGAAGATGATCACTGTTTATATCTGTGAGGGTAAAAGTCTGTGACCCCCTGATTTCAGTATCTGCTGTGTCTCCTCTTGTTCAGTAATAACTGTATATAAACGTTTCCGTAACGGTTGATCAGTCCTGCACTAATCTGAGTTCATTCCTCCAAACAAACCAGCTTCAGCTCTGTGATGTTGGTGGTTTCCTCCATCAACTGCTGCTTCAGCTCCTTCACAACATCTCTACTGGATTAAGATCAGGACTTTAAACGTTCTTTAATAGAACAACTTGTGTGTTTTGGGTCGTTGTCTTTCTGCATGACCCACATTCTCCTGGGATTCATTGTGGAGTCCAAACTCTTTAGAGATGGTTTTGTTACCTGATGAGCATCAACAGCTCTTCTTCATGAACTCTTTGTTCATTCCATGATAGACTTTCTCAATCATCAGACTGGTTTGGAAATGGGCTCAGTATTGGCAGCAGTGTGTGTGTGTGTGTGTGTGTGTGTGTGTGTGTGTGTGTGTGTGTGTGTGTGTGTGTGTGTGTGTGTGTGAGAGAGAGAGTAACTGGTTGTTGTTTGATTCAGCACAAGTCACAGAAGACTATGATTACGATTATCAGAAGGACGGTCCGAGTGAGAAGGAGGAGGACGTCCAGCTGTCAGGCATTGAGTGGTTTGATGTTCGCAGCAGACGCAGACGGGACACACAGCAGAGCTCGCAGGACAAACTGATATATCGCGTGTGTGTGAGGTCAGTAAAACCTGTAAGCACTGGTCAGTTACATCACCCCTTCGTTCAGTCCTTCGCTGTGCAGATTTCAGACTCACTCTTGCAGCTCTGCAGGTGTGGGTGTAGATGGTGTGAGTGTGAAGGTGTAGATGGTGTGAGTGTGAAGGTGTAGATGGTGTGAGTGTGAAGGTGTAGATGGTGTGAGTGTGAAGGTGAAGGTGTGAGTGTGAAGGTGTAGATGGTGTGAGTGTGAAGGTGTAGATGGTGTGAAGGTGTAGATGGTGTGAGGGTGTAGATGGTGTGAGTGTGAAGGTGTAGATGGTGTGAGTGTGACGGTGTGAGTGTGACGGTGTGAGTGTGACGGTGTGAGTGTGAAGGTGTAGATGGTGTGAAGGTGTAGATGGTGTGAGTGTGAAGGTGTGAAGGTGTGTGTTCTCACGGTCGCGGTGTCTTTCTCTGACGCAGTAACTCCATGAAGCAGCTCTCCGGCATGGCTATCGCAGACATCACCCTGCTGAGCGGCATCGAGCCCATCACTGAGGATCTGGACAAGGTCAGCACCAGAACCTGTAACACAGACTCACACACTCAAACACACCGCCATGCAAAAGTGTAGGCACCCCTGGTCTCCACAGGGTCTTCTGTGCTTTCATACACTCACTGTTTATGTTCTCAGTTTAACACAGTAGAACATTCTGAACATGTTCCTGTAGAAGATTCATTCACTCACTGACACTCATTGATCACTTCAGCTATTACGTCTTTCAGTGGATCAATAGCAATCGATCAGCAGGTTCTTATCAATCAGCAGTTTATCGATCATCAGTTTATCGATCAGCAGTTTCTTATCGATCAGCAGTTTGTTATTGATCAATCTGACCCACAACATTTACCTTTAACAGCTGAAGGATCTATCAGACAAATATATCTCTCACTACGAGGTTTCACAGGGACGAGTCCTACTGTACTTCAATGAGGTGAGCAAGCGCACACACACACACACACACACACACACACACACACACACACGCACACACATATACCTGTAATTGTGTGTGTAATGGGCATTATATGCAGATATTTGGAGATGAGGAGTGTATTGAGTTTGAAGCAGAGCAGAAGGTGCCGGTCGGATTGGTGCAGCCTGTCCCTGCCACCTTCTACGACTATTACGAGCCGGGTGAGAGTGCTGACCACTGACCGTTGTAACGTGTGTGGTTGAGTTGGTGTGGTAACACTTTGTCTCTGTCTTGCTCACAGACAGACGCTGCTCTGTTATGTACTCCGCCCCGAGACGCAGCAAAATGGTGTCTGTACTCTGCTCTGGAGACGTCTGCCAGTGTGCTGAAAGTACGCCCCCTATCTTCATTTTAGTACACTGCAGAACACACTGCACGAGTCACAGTAGACAATGAACACATCATAGTAGACACGGAATAATTCATAGTGGATACTCAAAAGATTCTTAGTGGAAACGGAATAATTCATAGTGGAAGGCAAAAGCCTTCATGGCCCACATATGAACAAGTTCAGCCTTTCGTAGGACGACTAGGGTTAGGCTCTGAATCCATACTGAATCACATTGGAATTGCGATCTTAGCGATGGTAATGGTATTGTGTCGATACTCAGCTCAATTACATTCAGTAGATACTGAATGACCCCAGTTAAAACACATTTCTGATGGGTGGTGTTTACAGAGGGCTGCTTCAAAGAAAAGAAGACATTTGAGTCGAAGATCACCAAGGAAGAGCGCTTCAGTCACGCCTGCTACCACCCAATAATTGATTACGGTATGTATTTCCTATGATGAAAACAACACACGTAATCTGCCAAGACGTGGACGCGTCTGAGACACCAAACAGTCCTCTTTAGTATCTTAACCGTGACCGGGACGTCTGCTGTTGGCCGCTTGTCTTTTAGGTATGGTGGTCACTGTGACATCAAAAAGTGAAGCCAGTAACTTTCAGATGTACAACACCACTGTGGACGAGCTCCTCAGAAACAGTATGTATTAATGACCTTCTAACTACACTTTAAATCATTCAGGAAAGACAGACCATACATGTGTATGTGTCCATTACAATCCATTACATTCCATTACAATCCATTACATTCCATTACAATCCATTACAATCCATTACATTCCATTACAATCGAATGTGAACTTCAATTAAAAGATGGTAGAAATCATGCAGATTCATACTGGATTAAAATCACTACAGTTATTACTGTGTTAAAGCTACATGCAGTGATTCATACTGGACGTTTCTTCAGAAGGTGAAGCCACAGTCTGGACTGTCGTGTGCAGATAGTGCTCTGTTAACGCCACATTCTGACCGGCAGGTAAAGCCAACGTGGACGAGGGCACCGTTCAGGTGTTTGCTATGAGAAAACACTGTAAGGGTCAGCTGGAGGTCGGGAGGACCTACCTGATCATGGGCAAAGACAGCACCAGCTCTACCTTCCAAGGGCCGTGAGTATTACCGCACACTGTAGTCTGTCTCAGACGGTTTGCAGACACATCCTCCATCTCTAACACACGTCCTGGGCGTCAACTCCAACTCCATTTTTAAGACCTCAAAGGTTCAACAGTCCAAATGAGCAACAGTAGTTTATTAGCCCTTATTTGGCCACACCTACTTTGCTCAGTATGTTTCTTCTACTTTTGTGTAGAACGTCCAATCCAGCAGAAGATCCGTTGATATAGTTAACACACACAGTGATAAACCTTCAGAAGGAGCAGTATAGTCAGCCATATCATTATGACCACCTCCTCGTATCTCCTCTCTCTGTCCACTCTATCAGCTCCTCTGATCACACAGGAGCTCTTTGTAGATCTATAATTCCAGACTGTAGTTCATCTGTTTCTCTGCAGACTTTATTCTCCTCCTTTCACTCTGATCTTCAATGATCAGGACCCCACAGGACCACCACAGAGCAGATATGATGTGGGTGGTGGGTCATTCTCAGCACTGCAGTCACACTGACATGGTGGTGGTGTGTTAGTGTGTGTTGCTGGTACGAGTGGATCAGTCACAGCAGAGCTGCTGGAGTGTTTAAACCCCTCAGTGTCACTGCTGGACCGAGAACAGTCCACCGACCAGAAACGTCCAGCCGACAGCGTCCTGTGGGCAGCGTCCTGTGAGCACTGATGAAGGACTAGAGGACGACCAACACAAACTGTGCAGAAACAGATGAGCTTCTGTCTCTGACTTTACATCTACCAGGTGGAGACACTCGGTAGGAGTGTCTGATAGAGTGGACAGTGAGTGGACGCAGACATTTACACATTTGTTTTTTATATCACAATGATATTTAATCTCTTCCTCTTGTAGGACTCAGTACCTGGTGGACTCAAACACGTGGGTGGAGCCAAAGCCTGAACGTGGCAAATGTAACGCATCACTCAACCAGAAATTCTGTAAGCAGTTTCGGGAGTTTCGGCAGGAATACCAGATCAAAGGCTGCTCTCAGTGAAGACCACTGAGACCGAGACATTAAAGGGGCAGTCCACTAGCTTTCCTACAGTCCTCCCTAACCGAGGGAGCTGGACACATTCCGGGGGAGGGGGGGGTTGCTTCCCCGCAGAGAAAATGACCAACTCAATGACCAATTTCATTACAGTGGTGGTGACATTGGTCGCCATGACAACAATATACATAGCATTTTTCTATCATCCAAACTCAGCAGTGAAGCTGCAGAATCTGAACTAATGCAGTTTCTGTAGGAACTCCTTTTTGCTGCATCACACCCTGCAGTCCTGCGTGTGTCCCTCCACCGGTTTTATATTATAAACCCGTTTCAGATCCAGAATCTTCTCAGAATCAGTAAAACAGTCGGCTTTCAGTGTTTATTCATAAGCTTTAGGTTTAATAACGTTCTGTGAGGAGCTTTTAGAGGTTCTGCTTCCATTCACCTCCACTGTTCTGACTGGGGAAGGTTATCTAGAACCGAGAATTCCGAATGACTTTGTTATCTTAACTGTTTTATAATGTGGAGAATTTTGAAAGTCAGTGGAGTTCCCCTTTAAAGGAGCAGAGCTGTTAGTGCCCATCACACAGCTCTGCTCATCTGGTCCTGAGTCACACTTTCAGGAGAACTTCTCTGAAGACGGATTGTTTAACGTTGAGCTTTTTTTTGTATGTAGAGCTTTGATGTGTGTTCAGTTTGATCTCAATAAACTCATCAACCAATACCTTCAATGCTTTCAACCTTACTTTTACTTCAGTATCTACTCCAAACGATTCAGTATCTACTCCAAACAATTCAGAATCTACTCCAAACGATTCAGTATCTACTCCAAACGATTCAGTATCTACTCCAAACGATTCAGAAACTACTCCAAACGATTCAGAATCTACTCCAAACGATTCAGAATCTACTCCAAACGATTCAGTATCTACTCCAAACAATTCAGTATCTACTCCAAACGATTCAGAAACTACTCCAAATGATTCAGTATCTACTCTAAATGATTCAGTATCTACTCCAAACGATTCAGTATCTACTCCAAATGATTCTGTATCTACTGCAAATGATTCTGTATCTACTCCAAATGATTCAGAAACTACTCCAAATGATTCAGTATCTACTCCAAACGATTCAGTATCTACTCCAAACGATTCGGTATCTACTCTAAACGATTCAGAAACTACTCCAAATGATTCAGTAATTACTCCAAATGATTCAGTATCTACTCCAAATGATTCCGTATGTACTATAAATGATTCAGTATCTACTCCAAACGATTCAGTATCTACTCCAAACGATTCCGTATGTACTATAAATGATTCTACTCTGAATGATAGGTGTGGTTTGAGGGTGAGACGCGGCCGTTCAGGTCCACATACAGGTCTTTATTGTGTAAAGAGTTAAAGTCTCTAACCTGTATCCACTAATCGCTGTAGGACACATTTTAGCTGTGTGATTCAGATCTCAGATGTGAGGAGCTCCTGGTCTGCTGACCACACACAGGTAACCACACACCAGCGTGTGCTGATGTGAGCACGTCCACACACTCGTCCTCCTTTCACACACACCCTTCCGTTTCATGCTGGTCCAGTGATTGAGTGAGAGAGGGGTGATTCAGCCCCTCTGCCAGACTTGTGTTTATGTTAGTGAAGGTCCTCCCCTCGGCCCTCGCCGGGAGGCAGCTGGGTGAGTGAGAGGGGTCTCTGTTTCAGGTGAACTCAGAAACATCTGCAGGCTTGAAGAAGGCCTCATTCAACCTCTGCTCACACTGAAGCTGCTCTGCATCATAGAGCTGAACAGAGGAACAGCATCTCACTGTTTCTTACCTGATCACGGTGTGTGATTAACCACCACAGAGCAGCAGCACTGCAGTCACACTGACATGTTGGTGGTGTGTGTGTGTGTGTGTTGCTGGTACAAGTGGATCAGACACAGCAGTGCTGCTGGAGTGTTTAAACCCCTGAGAACAGTCCACCAAGCAGAAACGTCCAGCCGACAGCGTCCTGTGAGCAGTGTCCTGTGAGCACTGATGAAGGACTAGAGGACGACCAACACAAACTGTGCAGAAACAGATGAGTTTCTGTCTCTGACTTTACATCTACAAGGTGGAGACACTTGGTAGGAGTGTCTGATAGAGTGGACAGTGAGTGGACACAGTGTTTAAACACTCCAGCAGCACTGCTGTGTCTTGCCACTTGTTCTGATGCTAACTCTCATGTCCAACTCCTGATTTTTCTATTATTAATAAGTTTTTATTAATTTATTATCTATTTTATTTTATTGTTTTATTCACACTGGAGATGGAGTTGATGAGGAGCTGTTTTGCAGTAAAACCCTGTAAAATGGGAAACTGTCTGTAGAGCAGCTTTAAAACTGCTGGACAACTGGACCTGAAGGACACTTTTGTGGGACATTAGTATTGTTTGTGTTTTGGCGACTAAATGTGTCTTTGCTTCCTTGACTCTGTATTTAATATCTGATTTACCAGTGTTTTCAGGGGAATTCCAACATTGTATCCCCCACCCGTCTACTACTGCCCACTCAGCAGGGAAAGGCCAGGACGTTTGATTGAGGAGGAGTCTGAGAGCGAGAGAGAGAGAGAGAGAGAACAGTCCCGGCCTTATACACTGATATTATTTTAATCTCTGAAGGCTGCTCCAATGTAAACAACTGAGGCCCATTGGCCGTCACTTCAGTCAGGGTCGGGTCAATGCCCGCCTTGTTCGGGTCGACGCCGTTAAACGTCTCATAAAGTTTGCACCAATAAAGGCTGAACAAATATCAGCGTTTTGAAATGCATATATTTTCACTCATGAAGAACAGAGGAAGTGTTTTTACATAAATGACTCAGATTCCCATAAACGTCCACTCCACATTACAGCCTGACCGGACGCACGGTCTGCCGTACAGACTCAACCTCCTCACTGTTAAACCTTTATTTTCATATTTATGTGGATGCTTATATATACAGTCTCCTGCCCCGTCCCCACCGAATGATCATTAAACGTCACTATGACCTCATTAAAAATCAATAATAAATCAAAGTAATGAGTATAAATCATAATGTGTTTAGAAAATAAATAATTACATCCATCAATAAAAAATAAAAAAGTAATCAATGTGGCCCGTCAAACCACATGAAACACTTTTGTTTCTTTATTTTAAAAAAAGAAAGAAAAAGAAAAATTATACACTAATACTGTAAAGCAGGGTTTCTCAACCTGGGGACCAGGGACCACCGGTGGTCCTCAGGCCCGTCCTCAGGCCCGTCCTCAGGGGGAGGCAGCAGTCCGCTGAGCACGGCGGGTGGAGAATGGCACTTTAATCACTGAGCGATCAATCAAGTGGACGTGGGGTCTGACATAGAGACAGCTTTTAGACAGAATTAAAGACGTGCACGTTTTGTTCGTAGACGTGTGTAATGTTAGATGATGCATCTTCGTTATAGAGTTTTAAGCTTTAATTTCTATATTTTGAAGCACTTAAGGCTGCGTTGGACACCACTATTAGAAGTGCTTTATAAGTGTAGTAGGAGAAGGACAGAAGTGTGTGGTTTGGGACGTGGCCTAAGACAATGCAATATGTCCACGTTCTGTTCACTGACTGATTACTGCGCTTTAATCAGGGGTTTCTGTCTAAAGAGTGAAGCCAATAAAGCTCACATTCAACTCTTAAAATGTCATTTCTGTTGATGTAAATACTAACAGAAGATTCATATCTTCATGAAAGTGGCCAAGTTATCAAAAGTTACCGAGCACCTGTTTGTTGTGCTGATTTTTGACTGTAGAGATTAAAACTGAAATTAAAATCTGCTCATCCCGCCCAAAACCAGTAAAGTGTGAATGGATTTGATCTTGGTCCAGTTTATTCTTGGTGGTCATGAAATCCTGATGAATCAGCATGTTCTCTTAGGTTGACAGTCAGGTTCATCACTGACCAGCTCTACCATCAGACTGAAACAGGCCCTACGCTGAGGGATGTTCACAGCTGTGTCTGAATCGTTCACCTCATCCCTGCATTCTTCTGCCATGTTCTACCGAGGTGGTGGGACAAATCAATATGACCGGGGTTCCAGCACCTTTCAGTGTCCTCTGGAAAGTAATCGAATCCCACAAGGCAGGGGAATGAGAAGCAGTATCGTAGTGCAGTGTCAACTGTAATATAGAAAGGTCCCTTCAGGGGAACTGTGGAGATCTGGATGAAAGAGCTCCTCATGCCGGTAAGATCATAGAAGAGTCATGAAGGGAATCTTATCTACAACATCCTCATAAAAGTCTGAAATGTTGACAAAGGTGAGATCAGTGACTGCTGGGAAGACTGGTGAAGTCCAGTGTTGGCCTGGTATCTCCTGTTGGATACTGAACGCCTTTGCTGATCGACTAAATCGGGACTCGGTGATCAACTCTGAACTGAACTCATCCTCTAAAGACTGTTCACAGTTCTGGATCAGACTGAGGTTCAGGTTCAGGTGGTGGCGTCAGGTGTGTGTGAAGTCGTGACTGCTGAAGGCTTGGCGTTGGTCCCACTGTAAAAGGCCAAGGTCAGGTCATGTAGAGGGTGGCCCTAATGAAGTTTTCTCTGATGGAGGTCCAGGTGGGAACTGGCCACCCAGTATGGAGGGGGGTCTGGTGGTGGGGGGACAAGTGCTCTTTATGTTCCAGTGGAGAAGACCCTTACACTGTAACTCTGTGGAGAGCAGGGGAAAAGTACTGGACATATATTACAGAACCTCCTCCCCCTGGGTTCCCACTTTGCTTTAGGGTCAGATCACAACATACCGCCAGTCAGTTTTCACAACATCGGTGCGCTGCTTTAACCTATAACCTTTTGACCCCTTTTCTGGGTTTGGGTTGATTCTGCTTTTTATTTTGCTTTTTATTCTGCTGTTTATTTGACATTAAGAACAGACAATGTGTTTATTTGGTTCTCTACCCAAACGACTGTGGCCCACCTTGCTAGAGCCTTGAGCACCGAATTAACTGAATGGGACAGAACTTTCTGCAATCTAAAGTATAGTATAGTGTAGCAAAGTACAGTATAGTACAGTATAGTATAGGAAAGTAGAGTATAGTATAGTATAGTATAGTATGGTACAGACCACTATAGTATAGTATAGTATAGTATAGTATAGTATAGTATAGTATAGTATAGTACAGACCACTATAGTATAGTATAGTATAGTATAGTATAGCATAGTATGGTATAGACCACTATAGTATAGTATAGTATAGTATAGTATAGTATAGCATTGACCATTATAGTGTACTATAGTATATACCAGTGCATTATACTGTAGTTCAATATATAATAGTACATTTTGACCATCATAGTACAGTAAAATGTACTTTAATATAGAAAATGTGTGTGTGTGTGTGTGTGTGTGTGTGTGTGTGTGTGTGTGTGTTAATAAAGGAGTGCTGTATAAACACAGCTGCTTCATTTTTATCACATCAAACCCCAAACTGCAGGACTGGGGGCAGAAGTGCAGAAGCAATCTTATCGTAAGTCAGCAGAGAGAAGGGGGTGGGGGTGTCTCATACAGGTGAAGCTCATCTGATGCCCGCCCCCCTCTCTTGAGTGGTGTACCTCCTGGTCTCTTTCTTCCCCCCTCAGGTTCCTCTCTCACTCCACTGGAGGTTCTCAGAGCAGATGGAGGGAGCCACAGAGTGAAGACCTGCACAGAGATCAGCCGAGTGAGTCCCTTTAAAAATCAGCTCTCGTTATTATAATTATCAGTATCAGCCAACTCTGTTATTGTGTTCACAACCGTGTCGATAGTTACTACAGTACAGTACAGTACAGTAGAGTACAGTAGAGTACAGTACAATACAGTAGAGTACAGTACAGTACAGTAGAGTACAGTACAGTAGAGTACAGTACAGTAGAGTACAGTACAGTACAGTAGAGTACAGTACAGTACAGTACAGTAGAGTACAGTACAGTACAGTAGAGTACAGTACAGTACAGTACAGTACAGTAGAGTACAGTACAGTACAGTACAGTACTACATCATTCATTACAGATTATATTACACTACTATAGAGTTTTATACTATAGAACTGGGATACAATAGATAAATAAGGATAGAATAGAGCAGCATAGAACAATACAGTATTATATAGTACTGTATCATTATTATAGTACCACGTACACTAGTATAGTATAGTATAGTACAGTATAGTATAGTATAGTACAGTATAGTATAGTATAGTATAGTATAGTATAGTATAGTATAGTATAGTATAGTATAGTATAGTATAGTATAGTATATGAATAGGTAAGAGCAGTAAAGTATACTTTGCTTATTATAAAATGTTCTGAACATGAAGATCAGAGGTATCAGAGCTTAGAACTCAGTATTAGAATGCAGTCCTTCATCTGTTACTGTAGAAGATCAGATGATCGTGAGGAATAAAAGCTCCTGCTGGATTAAACTGCAGCCAATTACTAACAGATCTCTGCTGGAGCTCATAGCTAGAACAGATAGAACACTGACTGATGGAGAACCTACAGTAAGATCAGGTAGAACACTGACTGATGGAGAACCCACAGTGAGATCAGGTAGAACACTGACTGATGGAGAACCCACAGTAAGATCAGGTAGAACACTGACTGATGGAGAACCCACAGTAAGATCAGGTAGAACACTGACTGATGGAGAACCCACAGTAAGATCAGGTAGAAGTTTGTTGGCCTGTTATGTAATATAGTGTTGGAACTAAAGGTGTTAATGATGATTAATAAACCAGTATTAAAGTACTGGACGGTTGACGGGGCAGTCTGATTGTACCTGACGGTTGTTATTGAGGTTCCACACTTTGGCAGGGCTCTGAATTTTTGGGATGCCTCAGAAGTGAGAGCTAAAAGTGAGCAGAATATTTATCCTCGTCTTGAATTTGGGTTTGGCACTGAAGCGCTTCCCTGAGCAGAGCGGAGTCAAAGACGTTACAGTCCTTCAGAGCCGCTCAGCACAGTGCAGCTCTGTTCATTAACATGCCGACTTCTTCTGCATTCATTCTGAGTTTGGATTGGGTGATGACCCGTCTCAACTTCGTCCAATCAGTGGGAATCCAGTGCAGTGTTTCAGTAGCACGGTAGTGTTGATCATGGCTCTGTGTCAACATTGTGATGTTGGAGAAGCAGTGATAGTAGAACATTCTATTCCTCTGTTCAGCATCAGTCTTATGGTTGCACCACCATCACAAAGCTGCAGGTTTGATCCCTGGTGATGCCAAAGCCATCCATCAGTGACCAGGAATCCTCTGGGTGGGTAGGATGGTCCTCAAACTCCCCATCACTGTTTCTCTGCAGACTTTATTCTCCTCCTTTCACCCTGATCTTCAATGATCAGGACCCCACAGGACCACCACAGAGCAGATATGATGTGGGTGGTGGGTCATTCTCAGCACTGCAGTCACACTGACATGGTGGTGGTGTGTTAGTGTGTGTTGCTGGTATGAGTGGATCAGACGCAGCAGTGCTGCTGGAGTGTTTAAACCCGAGAACAGTCCACCAACCAGAAACGTCCAGCCGACAGTGTCCTGTGGGCAGCGTCCTGTGAGCACTGATGAAGGACTAGAGGACGACCAACACAAACTGTGCAGAAACAGATGAGCTTCTGTCTCTGACTTTACATCTACAAGGTGAAGACACTCGGTAGGAGTGTCTGATAGAGTGGACAGTGAGTGGACACAGGGTTTAAACACTCCAGCAGCACCGCTGTGTCTGATCCACGCCACTTGTTTCTTTGTATAGAGAGAAGTGCTGTTTTGTTCTGTGATTTTGGAGACCAGCTCCTCAAAACATGTCTTTCTGTTTCAGGTTCAGGTTCCCTTAAGATCTGCAAACAGCAGCAAGAGGATTTCTGTCTAATCTGAGTCCATCGCTACTCCAACAGAGCTTTCTCACTATGCTCATCTCCCTGGCCTTCCTCTTCCTGCTAACCCCCATTCCCTCTCTTCAGGCCTCAATTGGCACTAAGCCGACTAAGCCGATCCCTCACCCTATCAATCTCAATGTTCCTCCAAAGCCAGGAACCTCAGTCCTGAACGTCAAAACAAAGACCTCAAGGGTCAGTGATACAAGTCAAACCCAGCCGTCTTCAGCCAGACCTGCCGGGAGTAACAATGCTCAGAAAACCTCCAAAGACACAGTTCCCTCAAGCTCCACCATTACGGTCATCATCAGCGAAGCCTGTGTCCAGAAGGATCCTCAGAAAGACACAGTCAACACAACCAGAATCCAGGAGGTGGAGTTGAATATAAAACCTGGATCCCCACTGTTGATGAAGCACCATATCAGCCTGGAGATCAGTGCATGCAGTGATGGATGCGATGTTCAGATGGAGGTGCTGAAGGGACGAGTAGAATTGCTAGAGAAGGAGGTATCAGCTCTGAAGAAGAAATGTAAGTAGGTTCCACCCACAAGTGTGTTCTTCCATAATTTTTCTTGCTAGATAGTTTCAGATAGCACTGGAGAATGTTTTTTTAAACCACCCAGGAGATCATTAGATCATTCTCAAAAACCTCTACCAAGACCTTAGAGAATGTTCTCAAAATCCTTTTTTGGAGTGATGGGGTGATTTGGGGTGATGTTGGGAGTGGTTTACGGGTGATGTGGGGATTATTTTGTGGTGAGGCTTTAAACACTCTGGAACTGAGGTCTGTTTGTAGACTGTGAGAACGATGATCTCCCTCCTGCATTCCCAGGTTCCCTTTGCTCAGAGGAACAGTGTCCCAACCACTGCAGCGGTCAGGGCAGATGTGAGAGGGGCAAGTGTGTGTGCCAACCTGCCTTCGGTGGTCCGGACTGCAGCAATGCTTTGTGCCCTGCCAACTGCAGTGGCAAGGGGAAGTGTGTAAATGGGAAGTGTGTGTGTCAGACTGGTTTCACTGGCCTGGACTGCAGTAAAGGTACCTTTAATCATCAGCTTTGATAAACAGATAAAATACACAAACACGTAAACAAACAAACTACATGACAAGAACTGAAACAGAAAATCGTGTACAGCAGTGTGTCTCAAACTGGGGTATGTGGACCACTGGTGGCTCGCCAAGCCTCCCATGATGGTACCTCAGACAACCTCAGAAAATATAAATAATAATGGTCCACTCTCCTGTTCTTCACTCCAACATCTACTAAACCTCTCACTATAGTTTCTGCATCAGGATGAATAATTGAATAATTAACCTAGGGTTCAAGGAGATGCCATGTAGACTCCATGGTTCACTATGCTGTACTCCAGATGTCTCAGTCGATCTACTGACCAGAAACAATAATCAAACACCTGACCAGGCTAGCTTATAGATTACACAAGTCTGCAAGCTCCAAACAGTTAGTGTAGAGGTAACACCTACCCTACTCTGTATAAGTGTGTGTGGCACAATAACATGAAGTTTCAGTATGATCACGGATGGGACGTGTTCTAAAAGGTTTGGAGAACCACTGGTTTACAGCACTTATTTATTTGCTTACATTTATGAAAATTTCCCTGTAGTGATCCCAACAGAGTGACTGGGCCATATTTAATTCCCATTTCCCATTTTAACAGGTCCCGACAAGAAAAATAAACTGGCTGTGGAAACTGTGGCCATGAAGGTGTCTGAAAGTGGCACCCTTAAACAAGAGATCGTGAAAAATACGAAAGTAGAAAAGACAATATTTGAAAAGAGAGTGGAGGATGAGAAGGAGCCCAAGAAAGACAAAAAAGTGGAGCCAACAGCAAAGCCAAGTACCAACAAGCCAGCAACTACAAACAGCACTGTGAAAGACCAGAACGACGAAACCAGGAACAGAGTTCTGCTGAAAGACGGAAAACATCAAGAACAGGCAACAAGAGGAAAATCCATGGTACTGAAACCCGAAACTGACAAACAGTTACGAACAGATCTCCTGAAAAATGTCTCCACTAAGCAAGAGAAGCTCAAAGACATGCCTGTAAACCATAATGTAACCCAAAGCACTGAGAAGAAGTCCAATGGAACTTCTAAAGTCTTGTCCAGCTTTGCAAAGGGAGGCAAAACCTCAGCAGATGCTAAAATAAGTCCTGGAAAAGGGAACCAACCTCAGCCTGATGTAACTTCTACAGAAATCAGCAAGAAGCTTTTGCAGAGTAATGTTACAACAACTGTTAAAGGAGGAGCATCTGCGAGGCAAAAGGTGGAGAAACATGGAAATGGAACAGTTTCCATTGAAAAAGACAAATCCCAACTCCAGACTAATGCTACACTTCCTAAAGATGGAACGTCTGTAAGGAAAAAGGTGGATAAACATGTAAATGTAACAAATTCCACTGAAAAAGACAAAAAACTGCACCAGGCCAATGTGACACTTCTTGGAGATGCAGTATCCATCAAGAAAAAAGCAGAGAAACATGTAGATACATCTACATCTGCTGAAAAAGATAAAACCCAACTCCAGGGCAATGTCTTTCTTCTCAAAGAAGGTTCTTCTGGGAAGAAGAAGGTAGAGAGTCACCTTAATTCCACATCATCTGAAAAAGATAAGAAGCTAAATGTGATAACGGTCGTTAAAACTGGAACGAAAAATCTGGAGAGTCATCTGAATGTAACAGCTCCATCTACCAAAGACAAGAAGTTACTTCACGGAAATGAAACCACAACTCTCAAAGAAGTGACATCCAGCCAGAAAAAGTTGGAAAAACGTATTGATGTATCTTCCATTGAAAAGGACAAAAAGCCTCACCAAGTCAATTCCACCAAAGATCTCAAAGAAGAAGCATCTGGATCAAGAAAAGTGGAGAAAAACAAGAAGCTGCAACAGGGAAATGAGACACCAGCTCTCAATGAGGCAACATCCACAAAGAAAAAGTTGGAAAAGACTGCAAACGTAACGTCGTCCACTGAGAAAGACAAGAAGCGGCATCAGGTTAGTGTCACGCTTCTCAAAGAAGAAACATCTGGAAAGAGAAAGACTGAAAAGCAAGTAAATGTGACGACATCCACTGAAAAAGCCAAACCCCAACTGCAGAGCAATGCCACGCTTCCCAAAGAAGGCAGGAAAAGGGTGGAGAAACAGGTAAACATAACCACTTCTCCCGACAAGAAGCAGCAGCAGGTCAACATGACGCTTCTCAAAGAGGAATCACCTAGGAAGAAAATAGTGAACACCGTCACAGTTTCCGTGGAAAAACACAGGAAGCAACTCCAGAGTAATGCTACAGCAGCTCTTCAGGAAAGAGTCCCAGATAAGGAAAAGCTAGAGAGCCAAGGAAACGTTACAACATCTAACAGTAAAGACAAGACACTGCGACAAGACACTAAGACGACTTCTCTCAAAGGAAAGAAAGGAAAGGCATCAACTGGCATTAATATAATGGTTTCCACTGAAAAACACAAGAAGGTCCATGTGAATGGGACAACACTGGTCAGCGAAGCAACACCTGAAAGAAAGAAGTTGGACAAACAAGTAAATGTTACAGACTCAACTGGAAAAGACAAGAAGTTACCCCAGGCAAACGCTACTCTTCTTAAAGAGGAAACACCTGGAAAGAAAAGGGTGGATGTTGCCACAGTTTCTGAAGAAAAAGACAAGAAGCAACTCCAGGCCAATGTGACAACATTCACACGAGAGTCTGGAAGGAAGAAAGTGGATAGTGAGGTAAATATAACCATCGCTGAGACTAAAACCATAAAACTGAAAGACACCGGATCCGTGGAGGTTCATAACGTAACTGCCACTAGCTTCCTGATCACCTGGAAAGCCCCGCAAGGAGTGTTCAAGAACTTCACAGTAACAAGGAGGGAAGTTCTAACAGGTAGCAAAGATGAGGAAAGTACACAGGGAGCTGGCAAAAGCCAAGACAGTGACAACAAAGATGGCAATAAAGGAACCATTACTGGCAATGAAGCCGAGACCCATGGTTCAAACAGAACCTCTAAAGCTCAGAGTGTAAAAGACGATAGAAAGAGTGCAAAGAAATTCACTAAGGTTCTCCCAGGAACTGCACGATCCTTCCATTTCAGACACCTTCAGCCCCAGACACGGTACCAAGTGTCGTTGTATAGCTTCAGGCTTGGAGGACCATCCAAAATTCACCATCTCTTCGTCTCCACAGGTAACGACATTGAACAACCTACACTCTTTGAGTGATACTGTAGAAAAGCCCTGCATCTTCTGTGGCATCACTCAAAGAAGCTTTGGAGCACTTTTATTTTTAAGAGCATAATTCCAGACTGTAGTTCATCTGTTTCTCTGCAGACTTTATTCTCCTCCTTTCACCCTGATCTTCAATGATCAGGACCCCACAGGACCACCACAGAGCAGATATGATGTGGGTGGTGGGTCATTCTCAGCACTGCAGTCACACTGACATGGTGGTGGTGTGTTAGTGTGTGTTGCTGGTACGAGTGGATCAGACACAGCAGAGCTGCTGGAGTGTTTAAACCCCTCAGTGTCACTGCTGGACCGAGAACAGTCCACCGACCAGAAACGTCCAGCCGACAGCGTCCTGTGAACAGCGTCCTGTGAGCACTGATGAAGGACTAGAGGACGACCAACACAAACTGTGCAGAAACAGATGAGCTTCTGTCTCTGACTTTACATCTACAAGGTGGAGACACTCGGTAGGAGTGTCTGATAGAGTGGACAGTGAGTGGACACAGGGTTTAAACACTCCAGCAGCACTGCTGTGTCTGATCCACTTGTGGTTGAAATAATGTCAGTCGTTGCTTCAAAACATGTGAAACCATGTTGGATATCAAGGTTGATTCACCTTTCAAAAAAAAAAAATCAATGTTGATTCAACCACAACCCTGACATTGAATAAACCCTAAAATACCAGTTGGGAATTGACGCCACCAAGCTTGTTTGGACATTAATGATGGGAAAGGTTTCTGAATGACTCTATGAAACACATTGAAACATCTCTCTACTGATCTGGGAAGTTCTGTGGTACTGTAGTTTGTTGTGATTTTGATGTTTGCTATCCTTCCACAGGTCCTGAACCTCCTACAGAACTGATCTTCAGCAATATTACAGAAACATCTCTATCTGTGTCCTGGACCAAGCCTAAAACCATCGCAACAGGGTTCAGAGTCACATACACCAACACTGCCAGTGGTACTGTACATTCTTATGAAAACTGTATGTCCAAATCTGTCCAGACCGCTGTATTAATGCTATGTTCATCTACAATGCGAAACGTCCACCTTACAATAGAAATGAATTCTATGGAACAGCCACAGCTGGATACACAATGCTGGACTGGAAAGAAGAGGAGATATTCTCTGGAATAAACACGTTTGGGAAGAGTTGGAATGATGGAGCCACTTTAAACATGACTGTGAGAAGATGCAGTGATGGGACTCAACTCACCTTTGGAATGAGTTGAGTTCAGTGATCCTTCAGGATGAGCAGGAGTAACTGAGCTCCTTTCATTTCCTTTGGGATGAAATGGAGGGATGAGCTTCATTGAATTTCTTTGGGAGGGTCTGGAATGATGAACACACGTTTGGATAAGATGCACCGATGAAGGTCCATTGGTCTAGAATTAATAGTCCACCATCAGGGTCTGAATGTACTAATGTTCTCAGGAGGATAAAGGCAATCAAGTCTTCCTCACAGCAATGTTCCAACATCGTGTGTAAACTGTTCCCAGTAGAGACTGTTGCTGCAGTGAAAAGGGACAGACGTTGGAAGTCTGGTCTTTTTTGGACATACGTGTATTTACCGTTCCCTGTTAAATGAGTCACTAAGAGACATTAATACTGCTTTGTTTATCTGTGTTTCATAGGAGAGAGTGGAACCATGTCTGTGGATTCCCAGCTCGCCCATGTTCTCATTTCTAAACTCTCTGCGGGTTCCTTGTATGAAATCAGTGTCAGGTCTGTTCTGGAAGCAGTTGAGAGTGAGCCCACGACAGCGTCTGTTACTACAGGTACCCGTTATGTCAAAAAGCTGCAGTTAAAGGTTTCCAGTTCTCATCAAACAATCAATAGATCTTTACACACGGTTTTGGTTACATAGGTTCATGACAAATGGATGCTTACTGTAAGTTACTGAAACTGTATCAGAAACTACAGCGTTTATCAGTGTACCACTGTCCGTCTGGGTCACAGAACCACGTCACAGAACTATTTCAGTAGTGCTTGTGTTGAGTGTGTCAGTATAATTTTGCAGAGTAATGTCCAGTGCTTGTGTTTTCTAGTGGCTGACCCCCCCACTGACCTTCAGGCAGTGAACATCACTGACACCAGAGCTCTGATGATATGGAAACCTGCTCAGGCTAAAGTGGACCATTACATCCTCAGCTACAGTTCTGCCAAATGTGAGAGGAGTTCTGATCTTCCATTCTGACTCTTTCGCTCCTCGAATATCTTTCCTTTTTGTCTGATCAGAAGTTGATTCTTTCTCACAGCGCCTAACGTGACAGTGACGGTGATGTTGTCCGGTAGTTCAGTGGAGCACCAGCTGAGAGGCCTTCGCAGATTTACCCTCTACACAGTGAAGATCGTGAGCCAAATCAACAGCCTCCAGAGCAGGTCCACCTCCACAACCTTCACAACCACAAGCGGTGAGGGAGCATCATCCCATTGACCATCTGATAGTGTATTGTCTTTATTTTGAGCTCTGCTGGACTTATTTACAAATGAGATCCAGAGTTTTTAGGGTGTAATGTTTATAGATTGACAACAATTCTATAATAATTCAATTCTAACTGTACACTTATTAAAATCCAGTATGAATCTGCAGTGTGTAGTTTTACAGTCTGACAGTAATAACTGTGGAGTGATTTTAATCCAGTATGAATCTGCAGTGTGTAGTTTTACAGTCTGACAGTAATAACTGTGGAGTGATATTAATCCAGTATGAATCTGCTGTTAAAATGTTGACATTTTAAAATGTTGATATAAAAGTTCAGTTAAAATGTTTCAGCTGTAATAGAAACGTAAATAAAATCTAATCAAATTGTGTGAAATGTCAGAGTGAAAGGTATGAACACCTCATAAAATACGAGTAAACTACGAATAAAGTCCGAGTGAAATGGTCGAGAATTGGTGAGTCAACTGCGTCAACACTCTATATTCATATTTCCACTGGTGACCATTACAGTGACTAATCTCTTTACTAGTGAAATAAAACACATTAATCATATAACAAATGAAACAAATATATAACAAAAATCTAAATGTATTTACCAAATAAATGTTTACAGTTTATGAAAATGACCAAAAACAATATTATTATTTAAATTATATCTGAAATGATTTCATGTGATTCCACTTCACTGATTCATTGAAATAGAATAAGTTTCATTTTTTAGATTAGTCTTAGTCTTTAGTCTTTAGTCTTTAGTCTTAGTCTTTAGTCTTTAGTCTTTAGTCTTAGTCTTTAGTCTTTAGTCTTTAGTCTTAGCCTTTAGTCTTTAGTCTTAGTCTTTAGTCTTAGTCTATAGTCTTAGTCTTTAGTCTTAGTCTATAGTTGTAATCTTAGTCTTAGTCTTTAGTCTCCTGTCTGAGTTCCGGTTCTTAACTGTTGTCTTTTGGACACGACTGCTGTTGAAGACATTTTCTTGCGGTCGTTTCCAGTGTTTATGACGGTCACATGTTTAACAGTAACAGTGTAGTGAAGACCCCGCAGCGGCGGTCAGGGGTCTGACCGTGTGTAGTTCACACACTTACTAACCCCACTGCTGCTGTAAATGACGGTACAGCCGTGGGAGGGTTTCCATTTGTTCTCGTTGCTCCAGTTTATGAAATGGTCAGTTGTGCCTTTATTGTTTATCCATTATTTATAAAACTTGTTTATGTTTTATTAAATATATATATTAGCAGATAGTGAACTTTAAGGTTTGCTACGTGTGTTTAATATTTATTTAATATTTTGAATAAATGCATTTTAAAATGTCTTTTTACATAATATTTTCTGACATTATATAATAAAATGTATAAATATATATATTTTTGTGCTTCTTGGGTGTAATTTCATTTGATTTTACTGTATTATTTACTGTTTACTTCTTTAATTAATACATTAATTAAACATCGGTCATAATAACTGACAGTTGTGGTGTCTTTTCGATGTTATGCTCAGCTTACGTGCGGTCGTGAACACATTTTAAAACTAGGAAAATTTGAACGAATGTGTGAATTTACGAAAAATGTGTTTTATAAACAATTTGCGCACAATTGCATTCTGTTCAATTCATGAGATCTGAACGTCGTTCCAACCCGTCACTGATCATAACTGTGCGCTGAGGTGAAGGGAGACTGGATGACAGCAGTGAGGGACGTGTTCAGAGGGAAAACAGTGACGTAACTCAATATGGGGGTGATGTCTCTGTCTAAACTAGAACATTTTATCCTTTCACCCTGATCTTCAATGGTCAGGACCCCACAGGACCACCACAGAGCAGATATTATGTGGATCAGACACAGCAGTGCTGCTGGAGTGTTTAAACCCTGTGTCCACTCACTGTCCACTCTATCAGACACTCCTACCGAGTGTCTCCACCTTGTAGATGTAAAGTCAGAGACAGAAGCTCATCTGTTTCTGCACAGTTTGTGTTGGTCGTCCTCTAGTCCAGGACGCTGTCGGCTGGACGTTTCTGGTCGGTGGACTGTTCTCTGTCCAGCAGTGACACTGAGGGGTTTAAACACTCCAGCAGGACTGCTGTGTCTGATCCACTTGTACCAGCAACACACACTAACACACCACCACCATGTCAGTGTGACTGCAGTGCTGAGAATGACCCACCACCCACATCATATCTGCTCTGTGGTGGTCCTGTGGGGTCCTGATCATTGAAGATCAGGGTGAAAGGAGGAGAATAAAGTCTGCAGAGAAACAAATGGACGGTGAATAACCACTTCACTGTATGACTGACTGATGAATGATTTTAATCCAGTATGAATCAACAAATTTTGGATGTGCTTTTCAGGAGTGAAGCTCCAGGCAGTGACCCCCACTCAGGTCACTTTCAATTCGGCTGTGATTGCATGGAAGGCTCCACGTTTGGTTTTCAGAAGCTACAGACTGACATTCCAGCACGGAGACGACGTTGAGGTGAAAAGGATTTTAACGGTTATTCTGCAATAAGGTTTAGACCTAAGAATGAAGTGATTGAAGGCCTTGGCTAGAACACATCCAGATGTTATGGTGCGTGAAGGTGGTCTCAGACTCCTGTTGAGCAGAAGATGGCATTCAGCCACAGAATCTAGTAGAAAGTCTTCTCTGGACAGTAGAGACAGTTACTCCAACGAAAGCAGGATCAACTCTTTAACAGCCTTGAATTCAGAAGAAACCGTGAATGTGTCCAGGTGTCCAGATACTGTTGTCCACATAGTGTAAAGACACTAGGGGACAGAAGGGGACAGTGAGCATACATGCTGCAGTGGAGGAAGCCCTAGAGGTAGTGGTTAGGGGTTGGGTGCCTGAGTACATAAGTGATCCTGCTGGTTGAGGGGATCAATCCAGCAACCTTCAGTCCACGGCTTCCCACCTTTACAAAAATGTTTATTTCTGCTCTTCCCTTCTCCAACATCTGAGTCCAGAACATCTAGAGCTCTCAGAGGGTTCCTCACTGCTGGGCTCTGCTAACATGCCTGTTTGCTTTATAAATCAGGAAGTGGTTCTGAACCCGACTGTGACCCGATATGAGCTGACCGGGCTGGTAGCGCTTTCCAACTACACAGTGAAAGTAGACGGAGAGAGTGAAGGACAGTACATCAACGTCCTCTCCACTGCATTCTCCACTGGTAAGATCTACATCTGGACAGTTAGTTGTAGAAGTAATGAGCCCATAAAGGGCTTCATACATCAGCATTTTGAAGAAACATCTTTAAACCTCATTTATAAAATATAATTATTAGAAATGTCATTTTCTTTCACTGTGAAGCTCATAGCAGCTGTGAAACATGGTGGTGGAGGTGTGATGGTTTGGAGCTGCTCTGCTGCAGCAGGGTGTGGAGATCTCTCCATCATAAAAACCACTATGAGATCTTTATTGTATCAGAGAACGTAAGAGCTGAAACATCACAGAGCTGAAAGAATTCGTCTGATTGACACACAGAGTCCCGGTGTTTACTCTGCTCCCGAAACAGCTGATCAGACCAACTAGTGAAAAGTCTTCATTCACCTGATCGACTCATATCTGTCCCACAGCACAGGTTCCATTCCCCCACCCTACAGACTGCTCACAGGTGCAGCAAAACGGGGTGAAGAAGTCCGGCGAAGTGGAGGTTTACCCTGAGGGGAAGGACGGAGAGCCGGTGTGGGTCTACTGTGATATGGACACTGATGGAGGAGGCTGGACGGTACCGTCATAACATTTGTAACTAATATTACTTTAAGCGGGCAGCACGGTTGCACGACAGAGTGCGTGTGTCACACAGTGTCAGGAGGTTGTGGGTTCAATCGGTGAGGTGCATTTTTGTGTTCCTCCAGCCTCCCAAAAGTGCACATGGTAGGTGAATCGATCACGTTAAATTGTCCTATAGGTGTGAGTGTGACTGTGTGTGGTACGCTGCGATAGACTGGTGCCCTGTCCAGGGGGCACCCATGCCCGATGACTCCAGGTGGGCTCTGGATCAACCGTGTCCCTATTCAGGAAGACGAGGATAAGATCATTTCAAGCAATAGTTTGGCCAAAAGGCAGTTTTGTATATAGAAATGTGGCCACGCCTATTCATCCTGTTTAGCTCCACCCATTCAGCCTACAGTAGTTTAGTGTCTCTTTCTGAATGTTCCCATTGTGATCATCCTCACATTTTTAGTGTGTGTGTGTGTGTGTGTGTGTGTGTGTGTGTGTGTGTGTGTGTGTGTTTTCTAGGTGTTTCAGAGGAGGGTTGATGGATCTACAGATTTCTTCAGGGGCTGGAAGGATTACAGTAAAGGCTTTGGGTTCCTGAGTGCAGAATTCTGGCTGGGTGTGTTTGGGGGGTTTTCAGTAGCTGTGTATGGAAACACTTACACAACGTAAACCCTACACCATTCAACAGCATAGCAGGGTCCTAGTTATGCCATAGCAACCCTTTAGAACACTATAGCAACCATTAAAAAAACACTTTTAGTATGAAATGCATTTACACTACATCACTGAACATCCTACGTTCACGTGGGTCATCCCTCTTCCATCTCTCTGCTGCAGGTAATGATATCCTCCACAGTCTGACCAGCCTGACCCCAATGACCCTGCGCATTGACCTGCGGTACGGTAATGACACGGCCTACGCTCAGTACTCCAACTTCACTGTGGAATCTGAGGATAATCACTACACGATCGCGCTGTCCGGATACTCCGGCACTGCAGGTGAGAACACGAGAGAGGGGGAGGAGCTTCAATCAGTTAAACGGTGTTGAACTGTTTACACTAGTTTAGGCAAAATAATTCAGTTTATTTAGTCTAACAGAATAACATTAATATCCAGTATGAATCTCTAATATCATTAATATCCAGAATGAATCCCTAATATCATTAATATCCAGAATGAATCCCTAATATCATTAATATCCAGAATGAATCTCTAATATCATTAATATCCAGAATGAATCTCTAATATCATTAATATCCAAATGAATCTCTAATAACATTAATATCCAGTATGAATCTCTATAACTTGTGCTTGTGTCTGCAGGAGATTCCATGAGGTACCACAATGGTCGTCCATTCTCCACTAAAGATAAGGACCCCCAGCCCCTCAGTATTCACTGTGCTAAGGCTTATATGGGGGGCTGGTGGTATAAAAACTGCTATAAAGCTAATCTGAACGGGCTCTACTCCACGTTCTCTGAGAACCAGGTACGAACGCGGTTAATTCCTCCCAAACCAGTCGGTATTTCTGCAGGTTAAATGCTGAACTTCTGAATGTGTGTGTATCTCAGGGAGTGGTGTGGATAGACTGGAAGGGTAAAGACGTCTCCATCCCCTTCACTGAGATGAAGCTGCGGCCGGCCTCTTTGAGCCACGTCACGTCCCAGGGTTAAAACACACCTCAAATACACTGTATCACCTCCAACACCCATCCACCCACAACACACCCAGAACTCAGAGGGACACACAGCGGGACAGCACCTCCACCTGAAGAAACGCTGGACCAGCAAAGTGTCTACAAACGCTTGGACGTATTGAATATTGTGTATGTTCTCTTAGAAAGGAGTCTTCATGCTCTAGAACCGACGTGTTGTGCTCTAGCATCTTCACTGCTACTGATATGACTGCACTGCTCCATTCTGACGGATCTGAGAGGGTTACAGACTCGAGGCCTTGTGTGATCCACTCTTTATCTCTACTGGTTTGTCTCCTGTTGACTGTATCAGATCATTTAGTGGTTTAGAGATGCTCTCTGTGAATTTACCTTGTTTTTTTACTTGTACTGTCTATTAAAGAGAACCGCTGGACAATCAGGACACTGGAGTGGCTTCCCAGTTCAATCCTAATTCAGTCCTAATGTTATTATTATTATTGTTATTATTATTACTATTATTACTATTATTATTATTACTGTTATTATTATTATTATTACTGTTATTATTATTATTATTACTGTTATTACTATTATTATTATTACTGTTATTATTCTTATTATTATTACTGTTATTATTATTATTATTACTGTTGTTATTATTATTATTACTGTTGTTATTATTAATATTATTATTCTTATTATTATTACTATTATTATTATTATTACTGTTATTATTGTTATTATTACTATTATTATTATTATTACTGTTATTATTGTTATTATTATTATTACTATTATTATTATTATTATTACTATTATTATTACTATTATTATTATTACTGTTATTATTATTACTGTTATTATTGTTGTTGTTGTTGTTGTTATTACTATTATTGTTATTGTTATTATTATTAAGATTATTATTATTATTATTAAGATTATTATTATTATTGTTACTGTTATTATTATTATTACTGTTATTATTATTAATATTATTATTATTATTGTTATTATTATTAAGATTATTATTATTATTATTAAGATTATTATTATTATTATTACTGTTATTATTATTATTACTGTTATTATTATTATTACTGTTATTATTATTATTATTATTAATATTATTATTATACACTGAAATATGTGTCACTATACAGAGGAAGGTTCACTTTTGCTTGTGGTTTTTGGATCAGACGAACAGATTTCATTCAAATTAAAATGTTCAAAAATCCGGAATTCTAAACTGGAATGTTGAATTTTATGTCCAGATGTATCCAGATGTTCTGGACTGGAATATAAATCAAAAATCTCAATGCTGAACACGTATGATTTAGTGGGTTCAAAATGTCTCCAAATGCTCCACAAACGTCTCCTTCGTGAACATTCAAAATCAGAATTTCAATCCTAACATTAACTCTGGAAATTTCTACCGAATGTACGAATGTTCATAACAATGTCCAGTATTCACCACCCGCAGCCAGGTGCTGAAGACAGAGGACACAGTCACTGCTCAGCTTCCCAAGTCTGATTATCTGAAGTTCATCCACTTTTAGTGGGTCCTGTTCAGGTACCGGGTTCTACTCCAACACGGTTCTGCATGATAATCAATGAGGATTTGAAACCTGCAGCAGTGTGGTTTGAACCACTATGTACTGGTTTCACTGAACAATCAGCTCATTTTCCAAACAGCTGCTGTGTGGTTCTAACAGCAGATCCATTTCAGGACAGTGGTTTCAGGCCGGCTCGTGGTTTGGCTGTGACGGGATTCTTCCTCCGTTCACACTGTGCTTCTTTGATTAGCTGCTCCAGCTTTACAGCCATGTTACACTGCATCCATGACGGACACTGAATCACCACTTTATTCTGCCTGAATGGCTGCTTTCTGTCCGAGCTCGGGGTAATAAGTCAGTATGAAGTTCAGCCGTTAAAGTTCTACAATAACACACACACAACACACTGTACCAGCTCATTCACCACTGTGCATTCATGCTCTGCACCATACAGCCCCTCTGGTTCAGTAGTAGTGTACTGTAATAGTGTACTGTGAAAGTGTACTGTAGTAGTGTACTGTAAAAGTGTAGTGTAGCAGTGTACTGTAATAGAGTACTGTAGTAGTGTACTGTAGTAGTGTACTGTAATAGTGTATTGTAGTAGTGTACTGTAATAGTGTATTGTAGTAGTGTACTGTAATAGTGTAGTGTATTAGTGTAGTGTAATAGTGTACTGTACTAGTGTAATGTGGTAGCTTACTGTAAGACTGTATTGAAATAATGTAGTGTAATACTGTTCATTATTATATAGCAGAGTAACAGTGTAGTGTAATAGTGTAGTGTAATAGTGTATTGTAGTAGCGTACTGTATGAATGTATTGTAATAGTGTACGGTATTATATAGCAGAGTAACAGTGTAGTGTAATAGTGTAGTGTAATAGTGTACTGTAATAGTGTATTGTAGTAGCGTACTGTATGAAAGTATTGTAATAGTGTAGTGTAATAGTGTTCGGTATTATATAGCAGAGTAACAGTGTAGTGTAATAGTGTAGTGTAATAGTGTATTGTAGTAGCGTACTGTTTGAATGTATTGTAATAGTGTAGTGTAATAGTGTACAGTATTATATAGCAGAGTAACTGTAGGTTCTTTTAGTAGCCTAAAACCAGGCGCGGTGTCATGTGATAAGTGGTTGAGGCCTCAGCAAATGACACATCAGACAGTTGTAGTTCAGTCCGTTTAGCGGCGCCTTGGCGTAAATACGTTGATTAAATACAGGTTCCTCTAGTTCGGCTGATCTACCCATCAGTCAGCGTCAAGAGTTAAAGATTAGATGTCCTGCCTGCTCGTCCCGTGTAGACTATACATTGTACCATCAGCATGGTTACGCGTTGCGTTATCAACTAGATGTTATGACTAAGTGTCTTGAGGCCTTGGGCTGTGTACTCGAAGAGACACCGAACACAGTTAAACAACAATGGCTAAAGCATCAGTGAGAGAGTAACCAGGAATACATTTGATCAAACAGCATAATAGACAATAATATACAATAGTACATTTATCTCTTACATAGTGTAGTGTAATAGTGTAGTGTATTATACAGTAGTTTAATAGTGTAGTGTAATGGTGTAGTGTAATATATAGTAGTGTAATAGTGTAGTGTAATGGTGTAGTGTAATAGTGTCATGTAATAGTGTAGTGTAATAGTGTAGTGTATTAGTGTAGTGTAATAGTGTAGTGTATTATATAGTAGTGTAATAGTGTAGTGTAATGGTGTAGTGTAATAGTGTAGTGTAATAGTGTAGTGTAATGGTGTAGTGTAATAGTGTAGTGTAATAGTGTAGTGTAATGGTGTAGTGTATTAGTGTAGTGTATTATATAGTAGTGTAATAGTGTAGTGTAATAGTGTATTGTAATGGTGTAGTGTATTAGTGTAGTGTATTATATAGTAGTGTAATAGTGTAGTGTAATGGTGTAGTGTAATATATAACACATATGGCCGTTGTAACACGGGGCTTTGGGACCATAGTGCCCTTGGAAACATAGTGTTCACACTGTGTTCAACACTCCCACTACAAATGACATTGGCAGGAAGGCTGAAACAACATTTCCCTCCCCTTGACCTGTCAGAGGACGGACACACAAACACAGTGCCGACGGGTGTATCTGAGAGATGATAAAAAGGCGAGGCCGGTCAGGGTGTGCCTCAGTCCAGTATGAACGTGTCGGCGCTGGGCGTAGGAGCGGCTGCACTGCTGATCGTCTTCTGGAGGATAATCGTCCACCTCCTCGGACAGCAGCGCAGACACAGCCGTGCAGACGCCAAAGCAAGACCGTGTGAAGGTAAGACTCCAGATACAACAGGTAGAGATTAGATGATTCATACTGGACTCACCTGCCCTTTGACCTCTATTATATCTCTGTGTTCAGATGCTGAACCCAAAACCCTCCACTGCCTCTCTTCTCTGCTCCCTCGCTCCCTCCCTGGACCTCCTGCTGTCCCCCTACTGGGAAACATACTGGACCTTACCCAAGACCACCTTCCCATTCACTTCACTACACTGGCCCGTCGCTATGGAAGCATCTACCGCCTGTACTGGGGCAGCACGAGTTAGTGGAAACTGGGGAGGGGACTGGGGAGGAATGTAATTCCTACTTTTCCGTTACTGAACTAGCTGCCTGTCTTCCACACAGCCATGGTGATTCTGAACAGCAGTGAGGTCATCCGAGAAGCCCTCGTCAAAAAGTGGTCAGACTTCGCAGGAAGGCCTGCTTCATACACCGGTACTGTAGATCCTGTAGCTCCGCCCACCTGAATACTTTAATTTGACGTTTTAGATTAATTACATTAATTATTTTAAATACTTGTTTAATTCTGATGAAAAATAGACAGACAGACAGAGAGACAGAGAGATAGATAGATAGATAGATAGATAGATAGATAGATAGATAGATAGACAGACAGACAGACAGACAGACAGATAGATAGATAGATAGATAGATAGATAGATAGATAGATAGATAGATAGATAGACAGACAGACAGACAGACAGACAGATAGACAGATAGATAGATAGATAGACAGACAGACAGATAGATAGACAGATAGATAGATAGATAGACAGACAGACAGACAGATAGATAGATAGATAGATAGATAGATAGATAGATAGATAGATAGATAGATAGATAGATAGATTCTCTATTGTTTGTAACTTTCTAATATCATGTTCAGTATTTGAAATGTATATTAAATCACTGATTGTTGGTATTTACAGCAGTAATCATGTTGTTCTTCTACATACCTGTCCTTTACCTGAGTCTCAGGTGATAAAGTGTCAGGTGGAGGGCGGAGCATCTCTCTGGGTGATTACAGTGAGGAATGGAAGGCCCATCGGCGCCTGGCCCATAATGCTTTGCAGCGCTGCACTGCTGAAAGCCTGCATTCAGTTATAGAGAAACAGGCCTTAAACCTTAAACAGGTATAAACACACAATAGTGCTGCTATAAAAGATTATTATAACCATATGAACATTATAGAGTGTTATAGAGCGTTATAGAGCGCCCCCTACACTTCCTGTAGTGTATTACAGTCTGTCAGAATGAGCGTGTGGATCATATGAACATTATAGAGCGTTATAGAGCGCCCCCTACACTTCCTGTAGTGTAGTGTAGTGTATTACCTTGATTTTATGATGAACCCTGCTGTCCATGTCTCTAACAGGTGCTGCTGAACTACAAGGAGGAAGCTGTGGATCTGTCAGAGGATTTCACCGTAGCAGCCAGCAATGTCATCACTACAATCGCATTCTCTAAATCAGTCAGTAACTCACCGACAGTCAGACTGAGCTCACTGTGACATTACGAAATTGAGGAGAAGATGTAAAAATTACTGAATACATCAAAGTAACTAGTGTTACACAGTAGAGACCAATAGATTTTTGTATTTTTCATGATAAAAATAGCTGCACCCAGAAGGAATCAAACAACTGCAATGGTGTCTTGCCAGACTGTCTTGGAGTGTCTTAGAACAGCAGTGGAGACGACCAACGAATCTGTGTGTGGAGACTCTGTGATCAGCACCAAGATCAACAGTTTGTTGTCAGCATGAAAACAACATTAGATTAATGAGGTTCTGCAACCAGTGGTTCTGAACACACGCTCCGGTGCTCTATTCCAACAGGACGACGCTCGTCCACACACTGCTGCCGTTTCAAGATCTTGAAGACACAGATACTACGCCGTGGTCGGTCTCATCTCCGGTTATCGATCCTGATCACCTTTATGTTCCTTCAATCCCACACTTCCTTCTGGGTGCAGCTATTTTTTTGATGATGAGTGTATATATACAATATATATAATAACATAATCTATGTAATCTACGTGTGTCAGTATGAGAAGAGTTCGGCAGAGTTGCAGAACCTCCATGGCTGTCTGAATACGATCGTGTCTCTGTGGGGTTCTCCGTGGATCACGGTGCTGGACTCCTTCCCTCTGCTCCGGGTAACGAACTGCACTGACCACAACACTGTACACTGGTAGTTCAGCGATAGATCAGTGTATGATTGGTCAGTGAGCCCAGATTCAGTCGATCAACACATGTTCAGTATCTGACGTGAGCTTCTTTACTTTAAGACCAGTGAGGACACCGTTCTCGAGGACGCATTGTAATCTGATCACTCAGACCACGTTCGGAGGTGGTCAGAGATGCATATGATCTCGTTCTTTTGTCGTGCAAAGCATCACCGACGTCAATCCGTACTAACCAGGAGAACACACCATCCACCACCCACTCACCCCACGCATTCGCTCACTCTGATCTAGTCTGTAGTTCAATTCCTTTTACATTTCGTTGTTTAATTTTCTGCAGCTGAATTCTGCAGGATATTGTTGAACATACTGATTAAAACCTGTGGCCACTATCAGTCCCATCACTGTTCTGCCCGTTTCTCCACACAGAAGCTGCCAAATCCTCACTTTTCCGACCTAATGAAAGAGGTGTCTAGGCGGGACGAGCTAATTAGAGGCCACCTGGACGAGTTCAAGGTACAACCAGAGCGAGGACGAACATGTCCCTCCTGTATGAAGACTCATTATTAAATAATGAGTTTGTTTTAATGCTGTTTGTGTGCTTTGAGCAGAAGAAAGGTTCGAAAGATGGTGGAACCCTTACAGCCTCGCTTCTACAGCACAGCGTAGGGTCAGCATCGAAAACGGTAAATCAACCGGACCTGCTTTAATTACTGGATCAAACCAAACTCACCGTCTGTCCAAAAGTCACGTCAGCTACTCTACACTTATGAATCATAGTTTTAAAGTTCTGTTATCTCCTCAAATATGAAGTTACGTCAGTTAAGAGGTCTGTCTGTCTGCTCACACAGACTCTGACAGACACCCAGATGCACATGACCACAGTGGATCTGCTGATCGGGGGCACAGAGACCACCGCAGCCTGGCTCAGCTGGACCGTGGCCTTTCTCTTACACAGACCAGAGGTGCTAAAGCTTCTCCTATGAGATCTGAGGGAGGTAGAACACCCCGGTGCCCTCTGCTGACCTCCTCTCTCACCCCGCAGGTTCAGACGCAGGTGTACGAGGAGCTGTGCAGTGTGTTAAAGGGGCAGTACCCTCGCTACACTGACCGGCACAGACTGCCCTATTTGTGCGCAGTCATTAATGAAATGCTCCGCCTGAGACCCGTGGCTCCTCTTGCCGTTCCACACAAGGCCAAAAGGGACAGCAGGTACAGAACCGACCCAAACGGAAGTCTCTGCTCATCAAATATTAACCCTTAACATTGGAAAGTTATGAATCACTGTTCAAACACTACGAATCATCAACGTGTGTTTGTTCTTTAGTATAGCAGGATACTTCATCCCCAAGAACACCGTCATTATCCCTAATCTATTCGGCGCTCATCACGACCCGGCAGTTTGGAGCGACCCATACAGCTTCAGACCAGGTAGAACTCCAGTAGAACCTGAGAAGAAGAGCAGAACCCCTGCAGTGCCGAGTAATGGTGACAGAACATGTTCTTTATTTCAGAGCGCTTTTTGGAGGGTGGTGGAGGGTCCCTGCGGGCACTGATGCCGTTCGGAGGGGGCGCTCGGCTGTGCCTCGGAGAGTCCGTGGCAAAAATGGAGCTGTTCCTGTTTACGGCCTACCTGCTGCGGGACTTCCAGTTCCTCCCTGAAAACCCAGAGGAGCTTCCTGACCTGAGGGGGGTGGCCACGGTGGTCCTGAAGGCCAAACCGTATAGAGTCATAGTCCGGCCTAGAGCAGAATAGAGAATCTGTCCTGTTATACAAGATAAAATAAACGAGTTTGATGGAAGTACCACTCAAATGTACCTGTTTTTATTAATGATGTAATGTGTTAGATATGATATATAAAAATGTTTCATATGTTCTCACTGCTGCACACTATTATAATCTGTTCAGGTCAGTCCAAAAGCCTTTACTGTAACGTGGCTGTGGATCCGATGATAATCTGTGTTTATCCTCTAATGTGTTTTATATCATAGGTAGTTTGTGAACCCTTTATCATTTTCTACACCTGTGTTCTGTGATGGGACAATAAACCTGATTTGATTTGATTGATTTGATCTGATTTCATTTGATCTGATTTGATTTGATTAATGTGATTGATGTGATTGATGTGACTGATGTGATTGGATCAGCATTCTGATTAAGAACACACTCCCTGTCCCACACAAGAGAGAAAGCACGCATTAGAAGCTGAATGATGAACAAGGTCATAATAAAGATATCAGAAATGATTTTAATTCAGCTGATTGTAGCTGTAGTCAGTGCTGCAGTTCTGCTCCCGGCCGCCAGGGGCAGTGCTGCGCAGCGGGGCGCTGGATGTAAACACGACTCTTCTGTTCTAAAGAGTGTTTTTCAGACATTACGGGTGAAATAAAGCTCACTGCAGTGCTTCTTTGGGTCGTGTATGTTTGTGTTTTGTGGTAAGTTTTTAGCAAACCTGATGTTTTAGCGCGGATTCCGGCTTTATATTGCAGCAGGTTTACAGGCTCTTTACCGCACCGAGGCCCGTTTCCGGTGTGTGTGTGTGTGTGTGTGTGTGTGTGTGTGAAATATGAATTAATGCAGTGTCTGATGAAACGTGTTGTGTTTACAGGCTGTGTCCCCGCGCAGGGCGTGTCGCTGTGAATCCCTCCTGACCAATCAGAGCGCGTCGGATATGAATATCTGAAGGGCACTGATGGGTGTGCAGGAGCTGCTGACCGCCTCAGTGGACAGTGTAGTGGCTGTGTCCGCTCTGACCGCTGCCTCTCACCTGTTTAAGGTGAAACAGTTATATCAGTTTAAACACACACACACACACTACACACACACTCTACACAGATCTGATCCTCTTCAGACTCGTCCCCAAAAAGGACAGAGAGAGAGACAGACAGACAAAGAGAGTTCTTTATGATGTTTCTATGAGGGTTCTACCATCTCTGTCACACACACACACATACACACACTCTCTCTCTCGCTCTCTCTCTTTGACTCTGACTCTCTGTCTCTCTGTCTCTCCTTGACTGTCTCTCACTCTCTCTTTGACTCTGTCTCTCTCTCTCTCTTTCTCTCTCTCTCTCTCTCTTTGACTCTCTCTCTCTGTCTCTCTCTCTCTCTCTCTCTCTCTCTCTCTCTCTCTCTCTCTCACTGTCTCTCTCTCTGCAGGACCACAGAGCTCCATCCGTGGGTTTCCTCCTCATTGCCTGTTCCTCCGCTCTGGCTCTTCTCCCTGTGTCCACCCCATCTCTCACTGCTGCTCAGAAGGATCTAGAATGGGCTGCAGAGGCCCTGGGCCCGGTTCTCATAGCGTTTGGTTTCCTATGGCTTAGCGAGGACCACTCCACTTCCCACGTGCTTCTAATTGGCTCCACCCTTCTCCCTGTGCTTGCTGATTGGCTATCGGGAGACGGGTTAGTGGTCATGTCCCGCTGCGTGGGTTTATCTGCACTGTCCTGCTCACTGACTGTCTGCCTCTTTGCTGGTAATGCCATCGGAGTGTTGGGCAGCGTGGCCCTCAGCTTGCCCATTATAGTGGCTCCCAGAGTTAGAGGAACAGCCTTGGGCCCCATTATGTCCCCACAGGCTGCGGGGGGACTTCTGCAGTGCGTTCTCAAAGCCATTATGGCTGGAGGCTGCTGGATAACAAAGATGGCTCTGATCAAATTCCTGAAGGATCTGAAAGGCTGGGATTAAATTGGTTCTGCAGGGACACGTTCACTGATCAGAATTGTCCACTCTACATTAAACCTTACTACCATTACAGTCTGGCCCCTGAGTTCCACCTTGAAGTGGACAGCCCGACAATTCCAACAAGTTGGTCAACAAGAGGCTTTGATCTTCCTTTGGTCTCTCTGCTGGAGTGGGTTCTCTTCACGCTGCCCACAGGACGCTGTCGGCTGGACATTTCTGGTTGGTGGACGGTTCTCGGGGTTTAAACACTCCAGCAGCACTGCTGTGTCTGATCCACTCGTACCAGCGTAACACACACTAACATCAGTGTCTGAGAATGACTGTGTGTGTGTGTGTGTGTGTGTGTGTGTGTGTGTGTGTGTGTGTGTGTGTGTGTGGACGGGTTTAAATGTGGAGGACACATTCCCCCGTTTGCAGAACAGGGGGTCTTTATGTGTGTTTACGTTTTTTGCTCATTTCAGTTTATATGTAAAATTCTAATCAGTTCTTAATAAAAATACTTTGAAAACCTAAAATTGTATGTTTTGTAATGTTACACTATCTGTCCAAAAGTTTGTGGACACCCCTTTAAGCTACTTTAAGTTGCTCCACTTGCTGTCACAGATGTCCAAATGCACACACAGCTGTCTGGTCCCTGTAGAGAAGAACTGCCAATAGAATAGGACTCTCTGGAGAAGATAAACAAACATGACTCTATTGTCTCCATGTCTAATAGCAGGTGTGGACTAGAGGGTATAAAGACCCTCAGCATTGAGCTGTGGAGCAGTGGAACCGTGTTCTCTGGAACGATGGAGCTCCAGACGGCACTTTAGGGAGGAGTTGGGTGGGGATTGTCCTATTATAAGTGAGTTTAGAGTCTGTGTGTTATAATGGAGCAACACTACAGATACAGCAGATAGAGATTAGAGTAATTCATACCGGAGAACCCCCTACACCCAGGCTGAAAGGGAGAGAACCTGTACTACAGCACGGCTCTGTTTGTTGCAGCCTCAGCAGTGATTTACTGCACACTGTATCCCATTTCACACTCTGGGCACGTTCCAGTGCCGATAGCATTCCGGCCTGGAAACCAGCAGCAATCCTCAGGAGGGTTTACACGGTTTTCTGATCTGCTGCCTCATCGCTGCACACTCACCCTACCTGAACACGCTGTTCTGTCAGTCATCCACCCTGGAGTCACACCTGAACACACTGTACACACTCCCAGGAGAACGAAGAGCTTATTGATCAGCCTTCACAACCACTCTGATTCATTAACCTCACTGGGATGCCATAGCAACCAGTTAGCAACCACTCACCTCCCCCCTGGAACATCACTTAGCAACACCATAGCAACTATTAAGAACAGTGTCTTTCAGTTTGAGATACCTTAACAAGGTGGAGACACTCGGTGGGAGTGTCTAATAGAGTGGACAGTGAGTGGACACAGTGTTTAAACACTCCAGCAGCTCTGCTGCGTCTGATCCACTCGTACCAGCAACACACACTAACACACCACCACCATGTCAGTGTGACTGCAGTGCTGAGAATGACCCACCACCCACATCATAGCTGCTCTGTGGTGGTCCTGTGGGGTCCTGATCATTGAAGATCAGGGTGGAATAAAGTGTGTGGAGGACAGAATGGGCTAGAGAGCAGCGAGTGTAGAAATAAAGATACACTGTATATGCAGAAGTGTCTCGGTGTCTATAGATGTAAACGATTTCATCCACTATTTCTGCCCCAGAATTGCTTCTTATTAATAATCATATATTAATATATATGTGTCACATTCAGGAACAGAAGGTCCTGCTTCTCTTGCCCTGCTGCCAGCCTAGAGAGACATTAGGAACATCAGAGAGAGGAGGAGGACTGGGGGACAGATCTGGATTTATGTCACCACAAGTCAGCAGAACAAGACACTCACTGTTAGCAGAACACACACACAGCATGACACACCACTCTCAGTGTGATGATTCATGCCATGATGTACATTTTAAAAACGATATCTTAATAAGAACAATATCTATGAATGAGTTGCACTGTTACAACTGGCAACACACCCACACTGTTACTCCTGTGACCCGTAACGCACTCCACATAGTTACACCTGTGACCCGTAACACATTTCACGCTGTTACACCTCTGACCTGTAACATGCTCCACACTGTTACAGTTGTGACCGTGTAACACGCCCACACTGTTACACCTGCATCTGCAACACACTCCAATAATCGTTACACCTGTGACTAAAATACGCCCCACACTGTTACACCTGTGACCAGAATACATTTCACGCTGTTACATCTTCTGACCTGTAAATGATGCTCCACACTGTTGCAGCTGTGACCCGTAACACACTCCACACTGAAACACTCTCCACACTGTAACACGCTGAATCACACTCCACACTGTTGCCACCTGTACCCAACACTCCACACTGTTACACCTATGACTCGTAACACACTCCACACATTTTGATCATCGTCGTTACGATGACTATAGCTGTTGTGTATTCTGATTGATCTGGTTTTATGATTGTAGATATATATATATATATATATATATATATATATATATTATAATATGTAATGGTTATAATATATAATTGTGCGGATAAAGCTGAACTGACCTGCACATTATAAATGTTATGCAGAATAATATTTATATAATATATTAATGCAGTAACAATCACATTTCTGCTTTATGCTT
>CM067507.1:293587-323587 GCA_034509495.1 Acestrorhynchus altus | reverse complement strand
ATAATAATAATAATAATAATAATAGTAATAAATAATAGTATAATAATAATAGTAATAGTAATAATAATAATAATAATAATAATAATAATAATAGTAATAATAATAGTAATAATAATAATAATAATAATAGTAATAATAATAATAGTAATAATAATAGTAATAATAATAATAGTATTATAATAATAATAATAATAATAATAATAATAATAGTCCCAGATGTTTTATATATGTGTTTAAATGTTAACATATATATATATATGAAATTTTTGTCCTATTTACCTCATGTACCAATTATTATCTATCTGTAATTTGTGTTATGTGTTGTCATTATATCATATATGTTATAGAGATGTGAGTTATGATATAATATGGACTATATGTAGGTATTTAGGAATACCTTAGTGGTGTCAGAGTCATAACATCACATTTCTTCTCACGTTTGCTCCCCACCTGTATCCAGCAGGAGCCTGGCCATGTCGGCGGGAACAGGGAGCAGGAGGAGGGTGCCCTGCCCCCCAGGTTGTGAAAAGGGGGTGTGACAGAGAATGACTGCAGTAAGTGTTTTCTCAATAGTGTTGACTTTGTGAGATGAAGGATGGGTGTCTGTATGGTTCTTCATCTTCATCACACAGCCGTGCCGTGCCCCTCCTGTGTGTCCTCTCTGTCAGGCAGCAGCAGTGACAGCGAGGGACTGTCTCTCAGTGATGAAGATGATGAAGATGTAGATGAAGGTCACGCAACCCCTGCCAAAACCCCGCTGGGGGCGTTCCTGTCCTTCAAACTGGAGACGGAGAAGAGGAGGGCTTCCAGTGTCCACACAGAGCCGGTGGAAAAGGTGAAGGAGCTTAATCAACCTGGAGCTGCCAGGCGTGTGTTCACCCGTTACCAATGGTCTAGATTTACTGAATCATCACACATTTACGGCATTTAGCAGAAGCTCTTGTCTAGAGCGCCTCACTGAAGACCTTCACTCCGAAAATATCCTTAATTAGTTCAGAGTTCAGAATCCAGAGGTTTCTCCAGCTGAGATGAACCAAATACAAATGTCAGGTTGGATCTCGATACCAACAAGTGGGTCAAGCAGAGCTGTACTGTCACTGTCAGGACCCAGTGTCACTGTCAGGTCCCAGTATCACTGTCAGGTCCCAGTATCACTGTCAGGACCCAGTATCACTGTCAGGTCCAGCACCACTGGTCAGGACCCAGTATCACTGTCAGGTCCCAGTGTCACTGGTTGTGACCCAGTGTCACTGTCAGGACCCAGTATCACCGTCAGGTCCCAGTGTCACTGTCAGGGTCCCAGTATCACCGCGTCAGGACCCAGTGTCACTGCTCAGACCCAGTGTCACCGTTGTAATCCCAGTATCACTGTCAGGACCCAGTGTCACTGTCAGGTCCCAGTGTCACTGTCAGGACCCAGTATCACTGTCAGGACCCAGTGTCACTGTCAGGTCCCAGTGTCACTGTCAGGACCCAGTATCACTGTCAGGACCCAGTGTCACTGTCAGGACCCAGTGTCACTGTCAGGTCCCAGTATCACTGTCAGGTCCCAGTGTCACTGTCAGGTCCCAGTATCACTGCTCGTGAATTCAGTGTCACCTGTCAGGACCCAGTATCACTGTCAGGACCCAGTATCACTGTCAGACCCAAGACTCCAACTTTTCTGCTAATAAATCGACCCGTTTCATGACCAACATCGCTGTCAGCGTGAAGCGAAACGTCTCGTACTGCAGTCACAAGGTCAACGCCGCCACGAAACCGTGATTCACGTATGTCTGCGTTATCTACACCACCTACAAAACATCATGGCTGTACATTAATGTGTACATCAAACTCGGCATGTTGTTGTTTTGCAGGTGTCTGAGTCTCCGCTGGTCTCGGTGATGTCCCACCTACTGAGCTTCCTGGCAGTACCCTACTCCTGCAGCAGCCGCAGCAGCGCAGAGCAGTACCGTCCAGAAGGCGCAGGCACCGCTCAGCACCGCCAAGAAATGAAGGCCCCATGCGACGCCTCTACCGGCAGCTGCCTGAGACAAGAACAGCCCCATCAGCAGCTTGAGGAGGCTGGGAAATGTGGCACACCCTCCTTCACCCAACAGTGATGGTGAGGATGAACTTATTCTCAGCAGTTTGAGGAGTTTCAGAACCTCACTTGTGGAGTTCCTGAAAGTTCTCACTTTAAGAGTTCTCCGAAAGTTCTCACTTAGAGTTCTCCTGTAAGTTCTCACTTAAGAGTTCCCTCCTGGAAAGTTCTCACTTAGGAGTTCTCCTGAAAAAGTTCTCACTTAGAGTTCTCCTGAAAGTTCTCACTTAAGAGTTCTCCTGAAAGTTCTCACTTAGGAGTTCTCCGAAAGTTCTCACTTAGGGAGTTCTCCTGAACTCAAATCTATGGGAGTCTGTCCTCTCTTTCTGCAATTCCAGGCCTCTACTTTGCTGTGAGGGGGAACTGAGTCCATTCAGTCCCAGAAGATTATCAGTGAGGTCATGTGCTGATCCACGCAGGATGAACTCCACTGCCCAGTGCTAGGGCTTTATATTCACTGTGTGACCTGAAGGTCATGCTACAGTTGTTCCAGAGTTCAGCTGACTCGTTGAAGGGCTGTGTGTGTGGTGTGTGTGTGTGTGTGTGTGTGTGTGTGTGTGTGTGTGTGTGTGTGTGTGTTGGAGCAGAGTAAGCACCAAATCCTGCAGCTCTGCAGGAGCTCAGTCTTAATCTCTGCTGTCTGAAGCCCAGCCAAACAGTCAGATGTGGAAGTGCGGTTCTTCTTTGGAGAACCGCTGTGTGTTAAAAAGGTTTGCCATCCCTCAGAGCATTCTGACGAGTCATGTTCTGGAGCCAGGCTGCTCCTCTCAGAGCCGTGTGAGCAGAGAGTGTGTTATATTAAGAGTGGTGAACATCTCGACTCAGAGAGCAGAGCAAAGCCTTGCCTTTCTGTCTTCACGCAGATGAAACGAGGGGTCATGGTAGGGGTCAAATGGACATACGAAGGCCTGGCGAGGATAAGGATACTAAATCCAGCTCTGCTGACCCTCCCCACTGTACGTGTAAGACCCACGTGCTGGAGGACAATCAAATTCTACATCAGTTTGGATGATCTTCTTGCTGAAGAGCAAAGAGACAGCCCTCACAGCACTCCAGAGGACAATCCAGATCCAGGACCCCCCTTTAGAAAACCAGTATAGCTGATTGATAACCTGGTCCTGCTGGTACAGTATATCAGCTTGGACATGCTGGTCAACTAACTTGGTCAAGTTGGTCATACTGGTGGACCAGAATACCCTTAAGAGGTACCTTCTGAACCTTCAACTGGTTCTGTGTCTCACCATAGGTCAATTGTAAATCATGTCCAGTCCATTAAAGATCAGATGATCTGAGTTCTGTCCACTCTACCGAAGCTAATGTGTCACTAAGACTTATCAAATATCTAAGATGACGATTATGTGTGTGTGTGTGTGTGTGTGTGTGTGTGTGTGTGTGTGTGTGTGTGTGTGTGTGTGTGTGTGTGACCCTGATTAGGCCTGATGTGAGAATCCGTGTTCCTGTGGAAAACGTCTGGGCCATTCCGGCTCTGACTCGACAGCTCGGCTGAATAAAACATGGCTAGTGTTCTTCTCTCCACTGCAAAGTGCACTTACAATCCCGGCACATGGGAGAACCCACGTGCACCCGTGTTGCTGTTATATTTAGAACCCCAGCAGAAGAGAGATCCCCTTCTGAACAATAAGAGTTAACAGAAAGTGGTTTCCCTTCCAGCACAGCACTCCAGACGCTGACCACCTCATTACACTCCCAGTACATACGTTTGGAAATGATAGATGAGCTCGTCGACTTACCAAGTTATGAAAGTTTAAAGTTCTTTAGGGTTCTTTAGTGACAGTAATGGTTCTGTGTAGGACAAAGAACTGAAAGCAAAGTCTGGAAAAAGTCACAATTAGTTGAACGGACATTGGTACGGATCGTCCAGGACGTCCCAGTAACCATTAAAGCACACATCTGCCATAGACTGGAAACCTCTGAAAGACCAGTGGAGTAAAGACCACCTTCTGTTAAGCATGGGGGAGGAAGCATCATGCTTTAGGACTGCTGGAACATGACACAGAGTGGATGGAACAACAAAGAAGGACTACCTCAGCATTCTTCATTTGCATCTACACCATATCAACCTTTAAGCAACCCCAGAGCAGCCACCTAACAACCACTTGGGATAATATAGCAACCATCTAGTAACTCCACGTTCACTTTGGATTTCTAGTTATTACTATAATTACACGCTCAAAGTTCTCAACACCACTTGCTCCACAGTGTTTAAGATAGAACTATGAAACTTACAGGGTCGTAGAACCTGTAGAACCTATGCTCATTAACCAGAACCCAACCTGAAGAAGTGTCTGGTTACTCTGATGTCTTTAACCCAGGATGGGTATCTACGAGCTGGTGAACCCAAGTGTATAACCCAGCACACGTGGTCAAACCATTAGATGGTCCCGGTCGGTACAGGATCCAGAGATAGGTTGCCAGATTGACCCGGTTTGGGTTATTTTTATCGCAGTGGTTTTAAAGTGAAGCAGCTGCTGTGGATTCAGGTTGTTTGCCTTCACGTTTACTCCACATCACGTTTCTGGAGGCGGCTCGTGAGCAGGAGAACCTCCGTTCATCCCTCCCTTCTTCAAGCCTCCAGACTCCCTTCCCACCAATCCTTCTGTTCCTCCAGACTTGGCCTGCTTGGATGAGAACAACAGTGACACAGCACATCAATAATTAACATCAGGAAACTGATTAAAGCACTGGAGGGAACTCGGGAACGAGAACGTTGATCCTAAGATCAGAAATGGACATTTAAAGCACCTTTACAGCACCTTTATGTCCTGTGAGCGCTGACGAAGGACTAGAGGACGACCAACACAAACTGTGCAGAAACAGATGAGCTTCTGTCTCTGACTTTACATCTACAAGGTGGAGACACTCGGTAGGAGTGTCTAATAGAGTGGACAGTGAGTGGACACAGTGTTTAAACACTCCAGCAGCACTGCTGTGTCTGATCCACTCGTACCAGGTATCAGACCTGTGCCGGGACACTGAGCAGGTTGTTGTATGAACAGTGTCCAGTGATTCCTAATGACGATGTTAATGAACGTCTATGAATGTGTGTGTGAACCCCAGGTTCTCCTCCGGGGCTCCATAAGCTGGTGCAGTCAGTGTGTGGGCTGCAGGGCGAGCGCCGGCAGCTGAGGGTGGAGCTGAGTTTACTCCATTCACAGCTGGAGCAGCGAGAGCAGGACAAACACTCCAAAGTACAGGCGTTCCAGCAGCAGGTACTACACCCCTGTGTGCATGTACACTAAACCCATTTCCATGGCAATGCATCACCTGTATTCGTTGTTACCCTCCAACCATGTCACTAAGCACGCTACACGCTACACCTATCTATCTATGCTTCATCCATGTCTATGGTAACACCATGCTCATGTCCAGATTTTCTCCTATTCATCCATCTATCATGTTATCAGTGCCACCGCTCTGTTCCTTTTCGGTCATTCTTTCACCCCTCTATCCCCGCAGCTCCTCCTGCTCCTCCTCCTCCTCCTCCTCCGTGTCCCAGTTTACAGCCCTGCTCATCTTCTCTGCTGGTTTACAGTGTTTATACTGGGTCTGCTCACCTAGGTACTAATCTCCATCTCCATCTCCATCTCCACACTCTGTCCTGCCAGTCTCTGTAAACCCAGCCGAGGCACTGACCCTCTCCCTCTCCTGCGCAGATCAATGAACTGAAGAGCTGCATAGAGGAGAGAGAGGAGGAGCTGTCCAGACTCAGAACCACATCTGTAAGCACACCCACACTTTCCTGACCACCTCTGTATTAACAGTCTGACCATCGCTGCACTCTGAGAGTGGTCAGTGTGGCCTTTATCACAGTGGTGATGTATCTTCATATCTCCCAGCTCTGCTGCGGCTGCTGAAATGAGGGCAGGCGTGTCTGAAACGTGTCCAGCTCTGACCAGTCCGCTGGGCAGACGCTCTGGTTTCCAGGTCCGTTTGGACTGTTGTGTTCTGGTTTCTCTACAGGGAGTGACGGACTCGGAGAAGCGGGTGCTGTGTCTGTCTGCGGAGAACGAGAGTCTGAAGCACAGCCTGTCGGTCACTCAGGGCCTCCTGCAGCAGCTGTCCATCCTACCATCCCAGTCCAGCTCCGTCCTCATCAAGGTGGGACGTCATTTTTTAACTGATTCAGTTTGATTTTAGTGTCCATTTACATCGAACGCTCACAACCAGAACAGTCCACAAGTGGTTGTTATGGAGATAATTAGTGGTTGCAAGGTGGTTGATATGGTGTTTCTATGTGGCTGCCCTGGCTACAGTATTCCATATAGTAGCAATGGTGTTGTTAAGTGGTTGTAGTTGCTGTGGTGTTGCCAGGTGGTTGATATGGTATCCCATGAGGTTGCTATGGTGCTGCTATATTATACCAGGTGATAACAATGGTGTTGCAAAGTGGTTCCTAGGTGGTTGCTATGGTGTTGCTAGGGTGATGATATACCAGGATGTTGGTATGGTGTTTCTAGGGTATACCAGGTAGTAGCAATGTTGTTGCAAAGTGTGTGCTAGGTTGATGATATGGTATCAGAGGAGGTTGCTATGGTGTTCCTTGGTGGCTGATATGGTATTATAGCTGATTGCCTTGGTGTTGCTTAGTGGTTCCAAGGTTGTTACGAGATGGTTGCTATGGTAAAAACTTACTTGTTTTATGGTTACTATGGTGTCTCGGGTGAGTAAAAATCAATGATGTCCTTTTGTGTGTCCGAATGTGATCCTGCAGGAGAACGAGAACCTGCGCAGCCGTGTGCTGCAGCTAGAAGGTGCCCTGCAGCTGCGCGCAGATCAGCTGTCGCGTCTGGAACAGAGTGACTGGCAGAGAGGGGAGGAGCTGAGGAGGAGGGAGGAGAGGGTGCGCGAGCTGCAGCTGGAGTTGGATAAGGAGCGCAGCAAGGAGCCAGCTGTGAAGGTGAGCAAACATCTACTGTTACTGTGGTGACCAACAGAGGGGTCCGGAAACTGAAGGTGCGCAATCAGCCAAAACATTAAAACCACAGACAGGTGAAGCTGTTATTGTTTGTACATGAATAGAAGTTATTCATATGATCTGAACGTCACAGTGGATGTATTTCTGATACCCTGTCCTTTGCAGGTGGTGACACAGAGGGTGGAAGTGGAGTCGCCGTCCACGCTGAGGCAGCTGGCCGATGAGAGGCAGAGGAACGAGCAGCTGAGAGAGAGGCTGGCCAATCAGAGTGAGAGATGCAGACAGCTGGAGGACAACATCAGACACTCAGATGAAGTCAGCTGCAATCTACAGCATAAGGTCATTCACTGTTAGCACATCCACACACACACACACACACACACACACACACACACACACACACACACACACACACACACACACACACACAAATAATTGGTGAAGATCTCATCACAGACTCATTCGCACCGTGTTAACATAACAAGCCTCTGGGCTGTTTCTGCAGATCGCCGCCTACGAGAGAGAGATCGGGACGCTGCAGGCCGAGCTGCTGAAGGAGATCGGTCATCTGGAGGAGAAGAAGGACGAGGCTGTGAAGGCAGCATCTAGCTGCTCCCAAGAACATCTGCAGAGCCTGCAGGAGCAGTTCATGAGTGAGTCTCCAATGGATCTCATTAAAGCACTAGTATGGACTCCCCCCCGTCCCCTTTGATGCTGCCGGTTTCAAGATGCCCATATGTGTGTTTTTGTGGATCAGTGGTCTGCAGTATTATTCATGGCCTTAAAGTGTGTGTGTGTGTGTGTGTGTGTGTGTGTGTGTGTGTGTGTGTGTGTGTGCGTGTCTCAGCCCTGCAGAAACGTCTGAATGCTCTTCCTCCTACACTGCGCTCCATGAAGACGGACTATGCTAGCCTGCGGACTCAGGTCCGAAACTTCTCGGAGTTTTACGGAGCAGCGATCAGAGACGCCAAGAAGCAGGTGAGTCGAAGCCACCGTTCATTTCAGATCTGGCGTAGCGTAGTGGATAACAACACTGCCTTCTAGCAGACGACGGATTTGTTCCCTGGCTGGACGAGCTCACCACTCTGCACCATTAAGGCCGTTTGCCCACCTGCATGTGATCTGGTTTTGGGTTCCAGTTTAGCGACACACTAAAGAACTTTCCTACATCCTGTCGTCGTCACAGTGAGCTGCGTCTCCTGGTTCCTGACGTAACCTTTGCAGGAGTTGTTCCAGAATCCGAGTCCCTTTAGTTTCTATTATAAGGGTTAATCTTCAGTTGAGCCCGTACTGCTGCGTGATGCTCCTGCACGTGAAGAGGAGTCAGCAGTTCTTTCTCTTCTTCAGTTTTTGAAAGTTCAAACCATCCAAGACTATTTTGGTTCTGACCAAACTGAAAGGTCAGTGTCTGGAACAAACAGGGAAGGTGTGAAAGCAGCCTAAGAGTCCCTAACCCTACCTTCTCTAACCCGAGGAACCCGGTTCACGTGTAAGAGCTCTGGATGAGGCCGTCAGATACACTCTGTAAATGTGGCCACAGAAGCTCATCTTCTGAATACAGCTGATGAATGAAGGTCTGAACCAAAACCGAACGTCACTGTTTCCGTGGTCACGTGTGTTTGTGGTGTTCCGCAGATTTCAGCAGCCATAAATGAAATGTCAGAGGCCAACAAGGACCTTCTGGAGAAATACAGGAAAGAGGTGGCTCTTCGTAGGAAGTACCACGAGCAGCTGGTGGAGCTGAAAGGTCTGAATGTACAGTGTATTTATTTTTGTATTCTAGGAGTGTGTGTGTGTGTGTGTGTGTGTGTGTGTGTGTGTGTGTGTGTGTGTGTGTGTGTGTCTGTGTGTCTGTGTGTGTGTGTGTGAAACTGATTGAAACTGCCCACAGAGGAACTGATTACGTTCCTTCTTCCACCAGGAAACATCCGGGTCCTGTGCCGGGTGAAGCCGGTGCTGAAGGAGGACGAGCATGAAGAAGGCCAGGCGGTCGTCGTGACAACAGATCCTCATAACGAATCCGCCCTCACAGTTCTGAGTAAAGGAAAAGCAAAGACATTCGAGCTGGACAAAGTCTTTCACCCTCAGGCCACTCAAGAGGAGGTGAGGCTTCCCTAAACATCTACTGAACATCAGTCAGGTTCGTAGTTCATCCTGATTGATCACAGAGCCCAGATTCAGACGGTCAGCCAGGACGTGTTCGGTATCTGGTGTGACCAGTCTCGTCTCTGTAGCCACACCCACAGAACCACTCATATCTCAGCCCATCTCTCAGAGCTCCTCCAGAGAGACGGGCTCCTTACTCATCTTGTGGTTCTGCTCTTGGGGTGAACTTGTAGGACGGTCTGATCTGGTCATGTTTACTGTGCACTTTAGTCCACAGTTAGACTTTAACGCAGGTCTAGAACATCACCCAAACATCTGCATTTATACATTTCCAGGTGTTTCAGGAAATTGAGCCCCTGATCACGTCCTGCATAGATGGATATCACGTCTGCATCTTTGCTTATGGCCAGACCGGCTCAGGGAAAACCTACACCATGGAGGTACTTGGACCACCTGTCCTGGACTAATGGACTAACAGCTCATGACTAATAGAACCGTTATGACTGGATGATCTGTTCCCATCTATTATTCACAAAGTGCTGCTTCACATTCTGTCTCCGCTCAGGGTCCAGCGGAGAACCCGGGGATCAACCAGCGAGCACTGAAACACCTCTTCAATGAGATCGAGGAGAGGAAGGACATGTGGACGTATACAGTCACCGTCAGCTCTGTGGAAATCTACAACGAGGTTCTCAGGTAGCTATATGTTCTCTCACAAACCTCAATAATGAACCAAGAGCTTGAAAATGAAGATGATATTCATTAATACATGTGTTTGTTCTCCAAATCTCAGGGATCTTCTGAGTAAAGATGGGGAAAAGCTGGACATCAAAATAAACCCAGATGGGACAGGTCAGCTACATGTGCCTGGCCTCAGGGTCAAAGAGGTCAAGAGCTTTCAGCACATCAAAAAGGTTCGTTCATCCAGAACAACACCGAACTCATTTCTCGTAAATTCTGTTCTGTGACTCGGGCTGGAGTTCGGGGAGGAGAAGCCGAAGCCCCCCCGGCGAGGTACAGAGGAAGGAGTGAAAGGGGAGGCGGTGGGGAGGTGGAGGGTGTGGTGAAAGTGAGGGGTTAAACAGGCTGCGTGAGGGGATCATCTCCCACTCTGAAGGGGTTCAGAACCAAAGGAAACGTTCTTAAATGTCTGCTTGTGTTTGCAGATTTTGGCCACAGCTCGGAGGAACCGGATCACGTTTGGGACGCAGATGAATCAGCACAGCTCCCGTTCGCACGCCCTGCTCACCGTCACCGTCCAGGGAGTGGACCTCGCCTCCGGCTCCAAATCCTCTGGTCAGCATTAAAAGACTTCTTTTGTTCTCTGCTCATTAGAAAACACACACACACACACACACACACACACACACACACACACACACACACACACTCCAGCTGTTCATTCACTGATCTTCGTATCTCCGTTCAGAAAGGTATCAGAAATCCAGAATCTCACATTCATACGATATTTACATTTGAATAAATGACTAATTACACACAATATCAGCATTAATTAATACAATGATTCATATTTAACCTTTAATTTTACCAGGAAAACCATTAAGAACAAGTTCTGAATTACAGCCTGAACAAAGGCTGAGTGAAGAACAGAGAACAAAACAGAAAATGACTAAAAAGGAAACATAAGAACTGAAATCTGGAGGACAAACAGGGACCAGAGTAACGAGGTCCTTCATGGAATTCACTTGGAATTTAATCATCAGCAGCTCTTCACATTAGCTGCCCACCTGCATCACCAGTTATGGTTCCTCCTGAGGTTTCTTCCTCCAGCTCTGAGGGACGTTGAGAGACACCACTTCTGTATGAGTAGATCAATAAATATTGATTATAATCAGTTATTGATCCTGATCACCTTCATCTTCCTTCCCAGCAGACACACGTCCTTCTGCAGGGAAGCTGAAATGTCTAACCCTTGCTCGTTTTTAGGACTTTGTTCTGAAGCTCTCTGTTGCTCCTGTGTTGCAGGTAAGCTGAACCTGGTGGACCTGGCAGGTTCCGAGCGCGTGTGGAAATCGGGAGCAGAGGGTGAACGTCTGAAAGAGGCCCAGAACATAAACCGCTCGCTGCTGGCTCTGGGAGACGTCATCCAGGCTCTGAGGGGACGCCAGACACACATACCCTTCAGGAACTCACGACTAACCTACCTTCTGCAGGACTCTCTGGGCAAAGGCAACAAAACCGCCATGGTGGTTCAGGTACAGCGCCGTACCCGACGAAACACCGTTAAAGCACTCGAACCGCAGATCTTACATTCTTATGATGTGCTGTAAAGCGGTTCCACTCTGCAGGAGGGGGTTCTATTTCTCTCCTAGAACACAGCAGTGAATCAAACAGGCTGAAACATAAGAATTACGAATTAAACGCATCCATCAGATCAGAAGGTCTCGATTTAACTACTGAAGACGAAGGCTACTGAGAGTCTGATTGGTCAGTTCCTCTCTTCCTGTTTTTCAGATTTCATCTCTGGAGAGGAATGTCGGAGAGACTCTCTGCTCGCTGAAGTTTGCACAGCGCGTCTGCAAAGTGGAGCTGGGCCCCGCCGCACGCAAAATCGAGAGTGGAAGCCACGGGGACATTGTTAACTAGACTGTCTCCTCAAACCGATCCAGCAGCATTTTACTCCCCAAGGAACCTGGGAGCGTCTGAACGAGCTCTCCTGAGGTTTCTTCACGGGATCAAGGGCTATGCCACCTGTTTTAAAAGGGATGAAGAAGCTGCTTCTGGACATGTTCTCAAAGCTACAGCGATGGTTCTCCTGCATGTCTCATTTCTACTTGGACCCCATTACCTCACGGTTCCATTGAAGGGATGTTCTTGGATGCACAGATTTGAGAGAACACCCTTCTGACATCACAAAAGATAACAGCAGTTTGTCTTCTGTTGCCACCGAATCTGCACTTTGAAGGGTTCTGAAGCAGCTGTCGGTTCCTCGGTCGGACATTGAGACTGAAATGTTGCACATTTGTGTTAAAAAACTAATTTAGGTCTTGTTTCAGTGTCTGCTTCTCACCGAGGTGATGCAGGAAAGTAACGTTTTGTGTTGAGTCTCTATCTAACACAGCTTTTGCAAGTAACTGACCCTTTGCTGACCTCCTCCCCTAAATATAGGCTGCCCAAGTATAGTTTGGCCACTGTAACAAGTGGACACCTCTGACAAGCGTTCACGGTTTGACATTGTACTGCAGTGCTGCGTTACTCAGTATCCCAGAATTGACATCTGACCACAGAATCAGAAACACTCAGCGGTCAAGTTCACCAACACCATGAACTGATGATCTGTGAGAGCGCAAACTGGCCATGCTCTCTCTGGATGGGTAGATGACGCTCTTTCCCCACATCACACTTCGTGCGATACTGCCCGACACGGGTGTCTGTTAGCCATTGTATCAGAGGGGACCCAGTGCGTGACTGACCGCTTCTGCAGGTTGGAAAAAATGCAAGCATGTGCTTTAGAATCACCTACCGACGTGCACCAAACCACGCCCCCCGAGATTCATTTGATTATGCATATAAAGTTATATATAGTTATAGAACTGCACCTATCACATTACCTTACTGATGGCTGTGGCAGCACCGCGGACCAACCTGTGACTTCTTGACGGCAGCCAATTGTAGACAAGATAATGTAACTGAGAGGGCGGAGCTTAATGAAGGGTCAATCTAAGTGCAATAGCACCTAAGAGGTGGTGGAGTCATGACGACCTGAGAAGTGCTTTGACCATAATTCTATTATTATTATTATTATTATTATTATTATTATTATTAGAGAAGACACTTGTAATAAGACCTTCTTTACCTGGAAACAGGCCGTAATTCTAATTTCGCAGGGAAAATGCATATTTAACATTTATATAATCAGCTACTTTTAACAACAGTGTTTATGGAGGTGAATGAAGCTGTATTCAGTTTAGTGGACATACTTCTTCCCTGAGACATTACATTGGAGGAGTTACGTTATGTTAGCCATTAATGATTGTAGGAGATGAGAACGCACTTTAATTTGAGGTGAAACTAGTAGTAGTGAATATTTTAATCTAAAGAAACAGTGTTGTTTTAAGCGGGGTTGTTCCTGTGCTGTTTGAACACAGCCGCTCTGTCAGTAGGTCAACGAGTAGATTAATATTTAGCTGTTTATTTCAGTGTTAAAAGACGAGTTGAGAAATGGTGCAATACTAAAGTGAAGATGGACACTCCATAATGATCTACTCAGATTTATCCCCACACTGAGGGGACATACGCTTTATATCAGTGTCCTGCAGGAGGCTGGACGTTTGGGGACAGTACAGTCTGTACCTTCTGACAGGTTTGTAAACTATAAACTTGCTGTAATGTTTGCCATTTGGAACTTTCCCATTTACTGTATATCAATAACACCAGAGAAAATAAAAACAAATGGTTCAGCTTTGTTTACTTCTTTTATGTGTAGGGGGCACTCTATAATACTCTATAATACTCTATAACACTCTATAATGCTCATATGATCCACACGCTGATTCTGACAGACTGTAATACACTACAGGAAGTGTAGGGGGCGCTCTATAACGCTCTATAATGCTCATATGATCCACACGCTGATTCTGACAGACTGTAATACACTACAGGAAGTGTAGGGGGCGCTCTATAACGCTCTATAATGTTCATATGATCCACACGCTCATTCTGACAGACTGTAATACACTACAGGAAGTGTAGGGGGCGCTCTATAACGCTCTATAATGACCTGCATATGTACTGTAAGTGTCTGAGTGGGTGGAGCTAATCTGCTGCAGGACGCAGCATATCACAAAACGCTGGATTCAAAATGAGCTGTTTATACAGCACAGTGTGTGTTGATTTTGAGTGTGTGTGAGTGTGAGTGTGTGTAATTGTGAGTGTGTATGAGTGTGAGTGTGAAGATGGTTGTAAAAACAGTGTTTACACTTCAAGCACAGAACAGAAAAGAAGACGTCATCTAGAAAACGTTCATTTAATGAAAACATCAAAGAACAGAAACGTGAATCATTCACAAAACTGAACATCTAACATCATCAGCTGTATTTCACTGGAATATTCACACACACGCACACACACACACACACACGCACACACACACACACGCACACGCACACGCACACACGCACACGCGCACACACGCACACGCGCGCACGCACACGCACACACACACACGCACGCACACACACACACACACACACGCACGCACGCACACGCACGCACGCACGCACACACACGCACGCACGCACGCACGCACACACACGCACACGCACACACGCACACGCACGCACACACACGCACGCACACCCTGCTTATTTAGATTCAGTTCTGTAAAGCGTGTCCAACCTCATTGGTTTCTGTGGAAGAACACATTAGTGGGCGGAGCCTGTGTGGGGGTGTGTTTAGGAGCAGACATTTCCCTTCATGAGGATCAGCTCACTCTGAATCCCCCTCCTCCACGGCAACCGCTCCCACCACTCCCGCCAGCTCCTCCTCACTGCCCTTCAGCCGCTCACCTGCGCGCACACACACACACACACACACACACACACACACACACACAGACACACACAGACACACACAGACACACACAGACACACGTGAACACAGACACACAGACACACACAGACACACACAGACACACACAGACACACACAGACACACACAATCAGCTTTTGTTGGAGAAAACGTCTACTGTCCAAGGTAGATGGACGTTCTACTGGATGTCAGAACATTGCTGTGAGGAATTGACTGCATGTTGGATGATCACTTTTACATGTTATTTCTCGTATTTTGTTCATCTTCTGTTTTTTCCAGATTATTTGTGTATTTCCCGTATGACCTTTCATGGCACTGTGGGTCAGTTTCCTGTGTCTTCTAAACACGGGAAGGTGCCGTTTTAGGGTTCTAGAGTAGTTTGAATGTAACGTTCCTGCTGCAGGAGACACTGACCGTCTTAAATCTGCAGTTTTATTCATCCTGCTTTTCTTTGGATCTAAACATTAAAATATGTAATAATAATAATAATAATAATATTTCATATGTAATGAGTTTCATTTCCTGCTGTGTGCTGCTGGACACTGCAGAGCCTGACCGGGTCAGTGGAAGTACAAAGTGGAGGGTGGTGAACTTTAAGTGTGTGTATATCGGTCGTGGACGATTCTATTCTGGGGCGGCGAAGCCACAAAGACGGCCAGCTGTGTCCATGACGTCATCAAGAGCTGTGAAACCCTCAGGGGCTTTAGGAACCCACGCAGCAATTACCCTCAAATCAGGATCATCCTCCATCCAGCAGCTCCTCACCAGGACCAGTTACAGTAGATTAATCCCACAATGCAGTTCTGCAGCTGCTGCGGTCACACTACAGTCGGCAGGACCGCGAAGACGTCGCCGACTGACCCGGGACCCACAGTAAACCTACAGTGTCTAAAGGCCATGTGTTTAATAACAGCCGTTCAGAGAGACGTCACTGGATCACTGAAGAACGTGAGCTCGGTCAGGTGACCGATTCAGGTTGTAGTTGTGGTTGTAGAATACGTTGCCATGGCGATGTACGGGAGAGTCTGTCACGAAGTGGGGTTTTCAGATACTCACGAATAAGTTCTGCGATGGCTTTCTGAGTCCTTTTCTGCAGTTTCTCAAGTTTTTTGGCCACGTCCCTCTTCAGGTCCCTACCACAGAAGAACCGTTCCATTATCACATTGATGGCATCAAAAGAGTGCACTTAAAGAACACAGTGAGAGCAGTGTTTCAGAACCCTTACCAGTCTGGTTTCCTTGGAGCAAGATTGGCCAGATCCTATAAATAAATAAATAAATAATACAGTCACATGACTTTTCAAGGCTCTTTGAGAAAGTCTGTCCCGACAGAGCTGGAACGAAGCGTCAGAGACGCGGTGCCTCACAATAACACCGTGATAAACAACAGTACACACCATTTCATGCCACGGACACTGATTACATAAAGCAGAAGGTGGTTGCTATGGTGGATTTGTTAGTTTCATGGGTGGGGCCAAGTGGTTACCTTGGTGTTCCAGGTGGTCAGCATGTTGGAAGGTGGATGCTAAGCAATCTAAGTGGCTGCCATGTGGCTGCTATGGTATCTAAGGTTGTCTCAAATGACCAAAGTGGTTACTAAGGTTGTGGAGGTGGTTCCTTTCTGTCTCAGATCAGGATCAGAATGGGGAGAACCACAATGTTATGAACTCACCACTTCTTCTATGACGGGCTCTGGGTTCGCAGCTTCCAGCTGGTCTTTAACTTTATCTTCCACTGCAGGAACGAGACACGGGACAGAGAGCCACTGTGAGGTGGACTGTTAAAGCGCGCACACACACACACACACACACACACACACACGAGAGCTGGATCTCACCTGAAGCAGGTTTAGCTTTGGGAACCTGCCTTTCCTTCAGTTCTTCATCTTCTGGTGTGTAGTTCCTCAGCTTCAGGTCTCTACACACACACACACACACACACACACACATTAGACTAAGAACACATGGAATTTGACCCAAACAAAACATTTACGTCATCCATGAACATTGCTGACAGATGTGTTCTCTGGAATGATGGAGCTCCATCCACTGCTTTAGTGATCCAACATACTGACTTCACTACGGCTCTCGTCTGTGAATGCAATCAGATCTTCGCCGCAATGTTCCAGAATCTAGTACAACATCTTCCCTAAATGGTGGAAACAGTTACTCCAACAAACACATAGGTGGTACGACGCACCGCAGGTCTCCAGCAGGGGGCAGCATAACCCCACTCATCCGTGCAGACTGACGGGCAGGACTGGTCAGACCGGCTGAGTGAACCGAGCCCCAGACAAAGCCGTCTTTCTGCTCTGCACATCGTTATCCTGGAGCACACGTTCTTCAGGTTGCTTAGGGGAACCTGTTGTTCCCCAGGGGGGTCAAGGTGCGGAGAGGACAGGGGTTCAAACACACGAGCACAAGGTGGAGGCTCTCACTCAACGTCTTCATAAACTACACCCCCTCAGTAAAGCTCAGGGGGTCCGTCCCCGTCCCCGTCCCCCCGCAGCGGATCAGAGCTCATTATCACAGGAGTCCTCAGAGACTTGCCCTGATTCTGTGCTGATTAGAGGGGAGGAGCCGGGGGGCTACAGGGGGCCGCATTCATCACTACAGATACATCAAAAGCTTTGAGAAGAGCTACAGTTAACGAGCTCATATCCTACAGTTCTGCTTTATTTCCAAACTAGCGGTCAGGTGGTTGCTATGGTATACCGAGTAGTTTCAGGAATGTTGCTGGACAGTTGTTAGGATCTTGCTTAGGTGTTACTAGGTGGTTTCTATGGTGGCTTTGTTCATTTCAAGGGTGGTAACATGTTACCTTGGTGTCCCAGGTGGCCAACTTGTTGGAAAAGTGGTTGCTATGGAATTTAAGTTGTTGCCAAGCGGTTCTTATGGTATCTTGGTGGTTACTAGGGTCTTTAAGGTGGTTCCTTTATTGTTGCAGGTGGTGATCATGATTAGTACTTTAGGTGGCTGCTATGGCAAATTGCGAGGATGCTTGGGGTGTTGCCAAGTGGTTGCTATGGTGTCCCAAAACTAGCAGATACTGTTGTATCGCACTAATAGAAGTGCTTTTTGTTTATTATCTACATTATTTTTACGTAGTACATGGATGATCATCACTGAGCTGCTTCCAGGGTGGGAGCGCAGTCCTGTCACGTCACCAGCAGAGCATCGTGACGGCCAGCATAACACACACTTCCACAGCCGGTCAGGGCAGCCCGGCGTCCGACAGAGACTGACCCCGAACAGCAGCAGAGGGCCAAAAACACTCGACGGAGAGATGGAGACAAAGGGCTGGAACTCCTCCCGTCCCAAGCTTTCCTGGAGAAACTTCCTGACCACCTGCTGGAACAATACAGCTTCACATCCATTCTTCATCTGCAGCAGAGTGGACAAACAACCCGGAGCTGCCGGAATGTCAACAGTCGGTTCTCCAAGCAGCAGAACACTTCAGCTTTAAAGGGCCCGTATCGTTCGCGAGCCTGCAGTCGGTGTACACACCGTTAAAGCTTTACTGCTCACCCTCCACATATGGAAATGAAGCTGCTCAGGCGTTACTAGATGGTTGCTAAGGTACTGCTATGAACATCTCTGGTAGTTGTTGTAGATGTATCTCAGGTTGCTGGAGTGTTGCTAGTTGGCTGCTAGGGTATCCAAGGAAGCTCCAAAACGGCACATTCTATGAACATGATGATCCCACTCACTTCAACAATCAAGAGCAAACCAAACTAATGTCTAAGGTTGAAATAAGACAGTCTCCTCCAACGTCCTCTCTGACGATGGTCTGATCATCAGAAGCTTAATTAGTAATAAATGTGGGCGTGTCCTAACTTTATCCCAACATTTTATCAATGTTTCTTCAGTTGTATGTGTATAGTTACATCACCTCCATCTCTCGGTGTCCTAAATTATAAATGACTATATGAGAGTGTGTGTGTGTGTGTGTGTGTGTGGTCACACTGTTAGGAGAGATCAGTGGAGCTGTAGTCGTGTCACTGAGCTGCGTTTAAGGGGCGGAGTCATTTCTGAAGGCACTGAACAGATTACTGTCCATTGTTCTGGGTGACGTCTATAATCGGAGTGGTTTTGTGTCGTCTGAAAATAAAAAGTCACCGTCCGTCCTCGCCCTGCCTTTCCCCCGGACTACACACAAACACAGACAATGACACACATTCCACAGCCGCTCGAGAGAGGAGGCGTGTCCTCATTAGAGTCAGGCCGCACTGCCCCTGATTACACACGCCGACAACACTGCTTTAAAGTCAAAGTACCGCGATTGATCACTGACCCACATTCAGTCCAGACGTGTTCGGTATCTGACCTGATCAGAGAGAGGGGGCGGAGCTAATGACCTCACTGAGACAGATATTGGGTTATAGTGGGAGGGGTTTATTTGTTTATTTTTATATCAGTTCAAACATGAACGGTAGCCAATCCTACGTCCACGTTACGATAACCATCAGCATTAATAAAAAACAGCTGCTCCACACACACACACACACACACACACACACACACACACACACACACACACACACCCAGACTCAGATATCAGCCTTATGAGTGCTACAGAAGCCAGTAAACAATGCACTTTGTGTGTGTGTGTGTGTGTGTGTGTGTGTGTGTGTGGGGGGGGGGGGGGGGGGTTCACCTGTCTGTGAAAGCCCTGTTTTGTAATCTGAGCTGTGCTGCAATTTTAATGACGCTGCTGAGTCACAGACAACACCTTTAAGCTTTCCAGTCCAGGCTGAGCCTTCCCTCAGACCGGCTTCAGGACACGTCCGCTCCCGACGTTCCGACTCAGACCCTCTGACACACCTGCGTGCGCTCGCTGCAGGTGGGCGAGCAGGAAATTCACTGAACTCACCCGGAGAGCTTTAGAGAAACAGACTCTACGGACAAAAGTATTGGGACACCTGCTCTGAAATCAAGGGCATTAAAGAGTTTCTCCTGCCTTTGTTGAGTAACTGTCTCGACTGTCCAGAGAAGACTTTCTACTGGAACATTGCTGTGAGGATTTGAGTGCATTCACTGACAAGAGCTTGAGTTGAAGATAATCACCATCCCACTTCGTCCTCAACTCACCAACTCATCCCAAAATGTAGTTAGTAGTTGCTAGGGTACAGACAGGTGGTTGCCAGATAGTTGCTTAGTCTATGGCTATGGTGTAGCTGGGGAGTTTTAGGCTGTTGCTATGGTGTTGGTAGGTGGTTTCAAGCTGTTGCTATGGTTGCAATGGTAGAGTCATTCAGTGGGTCTTTAACAGGGGGTTGTTTTCTGATCCCACTGTATCAGAGCGAGCACCAGTAACAGAACCAGTATAAACACTGCAGTGAGTTTAAAAGGCAAACCTTCACCCTGACCGCGATGCCAAGCCTCCCTCTGCTGTAAACAGAGGAGATCAGCCTGGTCCCGCTCAGAAACACAGCCCAGCTCAGATAAACACTCAACACAGCTTTGTATCGGGCTCTCTCGCCCAGGAGAGACAGAGAGTCCTTACTCAGAGCTGAACTCTCAGAAGAGGACGTCTCACACTTAACTGGACACAGAGCTGGGTTTCATCAAGTGAAGAACAGACCTGCCTCTGTGTGTGTGTGTGTGTGTGTGTGTGTGTGTGTGTGTGTGTGTCCGATCATGAATAAATAAATCGCCGTCAATAAACTATAATAATAAATGATGTTATTAATAACAGCAATTATAGTAAGAATATTAAAATAAACACACAATAAACTATTACACACCTGAAGATACACAAACACCACAGACCCTATTTAACTGGAACTACATCATCGGCCTCATAACGCCCCGCTCTGTAGTGCTGCTCCACTGCCAGACTGGGGGCGGAGTGATACCGCACACCGTGCTGAGGTGAAAGTGGTTCCAGCTCCTCCAGCGTGAGAGACGTAGAAGGACAGGGGACCTTTTCAGGGGCCTTTCAGGCCCTTTAACATAAAACCAGTGTCCTTTCTACCTAAAGACACATGTGAGGCGGGGAAGGTTGAGAACCCCTGTTCTGAAATCCATTTCCGAACCTCTACAGATCTACAGGAGCAGGTCAGATCCCCAACACGTCCCGACTGATCGATTGATTCTGGACTCAGTGATCAATCACTCTCTGCTGGCTCTGATCTGTGGCCGAGGTGCTGCTGTAACGGTGTGAATGGGAGCACAGTGTGTGTGTGTGTGTGTGTGTGTGTGTGTGTGTGAGGTCTGTACCTGTGTCTCTCCTCTGCCTCAGCCTCGTCCACACTTCTCTTACTCTCAGGTTCTCCATCTGCTTGATCTCTGCCCTACAGACCAATCACACACACCAGGTTTGATCATCAGTATTACACAGGATTCAGAGAGACAGAGACAGAGAGAGACACAAAGAGAGAGACAGAGACACAGAGAGAGAGAGACACAAAGAGAGAGACAGAGACACAGAGAGAGAGAGACAGAGAGAGACACAGAGAGAGAGAGAGAGAGACAGAGACACAGAGATAGAGACACAAAGAGAGAGAGACACAAAGAGAGAGACAGAGACACAGAGAGAGAGAGACAGAGAGAGACACACAGAGAGACACAAAGAGAGAGAGAGACACAAAGAGAGAGAGAGACACAAACAGAGACAGAGAGAGACACAAACAGAGACAGAGAGAGACACAAACAGAGACAGAGAGAGACACAAACAGAGAGAGACACACACACACACAAAGGGAGAGAGAGACACACAAAGAGAGAGAGACACACAAAGAGAGAGAGACACACAAAGAGAGAGAGACAGAGACACAGAGAGAGAGACAGAGAGACACACAAAGAGAGAGAGACAGAGACACAGAGAGAGAGAGAGACAGAGAGAGAGAGAGAGACACACAAAGAGAGACAGAGAGAGACACAAACAGAGAGAGAGACACACACACAAAGGGAGAGAGAGAGACACAGAGAGAGAGAGAGACAGACAGAGAGAGAGAGAGAGAGAGAGAGAGAGAGAGAGAGAGAGCGAGAGAGAGAAAGAGAGACATATGATAGATGTACTCGGCTACTGTAACGTAGAGTATCGGGTACAGTAGTGAGTATCGAGTTCTGTACTGAGTATCGGTTACTGTAACAGTAACACTGAACGTTTAAAAGGTGGAGAATCCAGGTACAGAAGTTCTAGAGTGTGTTTTGGTTCTGCGCAGTCAGAACGTCTGGATCTGGGTTCTCCTTAAAGCGTTAAAAACAGAATAAATGAAAACAATCAGCGATAAAGAGTACACAGGCCTGTTAGCTGCTAGGCTAATGAGGGCCGCCTGTTCTCCGCGTTCTGCGCTATCTAGCTCTCTGCCGAACCCGAGAACCCGCTGTACGACCAGTAAACCCTGCGGGAGGTTCTGTTCTGACCTGAAGCTGTTTCCCTCTCAGAGCCTTCAGTCTCTCCTTTCTCTTCAGAGCCTGCTGCTGCAGAGAACCCACAGCCTCCATCTGCACTCTGCGATCCACACAGCGGCCTGGAGACCAGAGAGACCGGCCCCTCCTCCTACACCCCCACACACACACACACACACACACACACACACACACACACACACACACACACACACACACTGGACTGAAGGAGCCCCGAGCGCATCGATCCTAAAAGGGCCAGGAGCCTGTTTACCCCTCAACTCTCTACAACTGCCACCAGCCCCGCCCCCTCTCTCTGATCAGTCAGAGTCTGTATGCAGGTTGATCATCAGCCCCGCCCCCTTCTCTGATCAGTCAGAGTCTGTATGCAGGTTGATCATCAGCCCCGCCCCCTCTCTCTGATCAGTCAGAGGTTCAGTTCCAGTACGGTGTATGTATATATATATAGTGCTGTGCAGAAGTTTTAGTCCCCCTGTGTAAATGGGAATGTAAATGCGCAGTCAGAGTTTATTACACTAATATTAGAATAAACACTAATAATGTTCCTACAGAAAGTGTTGGTTTTCCATCACTGTGTTCATTAAACATCTCCAAAGTTCTCCTCGTGGAGTTTAGTGTGACGTATAATCTCATGATCAATCAGTGCTGAGTGATGGTAAATCAGGTGTGCTGCTGATGGAATTGAACACATCCAGGCGCTGGCCGGCGGCGTCCGGGAGAAATCTGGAACTGAGGTTTGTTCTTCAGACCAGCTCAGAAGATCTCAGCTTCTTTCTCCAGAATGAGAAATTCTTCTTCCTCTTTACTGTATCTCTATATATACATATGTCATCACTGTGCAACGAAAAACACGTATCTCCAAAACGTCACCTTTACAGCAAATTTAACATACGGGACAGACCAAAATGGAGATACGAGGTTCGGACTGGACAGCAGCGATGCGCTCAGCATTAGTGGGCGATCTTGTGCTAAAGTTATTTGGAGCAGCTGGATGTAAACTTCATTAGCGAGTGTGTGAGGCATCTTCTTCTGGAGAGGTCAGCGAAACTAACGGGGACAAACAGTGACCTCCAGAGAGGAACGACTGCAGCCACTGTTCTCAGGTCAGGGTTTCTACAGCAGCCCCTCACCAGCTTCCTCATCTGATCAATCTGGGAAACATCTGATTAGATCTGAGCAGAATTTGATCAGCTGATTTGGGGTCAGTGTTTGCAGGGCTGTGAAGCAGCAGCCTGGAGAAGAAACGAGCTCATTCAAATTCAGCCCTGCTGCCTTCATTTGCATTGTGTTTGCATGGTCCAGGGGAGGTCCAGGAGAGGTCCAGGAGAGGTCCAGGGGAGGTCCAGGAGAGGTCCAGGGGAGGTCCAGGGGAGGTCCAGGAGGTCTGTAGTTTAGAAAACCCCTTTAATTTATTATAAACTTGTCTACAGTCATTATGTCTGATACCAGCTTATGGAACATCTATGAAATAAACACCCCTCACCCCTCTTCAGCTCTCACTCTTCACCCCCCACTCTTCACCCCTCACTCTCCACCCCTCACTCTCCACCCCTCACTCTCCACCCCTCACTCTTCACCCCTCACTCTTCACCCCTCACTCTTCAGCCATCACTCTTCAGCCTTCAGTCTCCACCCCTCACTCTCCACCCCTCACTCTCCACCCCTCACTCTTCAGCCCTCACTCTTCAGTCCTCACCCCTCACTCTCTGCTCCCATATTGAAATCTGATATACAGCCATATGTACATATACACTGTAAATATAAATGTATATAATTTCTTATACATGCAGTAAATATATGGCTGATATTTATTGGCCACAAAAACCTTGTATCTCCATTGTTGCAGTTCCTTCGTGATGAATGGACCAATAGAAATTCTCTACAGTTACATTCATTATCATAACGTAAAGGTGCCTTTATTACATCGTTTATTACAGTTCGTCACACCGACCTGTTTACCTGTGAATATCACGTCTCTTTGAACGACATCACAAACAGGAAGCGTCGGAATCGATTCTGGACGAGGGATCAGACGATGTTCTTCAACTCTTCATGGGAGTCATTTTCATCTTTACAGTGCTGTGAAAAAGTATTTGCCCCCCTTTCTTTTGTTCTTGCTTTTTTAAACTCGTTCACATTATTCAGATAATCAAACAAACTTCAGCATCAGACAAAGGGGACCTACAGCTGTGTCCAGCTGTGTCGTCCGGCTGTGTCGTCCAGCTCTGTGGTCCAGCTGTGTGGTCCAGCTGTGTGGTCCAGCCTGGTCCTGTGTGAAAACGCAAGTGCATGTTGGAGGGTTTTCCAGGAGGTTTAAGGTCACAACATCACAATCAGACTTATGTCCAGACCAAAACCTTCATTCTAGGTATTTGCTCTGGATCATTGTTCTGCTGCAGAACCCAAACAGGCTTGAGCATAAGGTCATGGACTGATGACTGGACATAGCACCATGCTTGAGTATGATATTCTTTAACGCCAGATGAAACAGGAAACACCTTCCAAAAGGTTCCACAGAACATTTTCTCAAATCATCAGCGTGTGTTATGGCAAATGTGAGACTGGCCTTTGTGTCCTTTTTGGACAGCAGTGGTTCTGACCGTGGAACTCTCACATGGACTGAGGCTGGTGAGGCCCGCAGTGCTTTAGATGTTGTTCTGGGTTCTTCTGTGACCTCCTGGATGAGCTGGCGATGTGCTCTTGGAGTCATTTTGGTAGGATGGTCTGTCCTGGGAAGGTTCACCACTGTTCCACGTGTTCTGCATTTGAGGATCATATCTCACTGTGGTTCGCAGGAGTCCCAACCTGTCGGAGAGTGTGGATGACACCTCAGATCAGCAGATAACGTGCTTTTTGAGATCTTTTGGATACTTCATGTTGTCAGACAGGTTCTCATTTTTCATACAAACACACACACACACATACAGACTCACTCTCTCTTTCTTTCTCACACACACACACACACACACACACACACACACACACACACACACACACACACACGTACAGACTCTCTCTTTCTCACACACACACACACACACACAAACACACACACACACACACACACACACACACTGTATACTCAAACCATGTCACCACCCCCTACAAAGAGCATATCCATCCAGCCAGCCAATGAGCTGCAGTGGCTGAGGCGCCGCAGAGCGCCCCCTGGCGCAGTGCTGTCTCCGCGCAGGGCGTAAAGTGCGCCGCTGTGAAGTTGCGGAGCTTTCAGCTGCTGACAGCTATGAGCTTCTCACTCCGGAGTGATCTCACACCTGCGCCTGCTTTCACTCTCTGACAGCCATGCGCACCCGGACACGCGCACCTGCCCCCCGGTCCAGCGGCAGGTAGAGCGGACCAGTGGACCTGCGGACCTGCGGCACCCCCCCCCCCCCCACCCCACCACCAGAGAGAGAGAGAGAGAGCGAGAGCTGCAGGATGGCCTCGAAGGAGCGGCTGTACGAGCTGTGGATGTTGTTCTACACTAAGGTGAGCAGACGCAGACGCAGACGCAGACGCAGCTGAACTCCTGGGTGGAAGTGTCCGGTCCACCTTAAATACAGCTGCACTTACATTCGGGCGCAGCGACATTTAAGGTGGAACGACCAGTTCCAACCAGAAGTCAACTTCACACACACACACACACACCTGTTGCTTCACGCACACACCTCGGCACCCTCTCTAAAAAGCACTCTTTTCTCCATGCACACCTTTATGTATCACTTTATCTCAGCACATCTCACACCTCCACCATCAGGAAGTGAAAACACACCCTTTACACTCTTTACTACCTGACCCCTCCTCCTAATGCACGATCAGGAGTCCACACCTGATCACACCTGTCTACACCTGATCACATTTTATCACACCTGTCCACAGCTGATCACACCTGATCACACCTGTCCACAGCTGTCCACAGCTGTCCAGCAGGTGAACACACTTCCTTGTGCTGCTGCTGTGCTCCTGCGTCACTACACTGATTGGGGGGTCAGCACCTGAGCACTGAGATGTGATGATGTTATGGTGCAGATGAGCTCTGAACTCACACCCCATGTCATTTTTTTGAGGGGGTGTGTAAACATGCATGTGCAAGGCATGTTGTTGGAGAGTGTGTGTGTAAGTGTGGTGATTGTATGGTGATTAGTAACATGTTTGTGTGTGTGTGTGTGTGTGTGTGTGTGTGTGTGTATAAGGGAAAAAAACAATGGTCTATAAAGGGGGGGGGGCAGCTGGGGAGTTCAGTGCTTTTGCTCAAGTTGGACACTTCAGTCATGTCCTGCCAGTTCAGGGACTCAATGCTCAGGGACACACGCAATGCTACAGTATTTGTCCCTTATGCATATAAGGCTGCCTCGTATATGTACTGTATACACTGTTGTGTCCTTTAAGGACACAATAAGATCAACAGTCCCACTGACTCCGTGTCCCTCCTGCTCCACCTTCACACCAGTACACAGCTTTTATTTTAGACAATAAATTAAGACAGATATTTCAAACAACTCTGATATAAACACATCTTTTTAAACGAGTTGTGTTATTATTATTATTGTTATTATTAATAATAATTAATTAATTATTTACTAAAGAGACTTACTGATTTTGGATCAAACAGAAATCGCTGAACAGAACTCTGGTGTGTCGCCAGCTTTGCCATCATTAGGCCAACATCTTAGAAACGTCAGAGAAACGTCAGAGAAACGTCACATGAGCATTTTTATTTTTAATGTTAAATGTGGTTTGATTGTGAATTAAAGGTGAAATGACCTCCAAATAAATACTATTTGCTTTAACATCATCCATAAAAGAAACGACGGGGTTATTACTGGTCTGTGAACAGATTCCCGTGTGTCTGTAGCTTTAGGGGTCAGTACTGGTAGATAGTGTGAAGGAGCTCTATACAGCTGTGTGCTCAGCAGGTCAAACGACCTGCTTATTAGGGTTTAATGGAGGTTCAGTCTCAGTCAGTTAAGATCATTATAATATATCAATAAAAAAGTAGCTACTGTTTAATATCTATAAACAGCTTTCTGACAGACCCACCAGTGAAGCTGCACCAGGCTTCTGAGTGTTATATGGAACGATGACGATGACAGTCCTGCGTGTGTCCCTCCACTGGTTTAATGACGTGATTATAAACCCGTTTCAGATCCAGAATCTTCTCCGAATCAGTAAAACAGTCGAGTTTCAGTGTTTATTCATAAGCTTTAGGTTTAATAACGTTCTGTGAGGAGATTTTAGAGGTTCCGCTTCCATTCACCTCCACTGTTCTGACTGGGGAAGGTTATCTAGAACCGAGCGTTTCACACCAAGCCCATTAAAGCCAGTCTGGTTCACTGATCTGAGATGAGGGTTTTGAAGTGGTGGAGATCCCATGTGTGGTATGTTCCTGGTTAAAGGGGTGGTCTCACTCTTCTCAGGGGAACAGGTGGTTGGGATGGTCGCTCTCACTGACATCACACCCTGTGTTGGTCTGTATTGATGCAGACGTTGAACATGCTGCAGGTACATGGTGTAGAGTGTTGTACGTGTACACACGGTGGGAACTGAGGGCGTACAGCCCGGGGCTGAGTCAGCCTACGGCCAGTGGTCTTTTATGAATGGTTGCCGTGGAAACACAGCCAGCAGGTGTGGAATAGTCCGTCCACGTGAGCCGTGCCGGCTCGGCTGCTGTAACACACTCCGGCTTAGACGACAGCAGTGACACAGCATATGCTCGGTGGAAATCATGGCACAGAGAGCAGATTGTGCGATTATGCGGCTGCTGAATTATACATCAGCCTTTCAATCTGCTCTCGCCTTCGGTGAGACCCCTCGCATCGCGGCGGGCGGCGGGGGTCCTGGGAGATCAGCTGCACTGCTGTACTCACACACTGACATGTAGACATGATTATGTGCAGTTACAGGGATTTCTATTGTGTACACACACACACACACACACACACACACACACACACACATATATATATGTATACACACACTTATATCTATATGTGTGTGTGTGTGTGTGTGTGTGTGTGTGTGTGTGTGTGTGTATATGTATTATATATAATCCGATTCTGGGTTGAAGTGAGAAAATGCGAGTAACGTTATCGTAATGTTTGCAGCTAACCCAACTCATAACCTTAAATCTCTGTTCTCGTCTGTACGTTAACAGTTTTATAACGTAAGTAACCCAACGTTTCTTAAACGTATAAAATTACCGATGGATTTCATAAGTTGGACGAAAACGAACCAACAAAGATCAGACCTGTGTTACGATATCGGTGATAAATATCGTCCTGCTCTTTAAACATCGGTCGACCTGTCTTCTGAACCGCACATCACGAGTGTTAGTTTACAGAAACACCAGAGCCTGATATTCCTGTTCTGAGGCAGTAAGGCAGGAATGTGTGTGTGTGTGTGTGTGTGTGTGTGTGTGTGTGTGCTGGTGTTGACGTAGCCTTAGTGCCTCTCTGTCTAATTGCATTGTCCACAAATAGCTTAGCTCAAATGGAGTTGGCAATGTCATCACTCACTGTGTGTGTGTGTGTGTGTGTGTGTGTGTGTGTGTGTGTGTGTGTGTGTGTGTGTGTTTGTGTATGTGTGCGTGTATATTTTTGTATGTGTATATTTGTGTGTGTGTGTGTGTATTTATGTATGTGTGCGTGTATATTTTTGAATGTGTATATTTGTGTGTGTGTGTGTGTGTGTGTGTATATTTGTGTGTGTTTGTGTGTGTGTGTGTGTGTGTGTGTGTATTTGTGTATGTGTATATTTTTGTGTGTGTATTTGTGTGTGTGTATGTGTGTGTGTGTGTGTATTTGTGTATGTGTGCGTGTATATTTTTGTATGTGTGTATTTGTGTGTGTGTGTGTGTGTATTTGTGTATGTGTATATTTGTGTGTGTGTGTGTGTATTTGTGTATGTGAGCGTGTATATTTTTGTATGTGTATATTTGTGTGTGTGTGTGTGTGTGTGTGTGTGTGTGTGTGTGTGTGTGTGTGTGTATGTGTATGTATTTGTGTATGTGTTGTGTGTGTGTGTGTGTGTGTGTGTGTGTGTGTGTGTGTGTGTGTGTGTATGTGTATATTTTTGTATGTGTGTATTTGTGTGTGTGTGTGTGTGTGTGTGTGTGTGTGTTAGATCAGAGGGGAACAGAGTGTCAACTGACCGAGGAGCAGAGGAACCCGCCTGCGGTTCTAATAAGCTTATGAAGCTGAGAAGTGTTTCACACCCTCAGAGAACCCCGCTGCCCGCTCCCTGACCCCACCGCACATCACTGCTGTGAATACACTACTACACAAACAGTTATACACTGTCCAGAAGTATGTGGACACCCGTTCTAATTCAGCATTCAGCTTCTTTAAGCTGCCCTCATTGCTGACACAGACATGCAAATGCACACACAGCTTGTCTAGACCCTGTAGAGAAGTACTGCCAATAGAATAGGACTCTCTGAAGCAGTTAAACACACATGACTCTATTGTCTCCATGTCTAATAGCAGGTGTGGACTAGAGGGTATAAAGACCCCCAGCATTGAGCTGTGGAGCAGTGGAACCGTGTTCTCTGGAACGATGGAGCTCCAGTGTTAGCTCTCCAGCTATGATCATCATCCTGAATCTTATGGAAGGACAATCAGGCGACAGGGTCATGGGGCCACACACTGATACTCATGGAGGTCCCATCTCACAACTTAGTGTAGATACCACAGGACACCTTCAGAGGTCTTGTGGAGTCCATGTCTCAGTGGGTCAGAGCGGTTTTGGTGGCAGTATTGGGCAGGTGGTTGTAATGTAATGGCTGATGCGAGAGCTCAAACACATTGCTCTAATAGCAGCCCTACAGGAAGTGGTTTATCACATCACTGTTGTCCTCCCAGCAGCACCAGCAGGAGGATGTGGTCTAACACAAACACACACACACACACACACACACACACACACACACACACACACACACACACACACACA
>CM067507.1:263181-293087 GCA_034509495.1 Acestrorhynchus altus | reverse complement strand
GCTCCTTCTACGCTCTACACTGGCCTTCAGAACCCCTCATCACTGACGTTTGCTCAGTTATTTCATTTTTAAATGTTATGGTTGAAAATGGACACTGGTTTTGTCCCCAGTACTCTCAGTCTGTCCCTTTTCCGGAACCCAGCCCTACTTATAATAGAAGTCAGTGACGTCATCCTAACCTCCATCTGCTGCATCCACCAACGACACCATCAGTTCAACACACGTCCCGTAACTCAGTGCAGGATCTTACCTTCCTGGCAAGGTGTTTGAAGTCCTCGGTGTTGCTGATGCGGCCCAGTTTGCAGTCAGGCTTACGGTACGGATTAAGGCATTGCACAATGAACTGAGACATCTGAGCAGAGAGACGGAGAAAGAGAGCCATTTCAGTGTTCATTAAACATCTCCAAACTTCTCCATCTGCAGAACTGAGTGAGAACATTCAAGCTGCATGGGATGGATCATCACAGGACACCATTAGGAACCTCTACACCTCCATGCAGAGACGTCTGGCGTGTTGCGTTAAACCCGACGCCGTACTGAGAGACACCACTTCTGTATGAGTAGATCAATAAATACTGATCAGATCAGACTACAGTGATCATCAGTTATTGATCCTGATCACCTTCATCTTCCTTCACTACAGACCTGCAGTCCCACACGTCCTTCAGGGGACACTGTTTTTTAGAGGTGAGTGTGTGATGCTGTGTGTTTGGTGTATATGAATCGTACCTCCTTACGGAAGACTTCTTTACTTTTCTTTGCAAGCTCACTGGAGGTGTCTGCCTCAGCTGTCTTAGTGGAGAACTGTAAACAGAGAGCACGCGCACACACACACACACACACACACACACACACAGAGGGTAACAGTGGATTAAAACCACATCAGAGTCAGTCGTATCCATCAGCAGGACAATAACAGGTCTTTCTCTGGATCACGGCTTCAGAGAGTCTGAGAATCATCAGATTAAGTTCAGCATCTGAAAGCTCTCAGACTCAAACTGAAGTGAGAGCCGGATCCACACTGTCCCGAGGGTCCCACCCTGCCGGGCCGGGGGGCACAGCCGTGTGTGGTCAGTGACAGACAGCCCACACGTCCACCGTACGGGCTTCCAGACGCCTCTGAACAGGGATCTCAAACATTTTCTAAATGTAATGCTGTAGTACAGCGCGAGCCACTGTCCCACTGTCCTGCTGTCCCGCTCGGCCCAGAGCAGAGACGCTCTGCGGATGAAAGCTGCCTTTAAAGCCTGACGGGAAATGAAAGCATTTAAACACAGCGTCTCTTTTCTCAACCTCTAAGTGCTGTGAGGGACGAGCTCCAGCTGCTTCCCATTATCATTCTACAGTGTCTTCAATTAGCCTGACAGGCAGGAGGGAACTCTGGGACAACTGTCCTCGCTTCTCCAAACCCTCAGGGCTCTCAGCTAGAATGGCGTTTCCACAAGAATGCGCGGAATGGCTGCAAGGCTATGGTTGCTATGGTGTTGCTAGGTGGTTGGTCAGTTGTGTTAGGTGGTTGGTGTGGCATTTCAAGTGGTTTCTAAAATATTGCTAGGTGGTTGCTATGACCTTTCAGGTGGTTGGTATGGTATAAGTGGTTGCTAGGCAGTTACTATGATGTCTCAGGTGGTCATGAAGTGCGTGCTGTGGTACCTGACATGGACGGTTGGGTGTTACTGGATTGTATTCTAAGTTCAGAAGAAGAGAAACCAAAGCTTATGTTCATGTTGCTACAGGGGGACAACCATGTGTCTGATTAAAAAGATCAATCAGACGGAGTCGGTACAGCGAGACGAGATCAGCGGGAAAAATACATAAAAATACACTGATAAAATCTGACAACATCCAAACTGTCAGGTTAACATCTGAATCTCCTGATCAGAGATCCATCCGAGAGCTCCGACTGATACCTTTGAGGGGTTTTCGTCGTACGTCGGCGTTCCCAAGTCCATCTCAGCTTCATGCTCCACGCTGGCCTCTTCTCCAGCACCCTCCCAGGTGGGGGGGTCCCACTGCGTTTGTCTGAGAGACACAGAAAGACTCGTTAGATCCCTGGATAAGCAGACGCTCTGGATTCCTGACGCTCGTATATCACATTTAAAACTATACTGGGATGTGTAAACTGGGAATTTCACCACAGTTAAATAGCAGCTTCATTGATTTATGCTGTAACACTGGGATTGAACCCCACCCTCCTCTGTGCTGGGCGAGTGAGGACTCCCCTGCACGCTCACATAGACCGCTCATCAGAAAGAAACGGCACCCCCTTCTGGACGGAGATAGAAATGCACCTTGGCAACCCGTTAGTCTAAGAGGGGCTGCAGTCACACCTTCACACCCCTTTGTCACCCTGTGAAAGTCTTCCATCCTGGGACACCTGGCAACACAATGTTACCTTATTCACCACTCAAACGGTGAAGTACAGGTAATATCAGACAAGTGTACTGATGACCGTGGGGGTGTGAACGACATGGACCTGATGTCACTGTCAAAAACGTCCTCGCAAAACACTAAACTGATGGACATTAAATCATTCCTAACTCAATTCTTTTTCTTCAGAGCCACAGCATCCATCCAGCAACACCATAGCAACCACCTAGGATGCCACAACAACCACTCCGCACCCACTTAGCAATACCACTGCAACCACAAAGCAAGTACCAACGTAACACTAAGTAACATCCTAACAACCATCTAGCGACAACCTGGCAACACAATAGCAACCACCTGGGAGACGATGACGACCACACAACAGCCTAGAAACCTGGCAGTGGGATGCCTTAAGCTGTCCTCTATCGCCCCCCAGAGTACAGAGCGCACGTCGAGTTGGTGCAGCAGGCCGAGTGCTGGTGTTTGCGTACGTTTCTTGGCATCGTTTAATAACAAACAAACAAACAAACAGAAAGTAAATAATCTTTAACACGTACTGGTCTGGACAGTCCACTGCCCTGCGTTTACAAACAACGTCTTCAGAAACACGTCGGACCAACAAACACCACACAATCCCTATGTCATCAAGTCCCCGAGAGGAGAGCAATCGGAACAGAGGAACACACCTGGTTACTACATGGTAGTAATAGATCTTTCCCTCTGGATCTCGCGCTACCTTCCAGTTTGGAGGCAGGATGATGGTTTTGGGTTTGGGAGGTGAAGGGGGAGGCAGGTCCATGATGTTGTTGGGCACAATCATCTCCTGTAGAGAAAACAAGCGTAGAGGAGTTCAGCGTTCACTTCATTTTATAAACAACCCCTCGTCAGTCTGTGCTTCCGGTCGTATGAGGCGACTCCTCGTTTATCATTTAAAGACTCACTTCTTCTTCTCCCATTTCAACCCTGAGTCTAGATCTTCACTGGTTTATACACCACTGCTACGAACAGAGATCAAAAACCGTACGGTGTGATAACGGCACCCTCTGGTGGCACCGACGACGAGCCGATATACCTGCTGCACGGTCTGAGATGTGACTATGGTGGTGACCGTGCCACCCTGCTGGACCACCACTCCCTGCTGGTGACCGGTGTAGACCTGCTGGCCGTGCAGGTAGCCAGTGGTTGGCTCGGTGTAGGTCTGCATGGACACACAAACAGCACACAATAAGAAACTGCTCCGATATGTCGGCTGCTGTAAGGAGTACGTGATCTATAATCAATCAGGTACAAAGATGAGGACCATCACATGATCAAACCTACCACAGCTTCACTCCTGTCTGCTGATTCCTTCTGGGTGCAGCTATTTTTTTAAGTATCTTAAATATCGTTATTATTTTTATCGCTCATAATACTGCTGATATCATGCAGCTCTCGTTCCCCGAATAAGACCAGCATACCTGTATGACCGGAGTGCTGGTCTGCGGGTACCCCGCAGGAATGCTGTAGATGGCCTGGCACGGCTGGCCCTGGTAGTAGATGGCGGTCTGCGGCTGGGCAGTGGTGGAGTACTGCTGGGCAGGCTGCGTCTGCACGGTGACAGCCTGCTGCGTGTTGGGGTCCCACAGCGTGGCGTAGCCCTGCTGACCCTGTACCTGCGGACTGGCTGTCTGTGCCGGCACGGACAGCACGGCCACGCCGGGGTCCTGCGCCTGCACCGCAGGCTGGACAAACTGCTGCGTCTGTGCTGGCATGTGCGCCAGACTAGAGGCTGCACCCGCCTGGGTGGTGCTGGGGGTTGGAGAGGTCATGCTGAGGTCAGTGATCAGCGGCTGGGTGGGAGTCTGCTCGAAGGAGACCGCCGGGGCAGTGCTGGCTGAAGCCCCGCAGAGCGTCTCCACGGGTGGGGTGGGCAGCAGGACCTTGCCTGCGTTGGGGTTGGAAGGATCCACATAAGTCTGGATGGGATAACCGGGAGGGTAGGTCATAAAACCCGGACTGGAAGCGTAGACGAGCGGGTCGAAGGCGAGCCTCTGAAGCTGCTGCTGCTGCTGCTGCTGCTGCTGCTTCTGAGCTTCCCTCTGAGCAACCTCCTGCTCAAACAGCTTCCTCCGCTCCTCAGTGGTCAGCTTGTTACGGGACTCCTTCGTCCGGGGTTTCTTCTTACTGCTGCTGGCCAGATCATATCTAGACAAAGGGTCAAAATTCATTAGGATTGAATGAATTAAACAGAATGAATCTAAGCTTCGTTAGAACAGTCAGTCACACCGAGACCCGAGGTTTGAGTTCGGACTCATTAAACTTTGCTTTAAAGCCTTATTTGCCTGCAGCCTCCTGATCGGAAGTGTTAGTATGTGTTCTGGTACGAGTGGATCAGACACAGCAGTGCTGCTGGAGTGTTTAAACACTGTGTCCACTCACTGTCCACTCTATCAGACACTCCTACCGAGTGTCTCCACCTTGTAGATGTAAAGTCAGAGACAGAAGCTCATCTGTTTCTGCACAGTTTGTGTTGGTCGTCCTCTAGTCCTTCATCAGTGCACACAGGACGCTGCACACAGGACGCTGTCGGCTGGACATTTCTGGTTGGTGGACTGTTCTCGGTCCAGCAGTGACACTGAGGGGTTTAAACACTCCAGCAGCACTGCTGCGTCTGATCCACTCGTACCAGCAACACACACTAACACACCACCACCATGTCAGTGTGACTGCAGTGCTGAGAATGACCCTCCACCCACATCATATCTGCTCTGTGGTGGTCCTGTGGGGTCCTGATCACTGAAGATCAGGGTGAAAGGAGGAGAATAAAGTCTGCAGAGAAACAGATGAACTACAGTCTGAATTATAGAACCACAAAGATCTCCTGAATGATCAGAGGAGCAGATACCGGACCTTTAAGTAGACGGATCTTACCGGTCCTCGTTTCTGCGGCTGCTCCACTCGTAGGCCAATGAAGGTGGAGGTGACGCGGATCCTCGCCGCCTCCTTCTCTCTGCACTGCGGAGCATGGATCTCTCAGAGTCCCTCTCTCGCTCCCTCTCCCACTCCCTCTCCCAGTCTCGCTCCCTCTCTCGCTCCCGATCACGCTCTCTCTCCCTGTCCCGCTCTCTCTCTCGCTCACGGCTGCTGGAAGAGGGTGTTCGGGGGGTCAGCATCACCTCTCGATCCCTGCTGCGGTCTGTTCAGGGGGACACAGAGGACACCATGCTAAGCTACAGCCATATTCGTGCTCTGGAGAAACATACACTTGCTGTTCAACTTTGAGCCCTACCGTTCAGCTCCTTCTCCACCTGGATCTTCTTCGGGATCCTGTACACCTCCTGAAAAACACGAGTACAATCTCACAGTCTGGGAATTAGCTGCAAATGTCCACTTACAGAAGGGTTCCTGTACCGTTCTATGCACGTCTGGAGACAGAAAGGACAGGCTGTAGGCTCTACCTGATGTTATATGAGATCCAGTCTTACCTTCAGGTCCTTCCAGCTGTCGAGGAGGCGCGCAGCCATCTCGCTGATGTCAATGGCTCTTATCTGCGGCTCCTGGCTCCTCTCACTTTCCACATCAGAAATGGCCTCCTCCTCGTCCTGGGAGGGCGTGCCCACCACTGCACCTTCAACCACAGTCACTGCACTTTCTGCTGCCACGGAAACTGATGATGGGACCTCCGGCGTGGCAGCAGGTGGAGCCACTGCAGTCAGAGCGTCGGTTGCCGGTTCAACGGCAGAACTTTCCACGGAAATAGTGTTAACATCTGTGGATGACGTCTCTGAGGAACTGGGCAGAACGTTCTCCAAGTTCAGAGCTGAGGAATGTGACTCAGTGTTGACAGTTGTAGTGTCAGTAGCAGGTGTGGTTTCCATGGTATCTTCAGAAGGTTCCTCAGCCACATTGGTGGTGGAAGGATCCATTGCGTTAATGTCTGAAGGTTCACAAGACACAGTCTCCACAGTAGTTTCAGTAGCGACAGTTTCAACATCAGGGGCTCCTGCTGACGTGCAAGGATGTTCTTCAGCTTGAACTTCGGTGAGATCACAGGGCTGCTCTAAGCCAGGTGGTTCAACCTGGCTGTTCAACTCTGCAGGTTCAGGTTCTGACGGAGGATTGTCCTCAACCTGAACGGACTGGCTCTCCTCTGTCTTGTCAGCCACTTTCTCCTCAGTGTCCTGTTCTTCTGGCCGGTCTTCCTTACTTCCATCTACTACTACAACACCAACTTCTATCTCCTTGGCCTTTGGCTCGCTACTCTCTGCAGTGTCGAAGGCTTCGGGCTTCACAGACGGCTCTCCTTCAACCTGAGCCTCGGTGCTGGTCTCCTTCTCTGCTGTGTCCGTTTGGACCTCCATCTGCGAGGACTCCTCTTCCATCTCCTCCTCTTCTTCCTCATCTTCCTCCTTACCATCAGAGGCCTTGCTGCCATCTGAGAGTGCGCTGTCCAGGCTGTTCTCACTGATGATCTTCAGACGGCGGTAAACGGCGCGTTTCGGCGTGTCTCCGTCTAGCTCAGGGGCCAGTTTAGACGGAGGAGCGTCAGGGGTGTTGAGAGGCGTCTGGGCGCGGGACGTGCTCTCGCTGGAGTAACCGTCCTGCTCCGTAGGCTGACTGAGTGCATGGCTCTGGGCCCAGCGCTGGATGAACTGCAGCACGCGACTCTCCTCCAGCATGTTCTTGGTGGAGATGGGCAGCACCGCCAAAGCCTTCATTATCTGAACAGAGAACAACAGAACAGGGTGTCCAGGAACAGCTGTACTCTCTCTGTAGACACAGAAAGGCTTCAGACTGACCACTGATGAAGGACTAGAGGACAACCAACACAAACTTCAGAAACAGATGAGCTTCTGTCTCTGGCTTTACATCTACAAGGTGGAGACACTCGGTAGGAGTGTCTCAGAGTGACAGTGTGTCTGTTCCACTTACAGCAGTGCAGCAGGAGCGTTTACTGCACTGCACGCTGGCTGCAGACGGAACCATTAGAACCACACCGTTTGGTTTGAGGTCTTTTTGGAATCATCTGAATATTGAATACAGTGAATATTCAGGGCTTCACCCAGTTTATTAGAACGCCCGTAGAACCCATCTGTTGTTTCTCTAGTCCTTTATCAGTCATCAGTTCCTGACCAAAGAACCGCTCTGGTCTGGATATTTTTAGCTGGTAGATGATTTCCCAAGAGGGCCTATTGGGGGGGCGGGGGTTTGAGGGGGCTGATAAACCGTGCGCCAGTACATTCTCTAATGTAAACTCATTAACACACCACTCAATATGAACCATATGCAGATGTACCTCCAGCTGCAGTTTGATGTTGTTAGCAGAGTTGCTTTTAACCTCAGAAAGGTCAACCATGAAGATCCAGAGCAGCGAGAGGCCGTGGTGGTCCAAGAACTGCTTCAGGCACGAATGATTCTGCGTGTTCTGGTACATCAACAACAACAGTTTAGTGGTTTAAGCAGCGTTTATTCATAAAATCAGAACAAAACGATAAAACGGTTCTCGTCTTTATGAGCAACAACATCAGAACCTGATTTAACCGTGAGCGATATGACACGATCAATCACCTGGATGAGTTTGACGCAGGTGAGTCTCTGCTCTGTGGTCTCCACCCGCACCATCAGCCTGCAGAGAGAAATCACCTGCTTCTCATCACTCAGACCTTCTCCGTTCTCCAGCAGAGCCTCCAGCTCCTCATCCACCTGTAACACAAACATCAGCGCCGTCACACAACTCGCCGCTGGCACGGAGTCAGGACCAAGACACATCAGGTCATAGTCAAGAGCAAGACTTTTAGTAGTTGAGTCAGATGGACCATGTCCAAGTCCAGGCGTGTACTAGAGGGGTATAAAGTGTGTTTTCTGGAATGATGGCGCTCCATCCAGCACTTCTGAGGACGACGGGATGCCGATGGTCATCCAACAGCCTGAGCTGACTAATGCTTGTAGTAGAAGGTCGTCCCCAGACAGCAGAAATACACCAGCAGGTTTGGTCCATCTTGTGTATCTACTGTTTGACCCAACAGTGCTTACAAAGCTAAGCCTTTGCTAAATAGAAGGGGCTTCAAAGGTGGGCGTGATGTTCTACAGTAGCAGAGCCGGCGTCTCGTACGGGAGCTGTTCTAAAATAATCGTAATTCAGTCCCGACTCTCTGCTCAGACGACTCCTTCCAGCCAAAACAGGCCTCAGCGTGTATCGTGTAATTTCAGAAACAGTATTTATGGGCTGGACGAGGCTCTGGAGTCCGAGAGCGATCTGTCTGTGCCACGTACCGAGCTGACCTGACCCTCCACCAGACTGCTGCTTCAACTCCACGCGGTCTTTACTCACCGTAGTGAGAGCACTGACGGTTTCTTTCTTCCGGGGTCGTTCCTTCTGCTTCTTTCCACCGGCTGCTCGCACGCTCACACGGTTCTCTCCGCCCAGGAACCCGCGGCAGCTCGGAGCTCCGCAGAAGCACTTCTGCGCCTCTTTCCTGAAGGAGTGGAAAAACGTGAGAAATCAGAGACACTCTGTCTTCCATTAAAAACGTACTATTTTAATAACGGTATGGATGTGATGTGATCAGTACACATTTCAATATAAACTTAATCTAAACTACACGCTCACATATAATCAAACAAATAGCTGCACCCAGAAGGAATCAACCGACAGGAATGAAACTCAGTGGGTCGGAGATGTGCAACTGATTCACGCTCAGCCGATCATTTGATGTGAGCAAGGACGGCCTCGTCGCTGTACCCAACTGACTATATAAGGTCGTCCCGTTTCTATTCGGACTCGCGCTGTTGTGTTGGACTCGCTCCTTTGTGAGTGAAGAATTCCTCTGAGAGTTTGAAAGCAATTTCAGCAGCAGGAAGAGTTTGTGAGGGGTCACATCACAGGGCTCCAGGGAGGCGGGATAGTGCCATACAGGTGTCGTGGACATCACAGCACAGTTGGCAGCAGTGCATGGAAGAAGACACCAGAGACAGAGATGACTCCACGATGCAGGAACACAAACCATCACGCATCTCCATTCCTGATTGAAAATGTGTGGACGCTATTGGACGCTCTATCAACACTCCACCCCTACCACACCATCTGCAGAACTGAGTGAGAACATTCAAGCTGCATGGGATGGATCATCACAGGACACCATTAGGAACCTCTACACCTCCATGCAGAGACGTCTGGCGTGTTGCGTTAAACCCGACGCCGAAGTGAGAGACACCACTTCTGTATGAGTAGATCAATAAATACTGATCAGATCAGACTACAGTTATCATCAGTTATTGATCCTGCTTTTTTTTTTCACACTACTGAAAGAATGAGAACATCTCCACGGCCTTCATCTTAACTAGCATCTGAATGACATTCCTGGTCAGAAACGTCATAAATGATGAATGAATCTTTTGAAAATAAATTGGACATCTTACCCGTATCTCTGAAACTGGTAATCGAAAGTGAGCTCTGTCCCAGCGCTCACGGCTCTGGTGGTAAAAAAGCCAACCCGAAGCTGACCGTTCACCGTCCACTGTGGAAACAATAACAAGGCTGAATCAGCAAATATCCAGACCTTGGCAGGAATAAAGAGGACTTCCAGACAGAATGGCAGTCGGCCACAATCACAGCATCCAAAACTGAGGAATGCGACACTGCACCACCCATGAGACAACAGCGTTAAGGCACTGCACTGACCTTCTGAGTTTCACAGTTGGGCTCACAGCTGTGGTTCATGAAACGTGAGCAGTTGCCTTTCAGAGTGGCATCGATGATCTGCCAACATAGAAGGGCGTCAGTTTTCTCAGAGACATTCAGAAAACGATGTTTAATAAAGCAATATGACCCGAGAGAAGGTTCATGACAGGGAATTATCACGGTCAAGCAGAATACTGCTCCTAACCTTCCCCGGTCAGAACAGCGGGAAGTGGGGGGTTCTGAGAAGATTCTGGATCTAAAACGGGTTTTTAAAATCTCATATCATTAAACTGGTGGAGGGACACACGCAGGGCTGCAGGGTGTAGTGCGGAAAACATAGTCCCTAAAGAAAGAACAGCACTAACACAATAAGGGTGAGTGGTGCAGACAGCAAAAGGAGTGTTTAGATTCACCTCATTGTTCTTCAAAGCCATGAAGTAGTAGTGGATGTTCTTGTTGCGAGCATACTCCTTCACCCGGGCCTTAAACTCCCTGTGATCTAGAACCTCACCACAGTACTCCAACACAAAGGTGTTCCTGGGCAAATCAAACCAAACGCAATGGGTTACCTGGTCACACTGGACTCATTCAGACCGATCATTAGGACGGGGGTACTCACGGCTGTAGGTCCTTGGCCGCCCGCAAACCCCAGCCTTTGCTTTCTGTCAGAATGACCTCAAAGTCCGCGTGCTGCTTCATCTGGAAGCGCCGATTAGAGCAATAAACTCCATTCAAACAGCGAGACGAACTGGACAGAAAGGGAAAAGAACGTCACTCAGTCATTACTTTATCCGTTATCCTCAAAAAGGACCTGCAAACAGCAACAGCGGCCGTTCTAAGTCCGAGACTAGGCTTAACCGTGGTTTAGAAAAGGTTTAACCGGCAGACATCGGACATTTACATACCACTCGATCATCAGAAGACGATTTAAGCAATCCTCTCCACACGCCATGATCCCTCTTCCTCGCTCCTCTCTTGAAAGGACAGCACACTCACACTGCATTCGCTTAATGTCTCGATGAGACTTATTCTTCTTGCTGGTGAATCAGAGTTCAGGAATCGGTAGTTAGTTAACAAAGTCCCCTTTACACGTTTAAGGATTATATTTAGTACCCTACACCCATTATACGAGAAGACTCCTAAACAGCCCGACTCTAAAAAGACTCTTAAACAGCCTGAATATACAGCTATATGCATGGACAGGATGGGTACAGGTGAGCCCTGATATTAACAGAACATGCTGGATGCTTTAACAGAACGGAGGCAGGGATTACATAATGAATCTGGAAACCCTTAAGAGCAGCACAGCACCAGGAACATGACTCAGAAGCAGTGGTATAAATTACATCTGCACCTTAGAATAGAAACAGCAGGACATAACAAAAACAAGACACTGACCGTTCTGTCAAGTAAATGTTTTCTTCGATGAGGTCAAAGTAAGGAGGCATCTTTTTATGCTTGGCTTTGTCCTTCCAGGCACCAGGGTCCAAGAAGTCCTTCAGACTGAGCAGTGGCCTTCGTGAGTTTTCTTGTTCCGAGTACACCTTGGTTTCCTTCGAGTCCTTGCAGGCATCACGGTCCTCCAAGCATTCCCTCTTGCAATCAAGCCCTGCGTCCGCCTCATTGTCCGATTCGGACTCCAATTCTGGCCGCCTCTTTTTGGGTGGGCCTCTACCTCGGTGAGGCTTCTGGCTATCTTCTCTGGGAGGATCTAGAATGATTGGGCTTTCAGAAAGGACATTCACAAAGCTGCAGTTGCTACTGATCTCATGGGCTTGGACGAATGCAGAAGAGGCTTGGCGCTCAGTAGAAGGTAGCACTGCCACTCGACTAATTGTTGGTGCTTTCGCCTCGTAGTCTTCGTCGTTGTCATTGGTCAGAGAGTCTGGGTGAATCTGGCCCAACAAATCATGACATTGAGAAGGCACTGATGTGTTGACTGGTCTGCCATTATGGGTCCAAACACCATTGCCTTGCCCAAAAAATGCACTTTGACTCTGGGGTGGCTGTTGGGTACTGTGGCTGCTGTCCGGTTGCTGAAATGTGCTGCTGGGTTGCTCTGGTTGGGTGAAGTCCCAGCTCGAGTTAAAACCATCCTTACTATGATGTTGCTCTGAAGACCCAAACTCCATGCACTGCTCCTTTCCTCCTTTCCTCCCATGCCAGCTGTCTGGTCTATCATAGTGCTGATGGTGACCCAACTCAGGTTCCCTTTGTGCATTCTCAAGGGCATGGGTAGGTACTTGGCTGGTTGGGACACAAATCTTTGGTCTTTCGTGGACGGCGCAGCTCCTGTTTGCGTCTGAAAGCGCACTGCTTACTTCCGATTGGCTAGTGCTGTCAACCATGTTGCTCTGGGACTGGTAGGACACTTGCAAAGAGGAAGGTGAGACATTGTGCATTCTACCTTCGAGTGAAGCTTCCGCAAGCCTGGAGTGAGAGCTGTGACTATGAAGAATTTCGTTGTCACTGCCCTTACTTGACTCGTGTGCTTGACTTGTTTGCTGCTGCTGTCCAGAAAGAATGGACAGGCTGGGAGAGGGTGCAGGCTGGTCAGTCGACTCATGGGTAATGGTAGAATTCTTTGGCACAACCACTACAGAGTGTAGTCTTTTCAAAGAGCCGTCATCGGAATCAGAATCGGAGTCATCGGTTTCACTTTCCTCACTAAGGCTTTTATGATCACAGTTGGGGGAGTCCTGAGTAACAGGCTTATGAGCGTCATCGTTGCTCAATATTTCATAATGAGCTTGTTTCTGACTCAAATCGACACTTGACTCAGGATTGCAGTTTGATTTAGGAGGACCGTCGTGAGCCTGCTTTCCTGGGGTTGGGACGAAACGCTCACTGCTTGCACCACTCGTTTGTTGGGCAGCAAGAACAAGCAACTGGGCAGGAACTTGCATACTTTCTTGTAGGGATTCCTTCTGCTTGACCTCCTCTGACTTTACAGAATGTACTCCAGAGTCCTGTTTCTTTGAGCAGGCCTCTTCAAGGTTAGCATCATTATTAAACTCTATTTTCTTCACAGAGATGACCTTCTTTACCGAGGTAGTCTCTGGGTTCATCATTTTCTTGGGGCTCAGATTTTCTGAAGTGTCTTGTCCAACAATATCCCAACGTGACCGTTTAGTATTACTAGCCTTCTTTGCAATCCCAACAACAGGCTGATCGGGTTTTATAATAAGCTGCTCGTGTTCTTTGCGAGAGGTTTCAGCATTGAGATTAAAAGGCTTTCTATCGACTTCTTCACTAATGACCAACTGAGAATCAAGTTTAGTGTTAGGTTTCAAGCATCCTCCATGTGGTAATTCTTTCACAGAAAGAGTGTCTGCCAACGATCCCGCTGAATCCTGACTGGGAGCGTAGCCCGGACAAGACGGCTCATTTAAACTAGAAGAAACATTACTGACATTCGCTACGTTATTCTTTGCCTCGTTTAAAACCTGAAGTTCATTGCCGACAACAGTCTCCATTTGCTTCCCCTGTTGATCATACCCTACAGAAATGTCTCCGACGGGATCACGTTTACTCGTAGTAGTACTTGATTCCTCATGAGCATTTCTGACGATGTCAGGGACAGTCGGGCACAGCGCCACTAACCCAGGATCCTCGTTTGTACCTTGGAAAAGTCTCTTTTGACTTGGCGAGTTCTCCTTTAGCGTAGTTTGCTGTTCCTGTCGAGGGGAATCGCTCTTCAGTGAGGGCTGAGTACGATCTTCATGCTGAGAACTGTCCACGTTTTTAAATTCTACCCGAGACACGACTGTATCAAAGTCTAATACTAGCACCTTCTTATTACTACATAGTTTGTCTACAGATTGTCTGTCAGTTTGAGTTGGACTAGATAACGTCTGGGACTCTGAATTATCCGTTTTTTTAGAAGACGAACTCAAAGACGCAGAAGACTGGGACTTTCTTCGGTGCTCCTCATCGGAATCAGAGCTTCCACTGTTTTTCTGAACCTTTTTCTCAGAAGACTGTAATGTTTTATCGGAGCTGGACGTTTTAGTATTTACTTCTGATTTTGACTGAGAAAAAGATTTCTTCTGACTGGCTTCAGACTCAGAAGAGCTCCTCCTGCTGGGATCAGATTCTTCCTTTCTTCCAGACCTTTCTGTTCTCGAGTACTGTGTTCTTTTGTCTGTTTCTAAGCGAGAAGAATCTATGGATTTCGAGTCTCTGTAGGACTTTGAGTGAGAGGATGACTTTGACTCCTTCTGCGAGCTAGAATACGTTGAAGATCGGCTGGAGTCGCTGCTTCGCGTCCTCGGCTTCCTTAGGTCATCTTCGGAGTCCGAACTGTCCCGAGATCGTCGGTCAGCTCTAGAGCGGGATCTCCTCCGTTCACGATAAGGAGAACTTCGATGAGACCTCCTTTCCGAATCGTGGTAATGTGACCTGTCTGACCTTGACTGTTTCTCATTTCTCAATCGTTCTGACCTGGAGTAGGAAGAGCTGGTTCGTGAACCTCGGGACCTTGATCGTGAGCGACTCCTGGTCCTCCTTCGGTCAGAACGAGAAGACCGTGAGGATGTGTGTCTGGAGTCTCTTTCTGTTTTGGAGTCCCTCTCCATTCTGGAACGGCTAGACCCCTTTTCATCCTTTTCTTCCCTTCTATCTGATCTGGACCTCTCAGAGACATCTGTCTTGGAGCTGGAGGATTTCTTGACATCTGCATTGTGACCATCAGACTTTTTCACAGTCTTTGAGTCACAAGACCTCTGGCTGGAAGATGTCCTACTGGACTCACAATCAACCTCAGAACCTGGCAGAGAGTTGCCTGGCTGAGCTTGGGCCTTTTTGTTATCTTGAAGGTCAGAAAGACTGAGCTGATCCTTACACTCTTTCCCACTAACGGAGGAATCTGTTGGTCCTTTAAGGCAAGCGTCCAAATTGTCCTGAGCACTTTCCTCCGTCTGAGCATTTTCAGAGGAACTGTCAGTGATGCTTCTCTGCTGGAACTGTGGTGCCGAGGTTTGGGCTTCAATCTTTGCTGAAAATCTGCTTAAAACTGCCATCTCCGAGGTGGTCTCGTCTGAAGCTGCACTTACTTTGGGACTTTCCTCAACAACAGACAGAATTTGCTTCTTAAAATGCATCTTGCCAAGATCAAGTTTAGATTTGGGTGGGGGCTGCGCCAACTGGGACAGTGGCACTACTGTGGTCATAGCAGGGACGTCAACTTTCTCCGTTTGCTCATTCTTGCTTACAGCACTTTTCTCTGCTTGGTCCGTAGAGGGCAGGTTCACAGACTGCACTGCAGATGAACCTTCACTTGCAGGTTTCTCAGGGCTTGACGGGGGGAAGAACAAGTTCTGCCGAGGCTTCTTAGTCTGTGCGAAACTGAACGACACCTTCTGTCGACCCTGCTCTTCCAGGTTCACCTTAGACTTGGTTCCTTTGGGCAGGAGACGGTTTGATAAGACAACTCTTGGGGCAAGGCCTTTAAATATGACCGGCTTTGAGATGTTCTCGACTTTGATCTGGGAATGAAACGAGGGCAGGTTTACGATCAGCAGAAACACCAGGATCACATTCACTCAAATGTCAATGTGCTGATGCATAAACACTGATTACTGAAGCTGAAGAAGTAAGATGTTTAAGAGACATACCGAACCATCATGCGTCTTTTCCCTGAAGTCATCAGAAGTATGCAAAGGAAAGGGGAGAGAATTATGATTACACTTCAAAAGAAAATCATTATAAATCAGACGTCAAACCGTCTGAGCAGCATCAACATTCAAACTTCCTTCTTTCAACCAGAAAAATAGACTCATGCTTCTCATTAGGAACCAAGTAATGAGGCTCCTAAGCAACAACTGGGTTACCCAGCCCTCAGAGGACCTCTTTTTTCTCTCTGACCTTCATACTGGAAACAGACTACAATGACAGCTGTTTTGCATGTGTTCCTTTTTGTCACTTGTTATGCAAATGTATGTATTTGCAACCACGCAGCTCATTTCTCCAATCAAATCACGTTTCTTAAATAATATATATACACATACTCAGTGATCAACCATAACATTATGACCACCTCCTCCTTTCTCCTCTCTCTGTCCACTCTATCGGCTCCTCTGTCCACACAGGAGCTCTTTGTGGTTCTATAATTCCAGACTGTAGTTCATCTGTTTCTCTGCAGACTTTATTCTCCTCCTTTCACCCTGATCTTCAATGATCAGGACCCCACAGGACCACCACAGAGCAGATATGATGTGGGTGGTGGGTCATTCTCAGCACTGCAGTCACACTGACGTGGTGGTGGTGTGTTAGTGTGTGTTGCTGGTGCGAGTGGATCAGACACAGCAGTGGTAGTTTTTCAGCGTGCGGAGCCACTCCGAGTCACACTGTTTATTTTTAATTTGGTTTGACTGACAGGGTGAAGAAGCTTTAGATTGGAGGTGTGTGTTGTAAAATGTGCCAATTACGTTTCATGCCCACGTTCAGCTGAACGTTTCAGGTAAATGCTCTACACAGAACATTCCAATCCCAAACCAACCAGAGACCAGCCTCGCAATTCCAAATGGAGGGCGCGTACTTCCTGAGGGGATAAAGCGTCGGAGAATGACTGCAGAACCTCAGAATGTCATAAGAGCACTCTCCTTCTACCTTCTTCTCAGACTGATCTCTGATACTTTAGGTTTGGTTATCAGTAAGAGCATCAGCGGCCCACAGTACCGGGTTATTTATATCCAACTTCTCAGGGAACCAAAATCCCTGCATGATGATCAACCAACATGTGAGATGTGGAGAAGCAGGACCAGAATTCCACCGATGCATGGCTGAACATTCCAGCACAATGTGTTAAGATACAGCACCAGAGAAACCAGCCATCAGGATAAACAGACCCACATGGTTCTCTGAAGTCAACGTCACCTCTGGAGATCTAGTTCGGGGCTGAGCGGGTTCAGCCCAGCAGCAGTTCTTCTAAAAACATAACTGCTCTCTAACCATCTCTCAGGTATACTGATTGATGGTGACACTGGTTTGAACTGGAGATGGAGGTGTGGCTATGGAGCAGGTACAGGTACAGACGGTTGTTGATGTGAATGGGTACGGTTACAGGGGAGTACGGGTATGAATGCCTACATAGTATATGGCCAATTGTTGTTGCAGCCATTGCTGACACAAATGTGCAAATGCACACACAGCTTGTTTAGTCCCTGTAGAGAAGTACTGCCAATAGAATAGGACTCTCTGGAGCAAACATGACTCTATTGTCTCCATGTCTAATAGCAGGTGTGGACTAGAGGGTATAAAGACCCCCCAGCATTGAGCTGTGGAGCAGTGGAACCGCGTTCTCTGGAACGATAGAACGAGATACAGTTACTCCAACAAATGCAGGATCAACACTAACACCCTTGATTTCAGAAGAGACGCTGAAGGAGCAGGTGTCCCAACACTTTTGTCCACATACAGTATGTGTCCATGGATCAGGCATTAGTACTGAACGTGCTTCTCCAAATCTACACTACACTACACCTACACTAGGTGTGTCATGATAGAGGGACTGTAGTTAACTGAGCTCTCGGGTATAAACTGGTTTAAGTGTCCAAACATGGAGGACGCCCTCTTCCGATAATGCGGGCGCGGATATGGGATGGCATACGGATGGGTATCAGCAGTGGGGCAGATACAGAGATGGATGAATATCAGGAGAGTGCACGGGATGGGACATAAGATGGGATGAATGAATGAATGTGATCTGATCCTGTTACAGAACAAAACAGCCTTACAGCAGGGTCTACAGTGATCAGCCATAACATTAGGACCACGTTTCTACACTCACTGTCCACTCTATCAGCTCCTCTCATCACACAGCTCTTTGTGGTTCTATAATTCCAGACTGTAGTTCATCTGTTTCTCTGCAGACTTTATTCTCCTCCTTTCACCCTGATCTTCAATGATCAGGACCCCACAGGACCACCACAGAGCAGATATGATGTGGGTGGTGGGTCATTCTCAGCACTGCAGTCACACTGACATGGTGGTGGTGTGTTAGTGTGTGTTGCTGGTACGAGTGGATCAGACACAGCAGTGCTGCTGGAGTGTTTAAACCCCTCAGTGTCACTGCTGGACCGAGAACGGTCCATCAACTAGAAATGTCCAGTCGACAGCATCCTGTGGGCAGCGTCCTGTGAGCAGCGTCCTGTGAGCACTGATGAAGGACTAGAGGACGACTAACACAAACTGTGCAGAAACAGATGAGCTTCTGTCTCTGACTTTACATCTACAAGGTGGAGACACTCGGTAGGAGTGCCTAATAGAGTGGACAGTGAGTGGACACAGTGTTTAAACACTCCAGCAGCACTGCTGTGTCTGATCATTTAAGAACCATCTGTGTGTTAAATCTCAGCTGATCGGTCAGAGCCGGTCTTACCTGAGCTCAGGATTCAGCAGCGTGTCCATTTTGCGTCGGGCCGAGCGAGGAGCAGCCTGGAGACGGCTGCCTCACTGGGGTGAACCAGCTCAGAGAAGCAAGCCGTCTGATGTGACGCAACACCTGAGGAGGACAGACAACACGGTTCCACTCAAGACACTGACCACACTGCCCCTCACACGTCACTCAGTACTGTTTGTACTCGGACTCGTCTCCGTCTTAACCGTATCTGAATTGGACGCAGTAGTATTTGCATGTGGACTTGGTGTCAGTGGTATGTGTTTGCAGTCTGACTTCTCTTGGACTAGTATCCGTACGTGTGCTTATTACTACTCGTACTCAGACTCGGACTTCCCTTGGTATCAACTGTAATTGTATATGGACATTATTTGTACTCAGACTGTCTAAACAGACACGGTATGATATCGCCGTGTGATGCAATTATGTATTGGGTCCGATCCCCCATAAAAAAAGAAAGTGATCGTTCGCAGCCACGGACGCTTCTACGCAAGGGTTCTTCTGGACCACGCGTAACGTGTAGTCTGCTCTCTGCTGTGTGGCCCTGTCTACAGAAGCCTGTCTGAAGAGCACCTTCACTGGAACATGCATAAGGTCACTGCCATGGCCTGCAGCACAGCTTCATCAGCAGTGGACCGTCCTGAATTCACCACCCTGCAGGTGACCTGCTGGTCTGGCTCTGCTGGAAGGTCAAGGTGGACCTCACGGTGACTCTTGGGGGTGAAGCTGTCTGAACAGCACAGGAGGGTCTGAAGGTGTTTGGGCTGACTGAGGAAACGCACTCAGTGCTGCTTTGGGCTTGCTGAGACGACCCACGGTCCAGCCCGGGGTTCTGGATGGAGTTCTGGTTCAGTGCAGAAGGTCAAAGCTCCTGGTTTGAGGTGAAATATGAAGCAGCACGTGCTGAAACTGACTGACTTCATTGTTTTCGTCAAACTGGACTGGTTCCCACTGGTTTGCCGGGGTGGACTGATGCTAGTGAAGTGCTGCTGGCCCCGGCAAGCCGGTGGTGGAGCTGCTGGTTCGGAAACCCGCTCAGTACCCAGAGCGGGAAAGGCGGGACGCGGCGGTCCGAGCGCCCGCGCCGAGGAACGGCAGGCCGGGCGGAGGCTGAACTCGACGCCGCGGCTCGGAGGCCTCAGCAGGCCGCTGAGGGCTCACACGCAGAACCGCCTCAGTAAAGGTTCTGATTGGAGCCGAACCCGTCCGGAGTCCCGGTGTGTGAGGGTTTAAAGCCGTTTAAGTCCGAGATCCGCACTTTAATCAGTCAGCGCGTTGTGTTTTGGTCGGTTAGCTGCGCCGCTAAGGCTCCGAGCCCGCGCTGTAACGGGTCTTTCTGCACTTTTCCTGCGTTAAACCAGAGTCGCGCTTAAAGGTTGATGTTTACCTGTCTATCCCGGGTCTAACCCGGGTCTCCCAGGGTCTAACCGGGTCTATCCCGGCTCTAACTCGGGTGTAATGGGCTCTAACCGGGCTCTAAGCGGCCACTCAGCTGTGCAGAGTCCAGATCCCGATCCGCTCCGGGTTTCCGCTCCGGCCGCAGGTCCGGCTCTGCTGCTACTGATGAGGCTGCGCAGGACGGGCCACAGAAAAGCCGGAGCGGATCCGGATCCGGTGGAGGTACTCACTCCGCTCCGAGCTGCGCTTCAGCCCGATCCTCCATCACTAGCGCGCAGTCGTCAGAAGCCGTCCTCACGCGCAGCCCGCCGGGCAGTCTGCGCCGCTCCGCCCACAGCGCTCCGGTTCCGGTCCCGGTCCCGGTCCGCTCCGGCGGTTCTGAACTGGAGGAGCCGTTTACCCACACAAGCCCTGTGCCCGCACCTCCTACTGCACCTCCTACCGCACCTCCTCACAGCCTGCTTTCTGCTTCATGGCCCAGAGAACACCAGCAGCTCACACTCTCTCCCTCCCACACACACACAGCGCCGGGCTGGACTCCTCCTACACACAGCACTGCCCCTAACACACAGCTCCTACCCTACACAGCATTTCCCCTACACACAGCATTCCCTCTACACACAGCTCCTACACAGCATTTCCCCTACACACAGCATTTCCTCTACACACAGCATTTCCTCTACACACAGCTCCTACACAGCATTTCCTCTACACACAGCTCCTACACAGCATTTCCCCTACACACAGCATTTCCTCTACACACAGCATTTCCTCTACACACAGCATTTCCTCTACACACAGCTAACTGAAACTCCAGGTTTACATGAGGCAGGCAGTAATCAGGTTTCTTCCAGCCAATAAGCTCATAGGATAAGACGTGCCGTGAAGGTCATATGGGACATAAACTTCATTTGTTTACACACAGAGCCACAAGATGAACAAACAAGATGAAGAATGTTTAAACACCTCATTTCCTGTCAGCTTTTGGTTTAAGCTGAAGTGTTTGGTTGTCTCTGTGTTAGACATCACTTGTTTATTAGTCATTAGATAAAAAAGAGTTGTTTTTGGATAGTAAGTTAAAATGTGGATATAATAAATTAATACAAGTTTGATTCATTGATTTAAGTCATTTTTAGTTTTAATAAAATATTGGATAAACTAAAAGTTATTGCTAAGAAAAAAAATCATTATTTTGACATTTTATGAATTAAGATTTATAAAAATACAGCATTATTTGAATATGGTTAGAGGTGGTATAAGTTACAGTATAGGTGTAATAATTCATTATTTGGATTAAATCAATTAACTATAAAAATAATTCTAAGCCTTGTTGATGAGAGTTTAAGAGCAGTACTTTATCCACAACCAGAAAGCTGATTGGCTCTTTTTGTTAAAGGGCAGGACTTTTTTTGGAAAACATTAAGGACAACAGTGTCTCTACAGGTCATAGTGTGTCAGTCTTTCATTACATTGTGAATTTGGCGGTTCTTTGGGATCTTTGGGAAGCTTGTTCCTACAGTACCTGTCCGTCCCACCTGTCTGACCAGAATGAGCTCAGTGTCACCAGGTCCTCTCAGCTGCTCACCGTGTACACCGAGGTGTTTATATACCATCTTATATGGTGTTTTAATGGCCTGATCAAGAAGGTCTGATCAAGCCACCATCACCCTCGTTTGCAGTGGTGGTGTTGTTCGTCTGGAGTTGTTTGTCTTTGGCAACAAATCCATGTTCCATTTGGGATCTGACGACAGTTGGGTTTCAGCATGAACTTTGCTGCCTATCTGCAGTTTAATAAGATCACATGAACAAACCAGAAGGTACTGGAACAATATTTTATGGACAGATGAGACCAAAGTAGATCTTGTGGTTTAAATGAAGGGTTATGTTTGGAGAAAGGAAAAAAATGCATTCCAGCATAAAAACTTTATCCCATCTGTAAAACATGGTAGTGGTAGTGTCGTGGTTTGGGCCAGTTTTGCTTTTCATCATTCATGGAACAATGAATTCTGAATTATACCAGCAAATTCTTAAGGAAGATGAATTGTCAGAGCTGCGTTGGATCAGCCTTTGTAATGGATATAAAACATGAGATTAGAGTTTGGTTGGAGTTTGGTTAGAGTTTGGTTAGAGTTTGGTTAGGGGATAGTGTGGTGGGAGGCAGGCTGGGCTGTGTGGAGTTTGGTTGGAGTTTGGTTAGGGTTTGGTTAGAGGTTAGTGTGCTGGGAGGCAGGCTGGGCTGTGTGGAGTTTGGTTGGAGTTTGGTTAGTGTGCTGGGAGGCAGGCTGGGCTGTGTGGAGTTTGGTTGGAGTTTGGTTAGTGGTTAGTGTGCTGGGAGGCAGGCTGGGCTGTGTGGTGTAGCGCTGCGGCGGGCGGACAGGGGGCGCTGTGGTTTCCGCTCTCACCGGAAGACGGCGCTGCACTGTTACCGTGATTGTAACTGTTTTTGTTTTTGTGATTAAAACGGTTTTATTAAATCGTTTAAAGGTCGGAATTCGGATGGTTTCCCTCTAAACTCTGTTTATAATCGAGTAAAAGCTGTAAGTTTGTTCTGCTCTGGTTACAGCGCGTCTCAGAACGGGATTATAACCCGGTTTATTTGGCCTTCAATCCGGTTTATTTGAGGATTGATCCGGATTAAATCTCATATTGACTCTTTATAAACACATTTGCTATAGTTCTGCTCTGACTGTCGGCTGCTAATCCCTGCTGCGTGGTTCTGAAAGGTTCCTTAAATGCTCAGTGACTGAATGTTGAATATGGGTGTGATGGTTCTGTGGTGGTTCTGTGATGGTTGTTTAGGTTCCTACACTGTTCTTTTAAGGAGAGACAGTTCACGGCTGGGTGTAATGGTTCATGTGTGTGTTTGTGGATAAACAGAGGTTCCTGAAATGTTCCTTGTGCTCATAATGTTCCTTAAAACGTTCTTCATGGTTATGGAAGTTCCTTTTGATCTCAGAGGGTGCAGATGTCGCTAAGATGTTCTACAAAGGAGAAGGAGATCCTGCATGTTGGGTGTAATGGTTCCTACAATGCTTCTGGTTATAACAGTTCCTCAAATCCTATTTGTGGTGGTGATGGGTTATGAATGGAGAATGCACAGGCTCAGTGGTTTCTAAAAAGGTTCTTCTTCTCGCGGTTCATGCTTAGAAGTTCTAGCCTGTTGGGGCATGTTAATGAACTAGTTGTGTTCCAGTTCAGGCAGCTGCTGCGACACTGGTGTATGGAGAACAGTGTTGGTGTGAGTGAAACCTGACATTTTACATAAATGGGTCCTGAGGTTGGACTGCTGAGGACATGTGCTGGTTAAGCTTAATTTAAGGTCCACTTCTGCAAACTGGAGCTCAGTTTAGTAATGGATGAGAAAAGGGTGCTATACACTGATCAGCCATGACATTACAACCAGGTGAATTGAACATTGTTGGTGATCTGGTTCCAGGGGCTCCTGTTGGTGGGAGAAGATATTAGTCAGGGCTTGAGGTTGATGTGTTGAAGCAGGAAATGGACAAGCGTAAGAATCTGAGACTTTGACAAGAACCAAACTGTTCTGGACAACTGGGTCAGGACATCTACGAAACATGAGACAGATTGTGGGGTGTTCCTGGGATGCAGTGGTCAGGATCTACCAAAAGGACTCCAAGGATGGACAACTGGTGAACTGGTTAAAATGGGAACCCTAGACTTATTGATGCAAGTGTTGGGGAACAGAGTTGGAGTCCTGCATGAGTCAGAGCTGTTTTGGTGTTATTATGGGGGCCTGCACAATACTAGGCAGGTGTTTCTAATGTTATGGCTGATATATACGTTGTGAAACAGTCGGTGATGGTGCTGTTAGTGCTTACTCAGAGGTCCCTTACTAAGCATCGGTTTTGGAATTGGAGGAGCGTGAATGCTGCGACGTGGCTGGCCCCGGCGATGACACGGATAACACTGTTGTGTGCCCCTTTTTGTCTACAGGTGCCGTTGTGTAGGCGCATCATCATGGCGGTGGTCATCCGCTTACAGGGACTTAGAATCACAGCTGGTTCTGAGGACATTCGCAGTTTCTTCACTGGCCTTAGAATACCCGATGGGGGGGTTCATATAATCGGTGGTGAGCTTGAGGAAGCGTTCATAATATTTGCATCTGATGAAGATGCGAGACGAGCAATGAGTCGCTCGGGAGGATGCATTAAGGGCTCCACGGTCAACTTGCTTTTGAGTAGCAAGGCAGAGATGCAGAAGGTTCTTGAGGAAAGCACAAGGATGTCTGAATCCAACAATAACAGGAGGGTTTACAAGGAGGGTGTCAAAAGACCACTGCCAGCTACAGAAGGAAGACCACCACCTTTGAATGAGGCGAAGAGAAGAGGAGAGCCTTTTCAAGACCTGGGGAACAGCAGAGCATCCTCATCTTCTCTGGACAACTCTCAGATTCAAATGGGTGATCGTGAAGTTGGCCTTTATTTGCACTTGTCCGGAATGCCATTCTCAGCCACGAAGGAGGACGTCCGGATTTTCTTTGATGGACTGCAAGTTGATGACATAATTTTTTTGAGGAACCGTCTTGGAATGTTTAACGGAGTTGGCTTGGTCAAGTTTGCCACCATTGAGGAAGCCAGAGAAGGCCTAAAGCGGGATCGGCAGTACATCGGACCACGTTACATCTGTGTAAAGATCTGCTCGGAGGATCGGTGGGTGCAGGCTGGAGCTTTTGTCCGACCAGAAGCATCAAATCGGAGAAAGCGAGGACCCACCCGCACGCGGTCACGATCCCCAGTTCGGTCAAGGTCTCGGTCTCCTTCTGATCAGGAGTACTGTGTTTTGTACAAAAACCTCTCGGCCATGGTCGAGAAACGAGATATAAAGGCATTACTCCAACCTGTTTTCTTGAAGGATGACCAGATCACTATTTTTGCTGAACAGAACCGGAAGAACACTAATTCAGCTGTTGTGGTGTTCCAAAACTTGAAGGACTATTGCTCCGGTTTGGCTCGCCACAAAAAAAAGTCTCTCCACAGGGTCGTATACGTGTCTCCCATCTCCAAAGAAAAGATGGTGGCCCTTTTAGGACCTTCCACACAATCAAGAGAGCGAAGGAGGTCCAGCAAATCTTCTGAACGCTCTCAAAAGAGCACACAAGACTCGGAGAAGAGGTGTCTCTACGTCCGCAACCTACCTTTCGACGTCCGCAAAGTGGAGATCATGGACTTCTTCCATGGGTTCCAGCTGTCTGAGGATAGGATTATTCTGCTTCATGATGAGAGAGGAGCTGGTGAGGTTCTAATAGTCTTCCAGACAGAAAAGGAGGCTTTGATGGCGCAGTCTCTGAACGGGCAAAGGTTTCTTGGATCACAGGTTATTCTGAAATGCATCACGTTGGACCAAATGCAGGTGTTTGGCATCAGCAGCAAGACACTGGAGAGGAACTCTCAGAAGAACCCAGGAAGACATTTCAACCCATCTCCTCATTTTCACGAGAAGATGAATGTAAATGATCGAGATGTGATGTCTGACAGGCTCTACTACCAGCAAGGAAACAGTGCTCCGTTGGACAGTTTTGAGAACCCTGACCTTTTCGGACAGGATACACATAGGTCTGGCCCTCAACAACGTAGAGCATCTGACCATCAGTTTGATGGGCCGACATGTCTTATGTTGCTCAATCTGCCCTCCCTGATAAGAATTGATGAAATCTATGACTTCTGTTATGGATACAGAGTGATTCCAGGTTCTGTCTCGTTGCAGTATGATCGGACCGGGGTTCCTCTAGGTTCTGCCACTGTCGTGTTTGAGACGCACAGTGAGGCAGTCACTGTTATTCAGGAGTTAAACGGAAGACCCATAGGGACGAGGAAAATTAAGATCGTATTTGTGTAGAACTGGGATTTGGTGATGAGGAGCAGCTTTTTAAGGACTGTAAAGCTTGTTTGCCGATCGTTTTCATTTTATCCTTTTGTTCGTTATATTAAATTAGATGCCGATCGTTTTGTGCCGTATGAAAAATAACGACTATGAAAAGCTTTTCTTTTCAGTTTGTTCTTTTTGATGTTTCAAGAACCATAGAAATGTCTTAATATATTTCATCCCCGTTTTGCCTTTACAGGAATAAATAAGGTATTGCAACCATATGGTGTTATTCTACTGAGACTTTCACTGTATATATACAGAATTTTATATATATATATAAATATATATATATATAAAATATATATATATATATATAAATAAAATGATGCCAGATGATCACATTTGTTTTAGATTTAATGTTCTGATGAATGTCTGATTAAAAACAATTTCTGTGCTCCAGATGTCTGATTTATGCTTTTTGCCATCCATCACAGTTTCATTCTAAAAGGTAAACAGTCAGGTTTTATATTCATTACACGTAAAGTAAGATTTCAAGCCCTGTATGTTTTACTGTTGGTCATTTTAGTTGATGGATCATTAAAAGCAGGTTTATTACAATATTCTAACTTGAATTTGAATCGATCACTAATCACAGTATCAACTTTAAAACCCAACACTTTAAACGTAACGTTGAATTAAATTATCAGAAACCTTCTTCACAGTATTATCATTTTTTCAGACACGCTTGGATAATGACATTATAATAAACTGGAGAACCATGACAACGTGAACCATTTGAACAATTAAACTCAGCTGTCATTTGTGGAAAACCTTTACAGTACTTGTTGAATACAGAACCCTTATTGTGTCCTAAAGAACGTGTTGGAAATTTGCAGTGGTTCTTTAAAGAGTCACAGAAACAAATATTTGGAGACTTAAACCTTTTTTCAAAAACCTTTTATAGATGTATCATCTTGATGCTGGTTTTACGTTTTAAACAGTCAACGCAACATGCCAGACGTCTCTGCATGGAGGTGTAGAGGTTCCTAATGGTGTCCTGTGATGATCCATCCCATGCAGCTTGAATGTTCTCACTCAGTTCTGCAGATGGTGTGGTAGGGGTGGAGTGTTGATAGAACGTCCAATAGTACCCACACATTTTCAATCAGGGACAGGTCTGGAGATGAGACCGACCACGGCGTAGTATCTGTGTCTTCAAGACGAGATCTTGAGACGGCAGCAGAATGTGGACGAGCGTCATCCTGTTGGAATAGAGCACCGGAGTGTATTCAGAAAAGGCAGAACCAATAACATAACTTATAAACATACATTATACTGGTGCTGACTGACCAGTATATGCTGGTTTATACTGGTGTGGCGTTGACTGACCAGTATATACTGGTTTATACACTGGTGAGGATGCACACTCTGTCTGGCTGCAGTGTCAGTGTTTATTCGGAGGAGAAACTAAGTTTATCAGTTATCTTAAGAGGAAGCAGGAGTGAGCAGTTGAAGTGAACAGTTGGAGTGAACAGCTGGAGTGAACAGTGAGCTGTTGAAGTGAACAGCTGGAGTGAACAGAGTGAGCTGTTGAAGTGAGCAGTTGAGAATGAGCAGTTGGAGTGAACAGCTGGAGTCAGCAGAGTGAGCTGTTGGAGTGAACAGCTGGAGTGAGCAGAGTGAGCTGAGCGCGTTTCCGGCGGAACCTGTGAAGCTGCTGACAGCACCGTTAGCCTGCTGCTAACGCTAACGTGACTCTTGAGGTGATTTTAACAGTTTGAATGTTTTAATGGTTTTAGTGGTTTTAATGGTGAAAGTCTGGATTTAAAGCGGCTGTGATTAAGTCAGTGTCCAGTTAAATGTCTGTGTTTACAGTGTGGTTTGGCTGCAGTACTTTAATCAGCCGGGTGTGTAACTCTCCGCTCCACCTTAAGCGCCGCAGGGTCAGAGCGCGGTTTAAGGTGGAGCGGAGAGTTAGCGCACAGTTAGCGCTGTGTCTCACATTTAACCTGCTGTTACAAAATCATTCCTTAAACAAACACAAAACTACTCAATTACACCATACTTCTGCTTTATCATCATCATTACTAATTATTATTATTAATATTATTATCATCATCATCATCATTATTATTATTATTATTACTACTATTATTATTGTTATTATTATTGCTGTTATTATTACTATTATTATTATTAATGAGGCCAGGCTTGGTGTAAGGTGCTGTTGTTGTAGGAGATCAGGTATGTGCTGGAGCTCTGTGGGTGTCCGGTGTCACTATTAACAGTTATATTAAACAGCTATTAAAGCAGTGTGTGTGTGTGTGTGTGTGTGTGTGTGTGTGTGTGTGTTGTGCCCCATCAGGAATCTGCACAGCCTGTATCCCGGTTCTGGACAGTTGGTTGGGGAGAGGAAGTAATCCACAGGTCTGATGAGCAAAAGCACTATTTAATACCCCTTCCAGCTTTCAGTCGCTCCACCAGAGGCAGATAAACCACTGTAAATGTGATGAACATTAAATATATGTTTTTGAATTAAATTCTGAACAAAATTCACAGGATTCTGATTTTCTGAGTAAACTGCAGTAATGAGCATTGAGTGCACAATCTTAAATTTGATGGTTTTGTTCTGTTTCAGCAGAAAGATGGAAGTGTTCAGGAGGAGGGTCCGAAATCTGGAGCCAGCGAGGCCGCTGCGACGTCTGAACGTAAACTTGGATGGATTGGACTTGCAGGATCTACATGAACATTACGGTGAGAGATATTCCTAGTCTCCACTTTTTTGGCCACTTTATCAGAAACTCTTAATCATAAAGGTGCACTTGATTGGTGTAGAGTTGATCAGTACCTTTGTGTGAAAAGCCCAGAACCCATTAGAACAGATGCAGGTAAGTGATTTAACATCAGAACACACTGATTTACCAAAACAGGTGTTGATGAGAACTATACCACACTTCCTCCACCAGTGTCTGTTATTAGTGTTTATTCTAATGTTAGTGTTTCACTGAAGGAATGGAAACTTTAAAGCTGCAGTTTATATATATATATATATATATATATATATATATATATATATATATATACATTTATATACTTCTATACGAGTAAAATTATTTATTGTTGTTATTATTATTATCTGTTGTTTCGATTTTGAATCGCAGAGCCACAGACAGAAGCGGAGGCCAAGCCACAGCAGAACGCAGGAGACAACCCAGTAAGGCGCTGTTTTAATACGGCACACAGAGAACTCATTGATCTGTTTTCTGCTGTTTGCACATCTCAGCCCCTGTCTTTACTGTGGACAGATGAGCACAATTACGGTGGAGCAGTTTTACGAAATTCTCAACTTGCACAGCCAAAGTCAAGCACCTGCTAAAATGGGTAAGTGTCAAAATTCATCCATACATCCACCCATACATCCACCCATCCATACATCCACCCATACATCCACCCATCCATACATCCACCCATACATCCACCCATCCATACATCCATCCATCCATCCATCCATACATACATCCATCCATACATCCACCCATACATCCATCCATCCACCCATCCATCCACCCATCCATCCATCCATCCACCCATCCATACATCCATCCATCCATACATCCATTTCTTATCCATTTCCTCCTGGTCGGTGTTGTGTTGGGTTACTTAGAATAATTGGGCACAAGGCAGCAATACCCCCCGGACAGGGTGCCAAGCCATGACACAAGGTCCAGCCCATTGATTTAATCATCTCTCTCTCTCTCTATATATATATATATATATATATAATCATTATCATATATGTTTATGTTTCATTAATCATTATAATCATTTCATTTGATTCCAAATTTGTTTGACTGGTTAAGTAAGGTGTTGCGTTTGTAGTTTTTAATGCTGCTTTTTAACACTAAATTTCCTCCTTACATCTTTGGTCACTTTGGGTAAAAGCATCAGTAAAATGTCCTAAAAGTCAGAATACTTGTTTCACTGGTTCTGGTTGATGTTCGGAGGTCTGATCTGCTGCTTTAATCCGTACAGTACACCTGTGTGACTTTCAGGCCCTGCTGACTGGGCATATGGCGCTCCCTAGTGGCACAAACGCAGGCCTGCACAGGCTGTGCCAGACCGATGACTGAGAAATGTCAGTGTCACTGCTGAAAGGCAGACAGTTATTTATTGGTTTGATAGAAGCCATAGTGTCTCTCTGGTTTGTGGTTGAATTCTACACCCCTGTGTCGGTGTGATTTAGTTTAAGACGAG
>CM067507.1:203181-258181 GCA_034509495.1 Acestrorhynchus altus | reverse complement strand
CTTCCTCTTCTTCCTCTTCTTCCTCTTCTTCTTCTTCTTATTGTTATTCATATTAATATCGTTATTATTATTAAGATCATTACTAATATTACATTTATTATTATTATATCATTATTGTTATTTTTATTATTATTAATATCATTACTAATATTATGTTTATTATTATTATTGTTATTATTATTCATAATATTTTTACTAATATTACGGTTATTATTATTGTTATTATTATTATTATTATTATTATTATTATTATATACAGCGAGTGATGCTCAAACATTACAAAATAAAAGTCTCCGACACTAACTGTTGTTATGAGTTTATACTGAAGCTGAAGTGATTGGAAGTCCAGCTCACTTTACATATTTGATCTGTTTGATCTGTATTATTGTGTTTTTATTCCCTTTCTCTGTTTGTACTGATGATGCTGCTGGAATCTTCATTTCTCTGAGGGATCAATATCCATCCATCCTCCCATCCTCCCACCCATCCTCCCATCCATCCATACATCCTCCCATCCATCCATACATCCTCCCATCCTCCCACCCATCCTCCCACCCATCCTCCCATCCATCCACCCATCCTCCCATCCATCCATCCATCCTCCCATCCATCCATCCATCCTCCCGTCCATCATTTAATACTCCCACCAATTCTCCCACCATCTATCCATCCATCCATCCATCCATCCATCCATCCACCCACCCACCCACCCATCCATCCATCCCATCCATCCATCCCATCCATCCTCCCGTCATCTATCAATCTGTCCATCCATCCATCCATCCATCCATCCATCCACCCTTTTTTTCTCTATGAAAGCAGTTAAATGACCCAAATCTGGCTGCATTTATCAGGCTTTTATTGTAATGTTCAAAACATCAACACAAGTGTATACTTACATCCTTTCTTTCTTACTAGAAGGTCCATATATGTTAACAACCCCCATCTGGATTCCATGAAAGAAGACATTCTGTACCATTTCAATCTAGGTACCACCAGCCATGACCTTCAGGCCCAGTTTGGAGATGTCAAAGTAAGTGTTTATAGATCATATCTGCAGTCATATTATAGCTATAACCTATAATTCCCACTATTCAGTATTTGAGAGGAACACATTCAGAATGGATTTAATAGGACTACTTTTTGCTGCATCACACCCTGCAGTCCTGCGTGTGTCCCTCCACCGGTTTAATGACGTGATTATAAACCCGTTTCAGATCCAGAATCTTCTCAGAATCAGTAAAACAGTCGGCTTTCGGTGTTTATTCATAAGCTTTAGGTTTAATAACGTTCTGTGAGGAGCTTTTAGAGGTTCTGCTTCCATTCACCTCCACTGTTCTGACTGGGGAAGGATACGACCGTAATGGTTGCATCACCACTGAGCTGATTTCCTGTGTTCTGTCAGTTTGTGTGTGTCGGGGGAAGTCCGTGGAGGATGAAGTCGTTTATTGAGTACATAGCTGGAGAGCTGGGCCTGGCTGACCCGAAGGCAGAGTACCCAAACATCTGCGAGGGCACAGATCGCTACGCCATGTACAAAGTAGGACCTGTGCTGTCTGTTAGTGTAAGTCATTACCATCAGCGTCCCAACACACACACACACACACACACACACACACACACACACACACACACACACACATTTTCTGATTATCGGATTATTGAGCAATTCAACAAAACTCAGTGTGTAGCAACTGCGTAACAGCATGCAGCTGATTGGATGGCAGTGTGTAATTAATCATTTATAAATATAGGAGTTAGACAGTAATAATAGGAGGAGTGTTCAGGTAAAGGGTTCATATCACACTGTAAACACACACTGAACACGAAGCCCAGGTGAATGACTTCTGTTTAACACAAGGCCTTGTTGTTTTTAACTGTTGTGCTTTTGTGTGTGTGTGTGTGTGTGTGTGTGTGTGTGTTTTGTGTGTGTGTTTTAGCATGGCATGGGTATCCCCTCCATCTCTATAATGTTGCACGAGCTCATCAAGCTGCTGTATCATGCACGCTGCACTGATGTCACTGTATTGCGTATCGGGACCTCGGGTGGATTAGGTACAACTTTATACAACACACACACACACACACACACACACACACACACACACACACACACACATAAGGATCACTGGGCACAATATAGCAACCAACCACCTAGTAATGCCATAGCAGCCACTTCTGAGGCCTTTATCCTGCTTGCTGTTTCCTCAGGTTTGCAGCCGGGCACCGTTGTGGTCACTAAGCAGTCGGTGGATTCCACATTCCTGCCCCGCTTCGAGCAGGTGGTTCTAGGTAAGCCCGTGGTAAGGAGCACTGACCTGGATGAAGAGCTGACAGAAGAGCTGCTGCAATGTGGGAAAGAGCTGGCGGAGTTTGAGACCGTGACCGGGAACACCATGTGCACTCTGGACTTTTACGAAGGTATGTTTCTGATTGAACTCGTCTGTACTCGGACAGTGTTTTGTGTGTAAAAGTCTGTGCTGTTCTCCTGTGTTGACGTGTGTGTGTGTGTGTGTGTGTGTGTGTGTGTGTGTGTGTGTGTGTGTGTGTGTGGCTGCAGGTCAGGCTCGTCTGGATGGAGCTTTCTGTTCGTACACTGAGGAGGACAAGCAGAGCTACCTGGCGGAGGCGTATGCAGCTGGAGTCCGCAACATCGAGATGGAGTCTTCCGTTTTTGCTGCCATGTGTAAACTCAGTAACTTGCGAGGTAGATTTCAATACCACATCAACCACCTAAAAAACCATAGAAACCGCATAGCAACACCACATCAACTACCTAGCGACACCATAGTAACCCCCTGTGATATAACAGCAACCACCTGCCATACCAGAATAACCACTTTGCAACTCCATAGCACCGTCTGAGTTCAACCAGTTAGAAGGACGTGTTTGTGGTTTGGGTTGGTGTTTTTCTGGTTGTATGCTGATTACATTACGGTGACGTTAAGCCTGTTTTCCAGCGGCTGTGGTGTGTGTGACGCTCCTGGACCGTCAAAAGGGAGATCAGCTGACCAGCTCTCATGATGTCCTGCACAGCTACCAGCAGCGCCCGCAGACCCTGGTGGGCCATTACATCAAAAAGAAGCTGAACATCTCCAAGTAGAACCAAACCGGTGCCGTTAGAGTGGAGTCCTGCGAGTCAGACCGAAGCCTCAGTGCAGATGGATTTTTATACGGTTGTTATTTTATTTTATATTGATTTTATATTTACATTGTAACCTCAGCAGTAGCCTCGCTGCTTATATGAGCACTTGAATGTAGTAGTTTATGAATTGATTTCCACAATTTAAATTAATTATACTTTAAAATCTGTAAATAATATGATTATTGTTATTATTATGATTATAATTATTATTGATACATTGATGAAGGTTTCCAAAGCTTTGTGTCACTTACCAGCAGCTCTACAGGTCACATGACTTTTGCGGCCAGGAGCTGAGCCGCTGTTTTTTGGGAACAATAAGTCATGTTAATGTTTAATTTAGTGCTTTAATGCAATGTCATTGTTTTTATTTACGTTTTTAAAGTCTTAAAAGTACATTATGTAACAATATGCCTTCACTCGCACTCGCGCACAGCTCTCGCCAGCATGAAATATATGAATGTTTGAAATATAATGGAGATTTGTTATTGCATTTGTTTTTGGATACAATAATAAAAGATCTAAACATGGTTAACTTTCATAAGTTCCTTTAAAACATTACTTTTACATTGTTGATTTCTGGACGTTTCTGGTCGGTGGACTGTTCTCGGTCCAGCAGTGACACTGAGGGGTTTAAACACTCCAGCAGCACTGCTGCGTCTGATCCACTCGTACCAGCAACACACACTAACACACCACCACCATGTCAGTGTGACTGCAGTGCTGAGAATGACCCACCACCCACATCATATCTGCTCTGTGGTGGTCCTGTGGGGTCCTGATCATTGAAGATCAGGGTGAAAGGAGGAGAATAAAGTATCAGAGAAACAGATGAACTACAGTCTGGAATTATAGAACCACAAAGAGAACCTGTGTGATCAGAGGAGCTGATAGAGTGGACAGAGAGGAGAAAGAGGGAGGTGGTCATAATGTTCTGGCTGATTGGTGTATATACTGACACTGTTGTCTGTTCCTGTAGGTTAACTGTAGCTCCTGAACTCATGACTCACACATTTACCAGCTGTGACTGTAAAGCTGACTCCTCTGTGACCCTCAGCCTGCAGCAGTTAAACTCCACCCATTCAGCCTGCAGCAGTTAAACTCCACCCATTCAGCCTGCAGCAGTTTAACTCCACCCATTCAGCCTGCAGCAGTTTAACTCCACACATTCAGGTTCAATACAGCCAATCAGAACAGACCTCATTTCCATATCTCAGTGTTACAGTGCTGAGTAGGTGTGGAAATGATTCTGTGTTGGTTCTAAATTTGGGTTCTGCTGGTTCTGCGGGTTCATTCCGGACATATGTTGAGCGGTTCTGATTACCATGGCAACGGCCGCGCCAACCTCCCGTCTGACCAATCAGCTGCGAGCTGTGTCGGCTAGACGGCTCGCTTACGTCAGCAGAGGCGGCGACGACCCACCTGCATTGCGTCATAAACCCCGCCCACTTTCAGACAAGTCCCGCCTCTCAGTCTGGGATTGGGCAGCAGTGAGCCTGCAGGGCGCAGCTGGCCAATCAGAGCAGCCCCCCTCTCCCCCTTCTCTCTCTCTCTCTCTCTCTCTCTCTCTCTCTCTCTCTCTCTCTCTCTCTTTGTGTTCTGATCATCCAGAGCCTCCAGCACCAGAACCGACCAGAACCGACCTGAGCAGGACCTGAGCAGGACCACAGCAGACACCATGGACAGGATCTCCACCGGTGAGTGAGCCCAGTGCCCAGGGCGAGGCTGTGCTGGTGATGCTGGAAGCACTGGTGCAGGTGGTGGGTGTGATGGTGGGGGATGGAGGTGGAGGCTGTGAGGGTGGATGACTAAACTCTGCAGCTCAAACTGCCAGTCTGTTATAATTACCTCTATACTGGTATCTTCTGGAATTATACCAGACCAGTCAGACCAGTTGCCCTGCTGGATCACTGCACTGGTCCAGCCCAGCATGTCTGCATGGTTGTGGGGTCTCAGTGCTGGATTGGGTTTAAACCCTAAATGATGCACAATCACACGACAGCGGCTGAAAATGTGTCTGTATCTTAATAGACGTGTGAGAGATGTGATTCCAGTGGTGCAGCTGCTCCTGTACTGGTTCCTCCACAGCATAATGCAGACAGACCCCACCCAAGACCCCCGGCATCTTCACCCACTCCAGCAGCCAGGGAGATCAGCCTGCTTCTGACTGGAGATCAGCTGATCACAGTGTCTCCTCTTGTGCAGTCTGATTATTAGTGCAGTGATCTGATGGTCAGACTGACTGACCACAGCTGTCATGTGTCTGGAGTCAAACACCCTGAATTTGGTCCTAATTAAGGACAGAATGAATAAGAGACGGATGAAGCGTCTTTGTGTGGCAGCGTCTCTTTTACAGGCTGGACCTGAAATTCACAGTGTGCTGGACTCTGGAGCAAACCGTGAGTCACCAAACTGTTTTTAACGCTGAACTGGGTGTGACCGCTTTATGACCCAGTCAGGACCGGCGCTCTGCAGCTCATCGAGCTTCACGATGAAGACTAACCTACGTGTGATCAGAATCACTGATCTCTCAGATCATATTCCACGTTCCAGAGACAGGAGCAGAGCTCAGAATCGGACAGGTCCTGATATCAGACCTGGATCAGATGAGGGCAGTGAAGGTGGAGGCAGGCTGGAGCTGTGGAGTGTCTGGGCTTGGCTGGAGGAGGAGGAGGAGGAGGAGGAGGAGGAGGCTCGCACTGGGAGGCTGGCCAGCCCTGCAGCACCGGAGCTGGTGGCCTTTGCAGCACCGGCCTAATCAGCCCTGACAGCCTGTGGACGCTGGTGGACGGTCAGCACCTGTGTGTGGAGGCGTTGGCTCTTCGGCTGGTCTGAGCCTCATTACGCAGTTTAGTAATAATCCAGGTCCCCGAAATGAAACATCCACCCAGCGTTGTCTTCTGTAACATAACGGATCAGGGGACATATGTGGACGAGGCCTGTGACGATATTGACGTTATGGACGTGAACAATAAATGGACACAACATTAGTAACATTTGATGTTTTCTTTATTTATATTGAATTTATTTCAATTCTCTTATTTAATAATGGAGGGTGAACTGCTCTGAATGTGTCATTACGTCGTTATAATGTTATAATATCGTTACAGTAGTGATTGGGTCACTTTGGGTCACCCTAGACTTAGTCATGTCTATTGGCTCTTTTTGTAGAAGGGCGGGATTTTATCCATAGCTAGCGAGCTGATTGGCTGACATTATATCAGTGTTATAATCAGACCTGGATTGAGTCACGCCTACTGGTCACTGATACACATTTTAGCTAAAATCTTATCTAATAAGACCAAAAAATGGACCAGCGTCCAGTCTCTGGTCCTGCCTGCTGGTCAGACACTGGTTATACGACTGCCCGGTGTTAAATATCTTCACCGAACCAGTGTCCAGTTCTGTTCTTCTGAGACAGGTTCTGATTTATTTGTAATTAAAGGTGCACACCTGCACACAGGAGACTTCACACACACACACACACACACACACACACACACAAAGTGGATAATGGAGTCTGCAGGATGTGATCAGTTCAGCTCTGTGGAGGAAATGAGGATCATTAGTCTCCTGAATATTTCATGGAGCTGGAAGATCCTCAGCTTGTCCATCCTTACAGTCCATCTCCGGCTCAGCCTCCTGCTCAGAAACCGGCCCGGTTCTAGATAAGCCGAACCCGCTGACTGATATGTGATGTTCCTCAGTGTGAGGTCATGAAGGGACGCTGATATTAAAGTACAGTCCATTACCTTCAGCACTGTAACACTACTGACTGACCGACACACAGAACGACTGACCGACACACTTCATATATTTATATTTGGTCTAAATACGAGAAAACGCCCATAATTGGAGTCGAGGTAGTTGAATTTATTAGCTTTAGTCTTCATTTTGGTACAGTCTCCATCCAGAGACCTGATTGGTGGAACGTTCTCTGTGACGACTAAGCTGATTGGCTCTTTTTGTTAAACTGATCAGTGCATCTGTCATCGTTTTATTGTGAAGAACCTGGGCTGTAGCCCTGTATCAGGACCGTGGACCCCCCCCAGACTGTGTTAGTATTGTATGGAGTGCGCGGTGTGTTGGGCTGTAAGAGTGAGCTTGTGAGTGAGACAGTAAGTCTGTTCTGATTCCTCACAGCATACAAGGAGAAGATGAAGGAGCTGTCAATGTTCTCGCTCCTTTGCTCCTGCTTTAACCCCAGACTACACAAGAACCTGGACACCAAGTCAGAGTGTAAGTCCTCAGATTATATCTCATATTAAAATGAATGTCCCCCTGTCCACCCTGCTCTGCTCTGCTCTGCTTTGCTCTGCTGTGATGGGTTTCCAGTTCCAGAACAGTGTGGAGGTCAACTGTGAGGTTCCTCTGATTCATTTCAGACATGGAAGTGAAGCCCATAGACAAGCGAGCGTCAGGCCAGGCCTTTGAAGTGATCCTCAAGCCCCCCTCACCCGTGTCAGATGTGGCCCACAACATCTCATCCCTCCAGAAGAAAAGAGATGTTTCCCTGGATGACATTCAGAAGAAACTGGACGCTGCTGAGGACCGCAGGAAAGTGAGTAGAGCCAAAAACATTCTGAACAAATGTTCTTTACAAATGCTCTCCACAGTGAAGGTTTTTGAGAACAGATGTTCAGAAAGCTCTCCAGGATGGAGGTTCTTAAGAATGCTCCTCAAGGTTTTCAGTATTTTTCTGTGGAAAGCTTTGACATGGTCATTGACTCTGCGACAGAAGCCTCGTTTTGATATAAAAGCTACAGAAACGTTGTGGTTTTGAATGAAAGAGCTTACAGGTCACACTGCTGGCGTGTGTTTGTGTACGTCTCCGCAGTCTCAGGAGGCCCAGGTGCTGAAGGCTTTGGCTGAGAAGCGCGAACACGAGAGGGACGTCCTTCTGAAAGCACTGGAAGAGAACAATAACTTCAGCCGGATTGCTGAGGAGAAGCTCTCACTGAAGATGGAGCAAATCAGTGAGAACCGCAGGGCCAACATGGCAGCCATGATGGTACGCCTGCAGGAGAAGGTGAGCAATCATTAACTACTCCAACGAATTATTATAGATATAATCACTTAATCTGTCTACTAGTATTTACTATCAATGGACATCAATTAGAATTATAGAGCATTATAGAGCGTTATAGAGCGCCCCCTACGCTTCCTGTAGTGTATTACAGTCTGTCAGAATGAGCGTGTGGATCATATGAACATTATAGAGTGTTATAGAGCGCCCCCTACGCTTCCTGTAGTGCATTTCAGTCTGTCAGAATGAGCGTGTGGATCATATGAACATTATAGAGCGTTATAGAGCGCCCCCTACGCTTCCTGTAGTGTATTACAGTCTGTCAGAATGAGCGTGTGGATCATATGAACATTATAGAGCGTTATAGAGCGCCCCCTACACTTCCTGTAGTGTATTATATTATTTCAAATTGCCTGTTTGTTTCTGACTTCTTTAGGAGAGACATGCCGCTGTGGTCCGCCGAAACAAGGAGCTGAGAGAAGAACTGACAGCATGAAGTCATTTTCAGTCCTTTCATCACTTCTTTTTTCATCCTGCTGTTACACACACACACACACAAACACACACACACACAAACACACAACACACACACTCGCGCAGTACTATGTAGTAAGTAACTCCTAGACAGTTTAAATGGTCTTGCTCAGTTTCATAGACGATCACTCATAGATTAGTTTGTAAATAAATCATTTTTTATATCTATTGATCTATCGGTCAGCCTGACTGATTACAAACAAACATCCGTTGTATTAAGTCTATCTACAATACACACACACACACACACACACACACACACACACACACACTCTGTAGTACAAAAGGTATTTATGCTAAAACACAGTAAACCTTCCTTTCTAAAACCCAGCTTTCAAAAGATCCACTTCAATAAATCTACCTTCAAAACATGTTGAAAAGGTGTTTTATGCTTAAATTTCTTGATCATCTGTCGTTTATGAGCTTCTTTTTTGACTAATGAAAGTAATGCAATGTTGATAATAGTGTAGAAAAGTCCTTTATTCCATTAAAGCTACTTCAGCATCTTGTTTGTGTGTGTGTGTGTGAGAATGTGTGTGTGAGAATGTGTGTGTGTGTGTGTGTGTGTGTGTGTGTGTGTTTGTGTGTGAGTGTGAATGTGTGTGTGTGTGTGTGTGTGTGTGTGTGTGTGAGTGTGAATGTGTGTGTGTGTGTGTGTGTGTGTGTGTGTGTGTCCATGTTAGGGTGGCCCAGCCCAGTGATCAGGAGTGAATAAAGATTTGGGGTTCTGTGCAGGCTGTGTGTGTGTGTGTGTGTGTGAGAGAGAGAGAGAGAGAGAGAGAGAGACTGTGAGCAGTGTAATGGTTACTCTCTGTCAGCAGGCGGCGCCAAAAGCGCTGCTATAGGAGACGCTGAGCCCTGTTGACTGGTGCGCAGAGGAGGAGGTTCTAATCAGGGTTAATGAAGAACATGGATGTTACTGATCCATTCTACCAAACAGCAGCATGTCCGGGTCACTGCTGGTGAATGTTTCTGCTGAATCGCTGCTGAAAAAGACAGCTTTTACTGAACTGGTTTCAGATGTTTGGAAGTGAGTGATCTTTGGTTGAAAGTTGGTCATCCAGGTGAAAACACCTCATGCTGTCGACCACAGTGTCAGTTCTGTGGTCTTTGATGCTGTTGGGTGGAAGTACTAATGGTGAATGGTAACAGCGTATCCAGCAGTGAACTGTCGAGAACTTGGGAACACCAGGATGTGTTCTTGCCTTTGTTCCTTTAGAGACAGCGTGGACAGCAGGCATCAGGTCAGCTTCCTATTTCCACTTTCAGACACAGTAAAGGATCCAGCACTGATTTTTCCCACTGACTCCCAGTTTGTCCAGTAAAAGTGCAGCTCAAGGACCTTATCCCATCAGCAGAACTGAGACGGCGTGGTATTTTAACAGTGAACGATGCCTAAGGCTGGTGCACTTACCTTATGTGAACTTTTAGGATCAGCAGATTATCAGATCTCAAGACCATTATTACTCTCCACAGGAGTGCTCCACCAACAAAGATCACACCAAGAGCAAGGTGTGGAACAGTCCACCAGCTCACATAGGAACTCAAGGGAATTTCTAATCAACTAAAGAGCCTTGTTAATGTTCACGAGTCCACCATCAGAAGAACACTGAACAACAGTGGTGAGCATCACAGGGTTGCAAGGAGAAGCTGGTGCTCTCCAAAAAGGAGATTACTGCCCATCTACAGTTTGATAAAGGTCACACGGACAAGCCAGAAGGATGAGACCAAAATAGATCTTTTAGGTTTAACTGAGGAGTTAAGTTTGTAGAATTCCAGCATAAAGATCTCATCAGATCTGTGAAACACGTTGTTGGTAGTATTGTGGTTTGGGCCTGCTTTGCTGCTTCTCGGCGAGGATGGCTTGCCATCATTGATGGAACAATGAATTCCAAATTATACCAGCAAATAAATGTCAGGACATATGTCTGTGAGCTGAATCTCGGGAGAATGTGGGTTATGCAGAAAGACAACGACCCTAAACACAGTGGTGGTTCTACAAAAGAACGTTTAAAGAAGAATGAAGTTAATGTTCTGGAACGACGTTGCACGAGGTTCACCTACTTTTACTCTCACAGATATGAAACACGGGATCATTTTCCTCAATAAACAAATGATCATTGTAATGTTTTCACATGTTCAAGTGTATTGATTGATTAATCTGAGTCAGCTGCTCAGTGAGGGTGTGTTAAATGTCAGAGTGCTGCTTAAAAACCTCCTAAATCCAGTCTGAGTTTGACTCACGTTACCTTTACAGCACAATAATTTACTGCAGCGCCACATTAATCAGCCATTAATTCTCCTCTTTCTTTCATAATATGGTCTGATTTAAAGTCTGTTCTGATCCCGTCTCAATGCACTCATTTAGATCCAAGTCCTGCAGTCTTTCCACCTTCTTACTGACTCCCCCACCAATCAGATCTGGCCTCCTGCTCCGATTGGCCGGCCGGAGGAGAGCGTGTCTGCAGCTCTTTAAGTCCTGAAACAGAGTCAGTCTCGGTCATTAGACCTAAACTGCTCCAGTGGCCTGATCTCACTTTAAACCAGTGCGAGGATGGAGCCGTTCATGGGGACATGGAAGCTGACCTCGAGCGACAATTTTGACGAGTACATGAAGGCAGTAGGTAAGATCCAGCTCTTACACTCAGACACCTGTACTAATAAGAGTTGAAGGACTTCTCCATCCTGACCTCCATCTGCTGTATCTGTAGAGAAGCTCCATCACCACCATCAGCTCAACACTGAACTCAGAAAAGAGCTCAAACACTCCGACTCCCACTGACTCTAAGCTTACGTGTACGTATATGTAGAATGTGTATACTTCACGTGTACATGAGTGTCAGGGATGGGAGGAGAACGTATGTAAGTGGCTCTGAGTTTGGGAGTCTTCTGGTCAGACGTTCAGACAGCTGGTGTTAATGTTGTTCTTGTGACTGAACTGATCATCTACTGATTGGATTTATGAATTATGATCTCCCAGGCATCGGTTTTGCCTCCAGGCAAATCGCTAACATGGCCAAGCCAAGCCTGCTGTTCAGTGTAGACAATCAGGGGTTCATCTCCATGAAGTCCATGACCACGTTCAAGACGGTGGAGATAAAGTTCAAGCTGGATGAGGAGTTTGACGAGATCACTGCAGACGACCGACAGGCGAAGGTTGAGTATCTTCACCACGTCACTCATGAAACAATGATGCAGAAACAGTAAATCAATAACATTGTCCAAATATTCTTGGAATGTTCTGCTATAGAACTACAGGAGAACCTCTTCAAACCTCCAGCATTTTTTGTATCTTTTTATTCCACCTTAAATGTGTTTCACAAACCTTTTCTTGGAATGATTTGTTCCATCTTAAATAGAGTTCTTGACCTCACTACCAATTCTTCTGTTCCATCTTCTGAAATGGTGGTCATTAGGTTCTTGTTGGAATTTACATTCATCCTTAAATGATGTTGTATGTTTGTCACACTGTTTATTTAAGGTGGAACAGAAAACTGCAATGGTGAGGTGTCAGAACATAATTACTTCATCATTTAAGGTGGAAGGAAAAAATCCAAAAAGCATCTGAGAAATATCAGGAGAATATCAGTAAAGTGTGAGATGATAATCTTGCGTTGTTCTTTTCAGACTGTAATGCGCCTGGTCGACGGTAAACTGCTTCAGACACAGTCATGGGAGGGCAAGAGCACGACACTCCAGAGGGAGGTTCAGGGCAGGAAGATGATAGTGGTGAGTTGGTACACTACACCGTGTGTACGCTGTATATGTATTTCATCAATCCTACAGCATAATCGTACTGTGTGTGTGTCTCCCTGGCGTAGACGTGCACCATGGACGACGTGGTGTCGGTGAGGACGTACGAGAAAGAGGAGTAATGAATCGTCTGTTCGCCGCTGAACTTCGAGGATGAAGGTGAAGGTGAAGGTGAAGTGTGAGCTGTACTGAAGGCAGCACAGCTGTGAACCGACTGCGATAAACTGATGAATAAACATCAATAAAACGTGCTGAACTGAACTGAGTGCATTTCATATATTATGTACTGAATGGGTGGAGTTAGAGTGATGAAGGATGAATGGGTGGAGTTAAACATCTGAAGGATGAATGGGTGGAGTTAGAGTGATGAAGGATGAATGGGTGGAGTTAGAGTGCTGAAGGATGAATAGGTGGAGTTAAACATCTGAAGGATGAATGGGTGGAGTTAAACATCTGAAGGATGAATGGGTGGAGTTAGAGTGATGAAGGATGAATGGGTGGAGTTAAACATCTGAAGGATGAATGGGTGGAGTTAGATTGCTGAAGGATGAAACTGTCTGCAGTGCAGTGGAGGATCTGAGTGCATTCAAGGACAAGAGGATTAGTGAGGTGAGGGTTTTGGACGTATGTTTGTATATATATATTTATACTACACTCACTGTCCACTCTCTGTCCACTCACTGTCAACTCTAATATCTGCTCTGTGGTGGTCCTGTGGGGTCCTGATCATTGAAGATCAGGGTGAAAGGAGGAGAATAAAGTCTGCAGAGAAACAGATGAACTACAGTCTGGAATTATAGAACCACAAAGAGCTCCTGTGTGGTCAGAGGAGCTGATAGAGTGGACAGAGAAAGGAGGAGGTGGTCATAATGTTCTGGCTGAGTAATAAGAAGTTGTGTGACCTCTGCTTTGGCTCCAGGGTCTAACTGGGCAGGGCTGAGTGTTCACTCCTAAAACTGGTTGAGGTTGAGGTTTGAATGGCCAGATGTTTGTTGTCCAATTGAAACCCCAAACTTGGAGGTCATGTGACCACTTCTCATCACTTACTGAGATCTGTTGAACATGTGACGACTAATCCTCAGCAGCTCCTTTCAGAATGGCTTCCTGAATGAGAACTTTTAATGCCTGGATTAGAGGGGTCGGGGGGCAGTCGGGGGAGAGATTTGTAAAATTTTACCCCCTGAAGAATGTATAGCCCTCCAGCAACCCCCCCAAAACACACACACACACACACACACACACACACACACACACAGACCACCTCCGGCTCTGATCTTACCTTCATCAGCACTTTTAATCACCTGCTGATCAAACAGCCACAACATTAAAACCTGCTTTACTCCATATTCAGAACTGAACTGAACACTGTGACGTAGACAGTGAACAGCATCTGGATTCAACCGTTCAGCTCCTACTAAAACAAACAGCGCTTTTTACAACTGATGTCACAGAGCAGCTTCCAAGAAACCAACAATCAGATGATCAATGACACAAAACAAAGGATAAAGACAGAAACTGCTGAGCCAACGGACGACAGTGCAGGAGAAACTCGGGAGGACCATCCTCCTCTGGTCAAACGACTCATACATAGTTATTCAGGGGACACTGGACCCCCACACGTCTGTTGTAATACTCTGCTGTACTGGTGTGATGATGCTGGTTAGATATAGTTGTAGAGGGACATGTCAGGGGAGCCTGACGTCAGCTTCTGAACGGTTGGCAGGGGAGCCAGTAAAACCAGTAAAGAGTGGTTTGTGTCACTGTGGTGTGATGTTCGTCCACTGTAAACCTGCTGGGTGTAAATGATGTAACAGAGTTTGGTGTGAGGTGTGGGACTGCTGAGCTTTCACTCCTAACTTCTGAAAGTGTGCAGAGATCCCCCTCCTGCTCCCACACGGCAATCCGCTCAGTCTGATCCCTCTCACTCTGCCTCGCTCACTCTCTGCAGCCTGGCTGCCGGGTTTGGGTTAAGCTCGGCAGGGCAGGGGAGAGGGAGTGTGAAGGTATCACTGCCAGGGTGCTCACTCGTGAGGTGGATGGAATGAGGTTTCTTAGGTAGCAGGAGTGAGACTGGAGTGAGCTTTTGAAGTGCACAGGGGAAAGACATGAGTGGGTTTTCTGGTAAATGGAGTGAGATTTTCAGGTGGCTGGAGTGAGCATTCTAACAGCTGACCTGAAATGTTCTGGGGTAGACTGGAGTGAGCTTTTCAGGTAGTGAGAATGAGACTGGTGGAACAATTTCAGGGGGTTGGTGTATTTGGTACCTGGGGTGTTGGAGTGAAGTTTTCAGGTGGCTGGAGTGAGACAGGAGTGAGCTTTCCCTTACTCTGTTTCAGTCTAACTATGAGTCAGAGAGAAGTGTGTGGTGTGAGAGTACAGTAGAGTGCTGTACACTCCTGTGTGTCCAGTAGTGGCTAATCTGATCTACAGAAACATCTGACCTGCAGAGTGTCTGCTTTAATTTAGGCCTTTATATCTGTACATGGGGGGTTTAGCTGTGGGTGGTCCGCACTGGGAAGCCCAGATTAATGAAAAGCTCCCCAGGCTTTGCTGAGCTCAGGGCGGTTCTCTGTTTCTCATTCCTTTATGACTGCATGGGTTCTCCTGAAGGTTTGACCCCAGAGCTCCAAGCATGTCCACCCCTTACTGGACCAGGACCAGGACCAGGACCCTGTCCTATGAGAAATAATATTCTCTCTGACCTGGTGGTTCAGCGACGGTCAGGTTAATGTTTTACATTCACCTTAAACCCCGGGGAACACCTCACTAACCTTCCCAAAACTCATCACAACAGCAGGAACTCGGGATTAACAATCAGAAACGGATACTGTCTAATATACAGGGGGATCATATGATTTAATATCAGTAATAATGTTGTGTAGAGGGTTGATTTATGGTTATTATGGAGGATGTGATGTGTGGATGACTGGTTCACAGCTCAGTGCTGCCACCTTGTGTTCTCTTAAGCGCACTGCAGGAACTCTGTCTGTCTTCTCCATGATTGTGAATGTGTGCTGAACGAGACTCAGTATTTACACTGTTTGAAAAGTAATTTATTACTTTTTAAGAGTTTATATATCATGATTTTCTGTGAGCTTTTATTTATCACAATATTCTGATTCTCTGAGATGTGCTAGTTCATATTCAATCATTGCCAAAACGTGGTTCAGTTTGCAATGGTGACTCTTATTATGAAGCATGGCTCTTTGTAGGATAGGAGGATAGGATAGGATAGGTGTTGCGAAGGTGTGTGGGACTTTTATTATGAAGCACAGCTCTTCGTGAAGGTGTGGGACTCTTAAGCCGGCTCTTTTAAAGGCGTGTGTGATGGGACTCTTATTATGAAGCTTGGCTCTTTGTGAAGGCCCGAGTGTGAGGACTCTTATTTTGAAGCGTGTCTCGGGGCGCGCTGCGGCTGCTTCACTGGCTGAGGCTGTAAAACAAAGCGGAGGCTGTTTTTGTTTTTGTTTGTTTGTTTGTTTACTGAGCGCAGTCCTGCAGCGCGAGCGGATCCGCCGCTGATGGTCGACAGAAGCTCCGAGTTTCGGTAAAAACGCCTCCGTTCTTCATGAAGCCACTTACAGCAGGAATGGTGTAGTTATGTTGTAGTTATGTTGTATATATGTTGTGTATATGTTGTGTATATATTTTGCAGGTATGTTGTATATATGTTGCAGGTATGTTGTATATATGTTTATTTGTTGCAGGTATGTTGCATATATGTTGCAGGTATGTTGTATATATGTTTATATGTTGCAGGTATGTTGTATATATGTTTATTTGTTGCAGGTATGTTGTATATATGTTTATTTGTTGCAGGTATGTTGTATATATGTTGAAGGTGTGTTGAATGTATGTTGTATATATGTTGAAGGTGTGTTGTGATTATGTTGTAGTTATGTTGCAGGTATGTTGTAGTTATGTACTCACACACTCACACATACATACACACGCACACACACACACACAAACATATACTCACTCACTCTCTGTCTCTGTCTGACTCTTTCTCTCTCTGTCTATGTCTCAGAAACATTACAAAAGGAAAATTATACAATATAATATATATAAAAATACTATTAAAGATCTTTTGAGACATATATACATACTCTCTTTCTCTGTCTCTCTCTCTCTCTCTGTGTCTCTGTCTCGCTCTCTCTCTGTGCTCTGTCTGTGCAGTCTCTCTCCCTCTCTCTCTCTCTCTCTCTGTCTCTCTCTGTGTCTCTTGTCTCTGTCTCTCTCTGTGTCTCTTTGTGTCTCTGTCTCTCTCTGTGTCTCTTTGTCTTCTCTGTCTCTCTCTGTCTTGTCTCTGTCTCTCTCTGTGTCTCTCTCTTTCTCTGTCTCTCTCTCTTTCTCTGTCTCTCTCTCTTTCTCTGTCTCTCTCTCTCTCTGTCTCTCTCTGTGTCTCTGTGTCTCTTTGTCTCTGTCTCTCTGTCTCTCTTTCTCTGTCTCTCTCTCTCTCTCTCTCTCTCTCTTGCTGAGCTCCAGCCTCTTCTGGGAATCAGAGCTGCAGCTGTAAACAGAACAAACAGGCTCTGATTATGAGCAGGAACTACATGGTTTCCCTCAGGTTGTCTCTTTCGCACTGCTTTATGACACCCAGTCTGTAACCCTTTATTTCTGAGCTCTGTGGAGCCACACACACAACTTTAGTCACACCAGGCAGGTGTGGTTGTTATTAGTAAGGTGTTGGAATGTTGGAACATTTAGTACCGTGTGGGGACAGACTGGGCCGTGGGTTCGGCCAACTGGGGCATGGGACAGGACCGACTGGGGCGTGGGACGGACCGACTGGGGCGTGGGAGGACCAACTGGGGCGTGGGACGGAACGACTGGGGCGTGGGAGGACCACCTGGGGCGTGGGACGGAACGACTGGGGCGTGGGACAGACCGACTGGGCCATGGGATGGACGGGAACGACTGGGGCGTGGGACAGACCGACTGGGCCATGGGATGGACGGGACCGACTGGGGCGTGGGACAGACCGACTGGGCCATGGGATGGACGGGACCGACTGGGGCGTGGGACAGACCGACTGGGCCATGGGTTCGACCAACTGGGGCGTGGGAGGGACGGGATCGACTGGGGCGTGGGAGGGACGGGACCGACTGGGGCGTGGGAGGGACGGGACCAACTGGGGCGTGGGAGGGACAGGACCCGGGCGTGGGTGATTTGAGCGGGTGAACTGCACTGATTTGTGCAGTTTTAGAAGGTGTGAGGTGTTTGGATTAATTAGATCAGAGAGGTTTTGATCAGGAAAGGCTGCGTAAGTGACCGAAACGTGGACTCTACTGTACGTGTCCTGGTTGGTAAGCAGTTCGGTTCCCTGTTGGTGTCAGTAGGAGGAGCTGGTTTTACTGGTCTGAGTGTTTACTCGTTTATGTTTTTTGTTTACTGCGATGGACTCACAGGAACAGTGTTCCAGGCCGTGTTCCGTACGAGTGCGATGGTCCTCGGGTGAAGCGCACACATCCTCTGACGCGGCCCCTCCGGTGCCCAGGTGGACAGATGGTGTGAGCGGGGGGGTGTAACTGCAGGCCGCTGAGTCCCGCCCTCCGCACAGCCGGCTCTCAGCGGGCCGAGGGGAGCTGGCAGAGCGGCCCGGAAGCCCCCGCGGTTTCGGAAGGGGGACGAGTCGGTGTGTGTGCGGATGTGTGTAGCCTTCATACACTATATGGGCTTAAGTATTGGGACGCCTGCTCCGTCTCTGTTTCTTCTGAAATCAAAGATCCTGCTTTCGTTGGAGTAACTGTCTCTACTGTCCAGAGAAGACTTTCTACTAGATTCTGGAACATTGTTGTGAAGATTTGAATGCATTACATAGTAAAAGCATTAGTGAGGTCAGGATGTTAGATGATCTCCAGCTCACCTCATCCCCACCTTCCCACAACTAAAGTTCACTGCTCCACAGCTCAATGCTGGAGGTCTTTATACCCTCTAGTCCACACCTGCTATTAGACATGGAGACAATAGAGTCATGTTTGTTTATCTGCTCCAGAGAGTCCTATTCTATTGGCAGTTCTTCTCTACAGGGACCAGACAAGCTGATGTTACACAGATGTTAACCATCCTAGTTAATGTTAGACGGTTACTGCTCTGGCTGATGTTGGGTGGACGGTTACTGCTCTGGCTGGTGTTGGGTGGACGGTTACTGCTCTGGCTGGTGTTGGGTGGACGGTTACTGCTCCGGTTTTGAGGAGAGCGGGTAGTTTTGACGTTTGTGTGAACGTTGTTAATGAGGTGAAACTCTGAACTGGGTTTGGGTTCTGGGTGAGAAGCTCATGTACACAGCACTCTTCTCTGCTGCTGAAACACAGGAATGTCTCAAGTAGGACACCCTCAGCATCTGCTGGTGTCAGGCTCCTCATGTGGCTGGACATGTGACTTTGTTTTGTGAGCGCTGCTGGTCCTCGGCAGGATCTGGTGGAGTCCAGACTTGAGTGTTAACGGTGTCGGGTCTCGAGCGCTCAGCTGCGTCTCTGGACTGCAGATCAGGAAACCGAAGAGCCGGATTTGGGTCGGATCAGGGTTCTGATGAGCTCCGTCTCTGCTCGCCATTCGGATGAAACTCGACATTGATAATCGATGAAACGATTTGAACTAAAAGAAACTCGAACATAAATTGTGCTTCAGATCTGATGGTTTATGAACATTTCAGAACAACGGCTCTCAGCTTCAACGAGTTCCAGTAAATGAGACACAACAAACAGCAATTATTCACTTTAGAACCATCCCACCTACAGTACGCTGGGCTACAGTAACAGTGTCACTACCTTCACCATGTTTGGAAGCTGTAGTTTAGCCGGTTCTCACTGTGAGTTGTTGACCATCTGTGGGGTTCATGTCATATTATCTTGAAGATGGAACATTGTTCAGATAAACCCGTCGCATGAATAGTTCTTCTGTTGTCATTGTAGTAACATCGTAATGATGCTGGTGTTTGTAGGAGCTGCATCATGCCGGCTGTCTGCGGTTCTACAGGCTGACGTTATCATTGCACTGGGAACCGAGAGATGGGAAACACAGCGACCAAGTTTCGCAAAGCGGTGATCAATGGAGACGAGGTTCTAGCATACCAGCTCTACGAGGGGAACCCACAGTTTAAAGAGTCTCTGGACCCCAACACCTCATACGGAGAGCCTTACCAGCACAACACCCCGCTACACTATGCTGCTAGACATGCCATGACTCGCATACTCAGGTAACACACCTGTCCCAGTGTTACACCTGTTCACAGTCATACACACCAATGACAATAACAATGATGAACACCGTGTATATTAATGAGGGGACAAAAGTAAACAAAAATCAGGGTTCACACCACAGTTTGGACCTCGTGATTCAGTACACACACACACACACACACACACACACACACACACACACACACACACACACACACACACACACGATTTGAAATTTGGTGAAATATTGACGAACAGCTTGTTTTTCAGTTGTTTCAAATCCAAAGCTGAGATCAGAGATATCTGAGAGATAAAGAATAAAGAGCGATGAAAACCAGCGTCCGAGAGTCTCTCTGCCCACCAGAGAAGTGTTCATGGGTAAATTGTTGTGGGCTGTCGGTGTAAAATTATTTGTAGAACAGCGGTACTTTTACGAATTCTACTTGTTTAGGACGTTGTTCAGAAGTTACTGCTCAGAATGAAGTTTTTATTTCTAATAGTTCTGTTTTTGATTGTTTCTAATTTTGTCCCCGTCACTTTCCTCCGCCCCTCTCAGGTCCTTCCTCTTCAGTAAGGACGGGAACCCCAACAAGCGGAACGTGCACAACGAGACGGCCCTCCATATGCTGTGCATGGGGCCAAACATCCTGCTGCCAGAGGGGGCGCTGCAGCCTCGCCTGGCCCGGCCGTACGAAGACGAGCGCCGCCGGTCCGACTGCCTGCAGATGATCCTGAAGTGGACCGGTGCTAAGCTGGACCGCGGCGAGTACGAGAGTGCTGACATTAACGCCACGGACAACAAGAAAAACACCCCGCTGCACTACGCTGCCGCCTCAGGGATGAAGACCTGCGTAGAGGTGGGGTTGATACAGCACTCCACTAACCTGACTCTACACTGTCTCTACACCGACTCTACACCGACTCTACACCGACTCTACACTGTCTCTACACCGACTCTAAGCCGACTCTAAACTGAATTTTAAACCGACTCTACACCGACTCTACACCGACTCTACACCGACTCTACACCGACTCTAAGCCGACTCTAAACTGAATTTTAAACCGACTCTACACTGTCTCTACACTGTCTCTACACTGTCTCTACACTGTCTCTACACCGACTCTACACCGACTCTACACCGACTCTAAGCCGACTAACTCTGACTCTAAACCGACTCTAAACTGAATTTTAAACCGACTCTACACTGTCTCTACACTGTCTCTACACTGTCTCTACACCGACTCTACACCGACTCTACACCGACTCTAAGCCGACTAACTCTGACTCTAAACCGACTCTACACTGAATTTTAAACCGACTCTACACTGACTCTACACTGACTCTACACTGACTCTACACTGACTCTACACTGACTCTACACTGTCTCTACACTGACTCTACACCGACTCTACACCGACTCTACACCGACTCTCGTGTTTATCATCTCTGATCCTGCAGGGAATTCTGTCTTTTATCGGGATGTAAAGTGTAAACCCCCCGTTTGCCTGCTCCTCTGTGCAGTTCCTGGTGAAGCAGAATGCCGACCTGTTTGCGGAGAATGACAGTAAGGAGACTCCGTGTGACTGTGCGGAGAAACAGCACCATAAGGAGCTGGCTCTCAGTCTGGAATCTCAGATGGTTTTCTCCACAGACCCAAATGCCGAGGACGTTGAGGCCGAGTACGCCGCCCTTGACTGCCGGGAGGTGAGCTTTCTAAATGCACCGCTGAGTTCGGGTGAATATGAGCGGAGCTCTAAATGTTACTGCTGTTGTATAAAGCGTCTTTCTGTTCCAGTTTTATGAGGGACTGCGGGTGCAGGACCTGCGGAGACTGAAGGACATGCTGATAGTGGAGACGGCAGATATGCTGCAGGCTCCTCTCTTCACCGCAGAGGCTCTTCTCAGGGCACACGGTACATCCAGCACTCATTCTTGGAATCGGTTGGTATTTCTGAGGCTGAGACACAGTGGACACAGTGTTTAAAAACTCCAGCAGCCCTTCTGTGTCTGATCCAGTCATACCAGCGTGACACACACTAACACATGACCCACATAATATCTGCTCTGTGGTGGTCCTGTGGGGTCCTGATCATTGAAGATCAGGGTGAAAGGAGGAGAATAACATCTGCAGAGAAACAGATGAACTACAGTCTGAATTATAGAACCATAAAGAGAACCTGTGTGATCAGAGGAGCTGATAGAGTGGACAGAGACACGAGAGACGAGTTATTGTGACAGGCTTCAGTGGGGGTGTGGCTGCTCCATTCTGGCTGGAGTTTGTAGCTGGTGAAGACTCTGGAGCACAGCGCTGGAAATTGGATCAGTGCTTTCTTTAATAATCTCCAGTTATGTGAGCAGGTCCTGTTCCAGAAGAGAGCGGCCTGCTGGGAAAACGGGACAGTTCCGCTTCAGCATGCTTTCTATTATTATGACTGACCTCTCTGGAGAGTGAGACGGGTTAAACTGTCCACTTCCACATTCTGACACACTCTAACACCCCATAATACACTGTGACTAAACAATGTTCAGGGTTTGTTTACCATCAGCTGGAGGTAAATAATATGGTCCAATATTATTTCACAATATTTCATAATAAGATCAGAATAATAAACAGATATGATCCACATTTCATAAACAGACTCTGACTGATCAGAGAGGGGGCGGGGCTAATGATCAACCTGCATACAGACTCTGACTGATCAGAGAGAGGGGGCGGGGCTAATGATCAACCTGCATACAGACTCTGACTGATCAGAGAGAGGGGGCGGGGCTAATGATCAACCTGCATACAGACTCTGACTGATCAGAGAGAGGGGGCGGGGCTGATGATCAACCTGCATACAGACTCTGACTGATCAGAGAGAGGGGGCGGGGCTGATGATCAACCTGCATACAGACTCTGACTGATCAGAGAGAGGGGGCGGGGCTTATGATATTGATTGAACATTCATATATTAGTGATCATTGTAAATATTGATAATAGTTTTGGAATGTTCATGTTATTTATGACTGTATTTTCTAGATGTTCATGATAAATGAGTAAAATTTGAAGATCATTAAATAATATTTAACATATTTCATGGAATTATTTTTGCCAATATTGATGTTAATGTCTAAAGTACTGTATGAATAATGAAATGGTCACAGTATTCCTGAGATTTGTGAAGGGAATCTGGGATGTTTGCAGCCGAGCTGTAAAGTCAGGCGCAGACAGGCGCAGACAGGCGCAGACAGGCGCAGACAGGCGCAGACAGGCGCAGACAGGCGCAGACAGGCGTGAACACACCGCCGTAGTCCAGTCTCACACTTTCCTGCTCTCGCTGTCCTCCTCAGACTGGGACAGAGAGAAGCTTCTGGAAGCGTGGATGTCTAACGCCGAAGACTGTTGTCAGCGCTCCGGCGTCCAGATGCCCACTCCACCTCCCCGCGGCTACAACGCCTGGGATACCCTCCCTTCACCCCGAACCCCGCGCACCACCCGCTCCTCCATCACCTCTCCCGACGAGATCAGCCTCTCTCCGGCTGACGACGACTGCTCTCTGGTAAGGAGACAGATTGATTTTCAGAATTCCGAAGCAGGATTTGGTTTTAGAGCTCCAGTGAGAGTTTGATTAAACAGGGAATTTGCATGTTTGAGATTCTGAAGCTAATCCCTAAAAATGGCTTTTAAACTTCAGTTTGAAAAATTTCAAAGACATGATTTGATTGAATCAGTTCCAGAGAACGAGGTCTGCTTTAGTCCATAAACGCTTAATTTGTCTTTTGTGGAGTAATTATAATCATAATCAGGGTTCTCAGTCGTCAGTCGCACGGAATCTGATGGACGTTACTCTCTCTCTGGAATTCTGACCAAATATTTGAGACGATGTGGGACATGTTCTCCACCCCAGAACGCACCGAGTGTCAGCACTGACCACTCTCGGGTAGTCCAGCCTGCCCTTTGTGTGTATTGAGCTGTTCAGAAGGACCGGAGTAAGTTCCAGGACAGTCAGTCCTTTTATACTCCAGTATAGAGACTGTACTGGACAAAGCTCCCTGTTCCCTCTCCCAGTCCACAAAGACACCACAGTCTGCACCACAGAGCAGCTCTTCACTCTCACTGGACCTGATGATGTTTTCTTCACCAGTCACACACACACACACACACAGAGACACACACACATAGTGCGAGGTCAGATCAGGAGCTACAGTGGACGTGAGGCCGCGGTGAGGTGTGACTGTAATGGCCTGACTGTTGTTTGTTTGTTTGTTGTGTTTTTGTTTACTCCCTCAGTGCGGGATCTGTATGTGTGCCGCCTCCATGTTTGAAGAGCCTGTTGATATTCCATGTGGGCACGAGTTCTGCCGATCATGCTGGGAAAGGTGAGAACCGGAAATACTGTCCCGATCCAACAGGTGACGGCGTGAACAAACCCAGTTACAGTGACGTTCTAATAGTTAAGGTGTAGAGTAAAATCACTGAGGGCCTGTTTACAAGTGTCAGGATCCGCGTTTATGGTGGTGCGATCAGGTCAGTTCCACGTGAGAAGACGGGTGTTAACTCTCCCTTAGACGCATTGTGTTCAGATTACAATCGGATCACTCCAACCACACTCAGAGGTGGTCAGAGACGGATCTGTAAACGCTGTGACTGGTACGGAAACGTGCCCCAAACGCATCGGTCTGGTTCTAGGCTCATTTGCAGGAGGGGCTTTTCATTGCTGGTATGCTTTCACACAGAACCAGTCAGGTGATCCCACAAGCGTCACAGGGGGTCGCTCGCTTCCACTCTCCCAGCTCACCAAACCGAACCCCAGACCACCGATTTCAGGAGGACCACAGATCGGTTCTCTGGATTGTTCCTGGGCTTGAAAACAGCTTTCAAACTTGACTTGACGTACTAAACTCCCGGGGCATGTGCTCCTGGCTGTGGGATTAGTGATGTATATGCAGATACAGAACATGTATAAAGTACATCTGGAGCGTTTTGACCACGTTCCTGAAGAAAATGAACTTCTGATGGTATTTACACCTCAAATAATGACACATTTAAGAAGCCAAATGTCTTCTGTGAAGAGAAACATGTGACTGTCTCGTGTAATTACTGTGTTATACATCAATGTCAAACAGTGTCCAGACTGTGTTTTGTTAAACTGTTCCCTGTTTGTGTCTTTGCGCAGCTTTTTGAACCTGAAGATCCAGGAAGGAGAAGCCCATAATATATTCTGTCCAGCCTACGACTGCTTCCAGCTGGTTCCTGTGGAGGTCATAGAGAGTGTGGTCTCCAGAGAGATGGACAAGCGCTACCTGCAGTTTGATATTAAGGTACTGACACCTGTATGTGTCCGTCAGCAGTTCAGCCATAACATTAACACCACCAGCCTACTGCTGGGAAAGTCTCCCTCTGCTAACAGTTCTGACCCGTCACTGTATGGACTCCACAAGACCTCTGCATGTGTCCTGTGGTATCTGGAACCAAGACTAATGTTACAGCAGGTCCTTTAGCTCTGTAAGAGGTGGGATGTCTACAAGCATGAACCCTGTTGTCTTTTCTTGGAGAACGTTTGGTAGGTACTGACCACTGCATACTAGGAAAACACCACAAGAGCTGCCTGATGTTCTGATCCGGTCGTGTAGAACGTCACAGTTTGGTTCTCGTCACTGAGGCTCAGATTCTTACGCTTGTCCGTTTTTCATCAAGTTCGAGACCTGACTCTTCATTTCCTGACGGATCTCTCCACCCCTCCACTGGAGACGCTGGCAGTGGTTCTATTGATATGGCTCATCGTTTTTTTGTGCCACTGATACTGTGATCTTCAAGCTCACACTCATTCTCCATTTGACGTTCATTATGTTGTCATGACAACGCCGAGTCCTGATGTGATTATTCGGTCCCGGGTGAAGAGAGACAGTCGGAAGACCGTGTGCAGGCTGGTGTGACAGAGGGGGTGGAGTCAGCGCAGGCAGGGTTCTTAACCTGTACTGCGGTCAGTCAGCCGCTGCGATGGTGACCTTCCCAGTGTGGAGGCACTGTGGACATACCTGATGATCCAGATTCAGCACCGATGTCTTTATACTGCTGGTGTGAACAACTGCATGGACAAAAGTATTGGGACAGCTGCTCCTTCACTGTTTTTTCTGAGATCACAGGGATTAAAGAGGTTCTCCTGCTTCTGTTGGAGTAACTGTCTCTGCTGTCCAGAGAAGACTTTCTACTAGATTCTGTGGCATTGCTGTAAGGATTTGATTGCGTTCAGCAACAAGAACTTTAGAGGTCAGGATGTTGGATGAGCACTCATCCCAAAAGTACTTGATGGAGCGCCATCATTCCACAGTGTGTGTGCATATCTGTGTCAGCTATGGCTGCAGCTTAGAGTAGCTGAAGACATCTTTGTCTCATTGTCTCTCTCATCATTGTCTCTCTCTTCGCTCCTGCCCATCTCCCTGCTCTGTCGTAGGCGTTCGTGGAGAACAACCCTGCGATCCGGTGGTGCCCGCGGGCAGGCTGTGACCGGGCGGTGCGGTTGGCAGGGCAGGGGCCCGGTGCCAGCGCCTCAGATCCACTCAGCTTCCTTCTCCTCCAGGCCCCCGCTGTGGACTGTGGGAAGGGTCATCTCTTCTGTTGGTCAGTGACGGTCGCCAACACACTCACTCTCACTCCACTTTATTAGAAACCCCAGCTGCACTTGTTGGCCACTTAATCGGAAACACCTGCCACGGACAGTGCTGTTTCTCAGCCCCCCCGTGTAGCCTGTCCATCAGTAGAGAGGACGGGTGTGGGAGTACCACTGACCGCAGAGCAGAACGGAATTAAATATGAGTAAAACCACGAACGTGTCCTTTAATGCTGCCGTCTTTCTGAATATTACACACTTCAATCTGGAATCGGTGTGCGTTTTGCTTTCTGGCATGTGTTTAAGCATGTTTGCAAGGTTAGTGTGTCTTCCCTGCAGCTCTGGCCCTTCTGTTCTCTCTCTCACACACACACACACACACACACACACACACACACACACACACACACACACACACACACACACACGCACTGCAGTTCTGTATGTAGTACTGACTGTGCCAGGGATCCACATTCCACCCCAGTGCCCTCCAGACTCTGTTTTCTCCGTCCATATGCCGTGAGAGTGTTTATTCTCTGCTCCGACTGAATGACCGGAGCAGCAACATAACACACCAACGTGAAACCACACGGACGCACGTACACACTCGTGCAGATTGGTTCTGAAAGAGTTCACCGTTAAATTCTTTCTCTAGATCACTTTGGAACGTGTTAAAGTCTGGGAATGAAAGGGTTCCAGATTCCGCTCCGTTAAACCGAGCCGAGCTGCGGTCTCCGGCTCTCGTTCGCTCATCCCGAGCTCGTCTGTCTCCCGCTCTGCTGAAAGATGTGGTTATCGTATAATTTCGGTTAATTGTTGTGGCCTACTTTTCAGTCTAGACGGCCTGTTGGGAACGACTGTTGTGGGAAACTGTTCCTCTGTCAAACCTCTGAACTCGGCGGTTGTGTAATTTGAGGTTTTCCCTCTTTTAGCAGAAGGTTTTTCCAGGATCAAGTTCAAACTCTCTGTTGACCAAAATCGCAGCACAAATTCCACATTAAAGTTGCAGTTTGGAAGGATTGTCCCAGCCCTCTGCGCCCGGATATAAATAAATCCACACCAGCTGTTATTCTCCACTACAGTTATGGAGATCTTTATACTGCTGACATCAGCATTTTCACACCATACCTCCATCCACCTATACCTCCATCTATATCTGTACCCACTGAAACCCACCCGTATGTCTGACTGTGTCCGGATCGTACGTCTGGATTCACGTACGGTTCCTTGCAGTGCGATGATGATGTGTGTGTTGTGTGCGACTGTACAGGGAGTGTCAGGGAGAGGCTCATGAACCCTGCGACTGTCAGACGTGGAAGATGTGGCTGCAGAAAGTAACTGACATGAAGCCAGAAGAACGTGAGTGATGTCTCCACACCTTCGCTCCACGCCATTCAGCACACACCCTGCACACTTTCCACCACACCCCGTTTACCTCACACTTACACGTCTCACCCCTTTCCTCACACCACTTCCAGAAATCAGTGTCTGATTCCTGTAGATAATGAAATATTATCATTGTTCATTAGATCAACTCTGGACTCAACCCTTCCGTCCACTCGGACTCGTATCTGAGCCCTCACACTGACTCAGACCTACTTCCTGCCCAGAAATAAGTGTGTGTGTGTGTGTGTGTGTGTGTGTGTGTGTGTGTGTGTGTGTGTGTGTGTGTGTGTGTGTGGCGCTGTAGTGGCAGGTGTGAGTGAGGCGTATGAAGATGCTGCCAACTGCCTGTGGTTACTCACCAACTCCAAATCCTGTGCCAACTGCAAATCCCCCATTCAGAAGAACGAGGGCTGCAACCACATGCAGTGTGCCAAGGTGCTCTCTCTCTCTCTCTCCCCCTCTCTCTCTCTTCTCTAGGTCTATTCTATTCTCTCTCTCTTTCTCTCTCCCCCTCTCTCTCTCTCTGTCTCTCCCTCTCTTTTCTCTAGGTCTATTCTATTCTATTCTCTCTCTCTATTCTCTAGGTCTATTCTATTCTCTCTCTCTCTTCTCTACTTCTATTCTCTCTCTCTCTCTCTCTCTCTCTCTCTCTCTGTCTGTCTGTCTCTCTGTGTACCCTCTAGTCCACACCTGCTATTAGACATGGAGACAATAGAGTCATGGTTGTTTATCTGCTGCAGAGAGTCCTATTCTATTGGCAGTACTTCTCTACAGGGACTAGACACGCTGTGTGTGCAGTTGCACATCTGTGTCAGCAATGTGTGCAGCTTAAAGTAGCTGAAAACTAACGGTCCCCCTGCTCTCTCTCTCTCTCTCTGTCTCTCTCTCCCTGTCTCTCTGTCTCTCTCTGTCTCTCTCTGTCTCTCTCTTCTCTCTCTGTCTCTCTCTCTGTCTTCTGTCTTCTCTGTCTCTCTGCTCTCTCTCTCTGTCTCTCTGCCTCTGCCCTCTCTGCCCTCTCTCTGCCCTCTCTCTCTCTGTCTCTCTCACCCTCTCTGCCCCCTCTGCCCTCTCTCTCTCTGCCCTCTGTCTCTCTCTCTGTCCCCTCTCTGCCCTCTGCCCTCTCTCTGCCCCCTCTCTGTCTCTCTCTCTGTCTCTCTGCAAGTCTCTGCTCCCTCTCTGGTCTCTCTGCCCTCGTCTCTCTCTCTGTCTCTCTCTCTGTCTCTCTCTGTCTCTCTCTCTCTCTCTCTCTGCCTCTCTCTCTCTGCCCTCTCTCTGCCCTCTCTCCTGTCTCTCTCTTCTGCCCTCTCTCTCTCTCTCTCTCTCTCTCTCTCTCTCTCTCTCTCTCTCTCTCTAGTGTAAGTATGATTTCTGCTGGATTTGTCTGGAGGAGCGGAAGAAGCACAGCTCCTCTACAGGAGGGTATTACCGCTGCACTGCTATGAGGTGATCCAGCAGGTGAGGAGCAGTCTAAAGAGATGACCTGTGAGGTGTTTCAGCCCACCATGCAGCTGTTTCTTCTCACAAACTTACACTTCACGTGTCTGTTTAGCTCCTCACTCTCGGCTTCCTTTCTTCTTGGTATTTTTAAATCCAGGCTGAGAAGAAGCACAAGAGCTACCAGGAACTCGATCGATTTATGCACTACTACACCCGCTTCAAAAACCACGAGCACAGTTACGAGGTAATCAACTTTATTTTGCTTGTAAGGATTAAAACACTTGACATCTCAGAAATCCTGTTGGATTTACATGGGAATATGTACTAATAATAATACAATACATAATAATAAACAAACAAACAAACATATATTCTTCAAAAATATGAGACAGCAGTTCCAATAAACACAATCTGTCCTCTGTTGGTTTTTATTATTTATGTAATTTCAGTATTTTCCCTCAGGACTTTTATTCTGAAATTCTAAACACTGTGAGTAGAGAAAGAGAGCAGACAGCCCTCCCTTCTCATTTTCCTCCGCTCCTCTGATCAGCCAGAGTCTGTATGCAGGTTGATCATCAGCTCGCCTCTCTGATCAGTCAGGAGTTCGTGCAGGCGATCATCAGCCCCGCCCCTCTCTCTGATTGCCGAGTCTGTGCGCAGGTTGACGGCCAGCTCCCGCCTCTTTCTTATCAGTCAGAGTCTGTATGCAGTTGACCATCAGCCCCGCCTCTGGACTGGGGTCAGAGTCTGTATGCAGCTGAGCACGCCCCGCCTCTCTCTCTGATCGTCAGAGTCTGTATGCAGGTTGACCGGCCAGCCCCACTCTCTCTCTGATCAGTCAGAGCCCAAGTGAGGCTGAGCATTGCCCTGCCCCTCTCTCTGGATCAGTCAGAGTCTGTATAAGTTGATTTGCCAGCTCGCCTCTCTCTCTGATCAAATAGAGTGTGTATGTTATACCAGCCCCCTCTCTCTGATCATTCAGTCTGTATGCAGGTTGATCGCCACCCGCCTCTCTCTGATCAGCCGAGTCTATGTAGGTTGAGCATCGGCTCGCCTCTCTGATCAGTCAGAGTTCAGGCGCAGGTTGATCGCCAGCCCACTTCCTCTCTCTGATCAGAGTCTGCCGCAGAAGGAGCATTGGCCCCACTTTCTCTGATCAGTCAGAGTCTGTATGCAGGTTGATCGTCAGCCCCGCCCCCTCTCTCTAGTAACTGCCTGCAAACTGTGGGTTCTAAGAGTCAGGTATTCAGGTGTCGTGTGAATATCGTATTTGAAGCCACGCATTGTGGTTGAGCCTGAATCAGGTTTTTCTACAGTTTTATAAATGTAGTTTTCATTCCAACCTATCGTTCATACTCGCCCCCGGCAGCTGGAAGGACGCTCTAAAACTGCCAAAGACAAGATGGAGCAGCTGAGCGCGTTGAGGACGTGGCAACGTCTTTTTGAACTTCCTGAGCATCGATAGCAGCAGTCCTCACCACACTGGAGTGACGAGGCTTTGCTCTGAGCCAGGAGAAGGAGGTCCTCCAGACACCACCTTCATCGAAGACGCAGTCCACGCAAGCTTCTCAAGATCCCCGCCGAACTTCGCGCTCTTATCCTCACGGCTTTTCGAGCCCAAAAGCACAAAGAAAGAGATCTTTGAACTTAGCAGGTCCAGTTCTTGAGCTTTTAAAATGAGATGGACAAATTAGCGGAAACATTACATGAAAGACTGATTGTACCTGAAACCTCTCCACATATGTCACAGCTATAGACAGTCTATACCCTGGTCTGTAAGCAGAGAAAGGGACCACTCATAAAGCACTGCATCTGTCCAGATATTATTTTACTTCAAGCGCAGTGAATCATTCTTCCAGACTGACTTGAGATGGTGACTTATGATCTTGCTCAGAAGGTGAACAGGCTCCCTATCTCCCCGGCACTCCCCGCCATAAGATCATCTCGCGCTGCCTGCCTGGTAAGCAGAAGAGGCAGGAGTTCCTGGGCCTCCCAGGCCCGAGGGGTAGCACACCAATGATTTCCACCTGAAGCGCTCGTCGCAGGTAAAACCAATCCTCTGCCTTGTGACCGGTAGTGACCGTTACCTATATACCTGTAGTGACCCTCTTCTGTTTTCAGCACCACTGAGAAACCATGTGGGACTACTCTGAGACCATGGTACCACCATCATAAACACTTAATTGTCATCAGGTCATGTTTCTTACCAAGAGTGGAACCAAATCATGAAAAAGACAACCTAGACAGCACGACATCAGCTATGACCAGTATCTCTCTTTCTTTTTCTCCAAATCCTTGAACGCCTGTCCATAAACCGCTGTCGCCCTTCTCACCCAGAAAATCTTCAGACCCAAAACCAAACTGGCTTCCAACCGTGAACTCAACTGCAGAGCGTTTCAGCGCTGTCACTGATGCACTCCATGCTGCAAGAGCAGATAAACCATCATCTGTTCTAATTCTTCTTGACCTCTCAGGAGCCTTCAACACGGTAGACCACAAGATCTTTCTGTTGGTCCTCACTGGTCTTGGGATCACCAGTTCTTAAACTCAACTCCAGCAAGACAAAAACTAATATTCATTCCTGGAACCACTGACTCACCGTCCCTTTTAGGAACTCACTGTTTACTCCATCTGCAGAACCACTGAGCCTTGGTGTACTTGTGGATGACCAGTTATTGTTCAATCCTGCAGATTTTCCTTCAAACATCAGAATTCCCCCTTTTCTGTCTAGAGAGCAGTCGCAATGCTCATTTCAAAAAACTAGAACCCAGCTCCTGCCTTCAACTCCTTTCTCACTAGTTAAGGATGTGTTCTGAGGAAGAACGCCTGTGAGATTTCCCAGATAAGGGCATCTGCTGAATGTCACAAACATAACTGTAATGAATAACTCACGGCATCCACTCTGAACAGCACATTATCCACCCACACAGTCCCAAGGACCTTGTTTTTCCTGTGTTTGCAGTTTGCTGGGGACGCAGGGATTGGGAGGTTTTGGGCTTTGCATCTCCAGAGGTGTGTTTCACCTTGTCCTTTTAAGATGTCCTGCCCTAACATAATACTGTGAGACTGTAGCCTCCCCTCAGTGTATATCACAATACCATATTTAGAGTTATTAATATTCACTCCTAATGAGAGACTGTAGCTCCTCCCTCAGTGTGTATACTGTACACAACACCTACATTTAGAGTTGCTAATATTCAATTCTAATGAGACTGTAGCTCCTCCTCAGTGTATATCACAATACCTACATTTAGAGTTAATATTTTCACCCTAATGAGAGACTGTAGTTCTCCCTCAGTGTATAATTACAACACCTGCATTTAGAGTTATTAATATTCACCCTAATGAGAGAGACTGTAGCTCCTCCCCTCAGTGTATACAACACCTACATTTAGAGTTATTAATATTCACCCTAATGAGAGACTGTAGCTCCTCCCTCAGTGTATATCACAACACCTACATTTAGAGCATTATTCACCCTAATGAGACTGTAGCCTCTCCCCTCAGTGTATATCACAACACCTACATTTATTATTAATATTCACCCTAATGAGAGACTGTAGCCCTCCCCTCAGTGTATATCACAAATGACTCATATTTAGAGTTATTAATATTCACCCTAATGAGAGATCAGCTCCTCCCCTCAGTGTATATCACAACACCCATTTAGCATTATTCACCCTAATGAGAGACTGTAGCTCCTCCCCCTCAGTGTATATCACAACACCTACATGTAGAGTTATTAATATTCACCCTAATGAGAGACTGTAGCTCCTCCCCCTCAGTGTATATCACAACACCTACATGTAGAGTTATTAATATTCACCCTAATGAGACTGTAGCTCCTCCCCTCAGTGTATAAACATACCTACATTTAGAGTTATTAATATTCACCCTAATGAGAGACTGTAGCTCCTCCCCTCAGTGTATATCACAACACCTACATTTAGAGTTATTAATATTCACCCTAATGAGAGACTGTAGCTCCTCCCCCTCAGTGTATATCACAACACCTACATTTCGAGTTACTAATATTCACCCAATGAGAGACTGTAGCTCCTCCCCTCACAGTGCAAGTGTATATCACAACACCTACATTTAGAGTTAATATTCACCCTAATGGAGAGATCGTGCTCCTCCCCTCAGTGTGTTATCACAACACCTACATGTGAGTTATTAATATTCACCCTAATGAGACTACTGTAGTTCCTCCCTCAGTGTATATCATAACACCTACATGTAGAGTTAACATTCACCCCAATGAGAGACTGTAGTTCCTCCCTCAAAGTGTATATCACAACACCACATGTAGAGTTATTAATATTCAATTCTAATGAGACTGTGGCCCCTCTCCTCCCTCAGTGTATATCACAACACCTTACATTTAGAGTTATTAATATTCACCCTAATGAGAGACTGTAGCTCCTCCCCAGCGTATATCACAACACCTACATTTAGAGTTACACTATTCACTCTAATGAGAGACTGTAGCTCCTCCTCAGTGTATATCACAACACTCCACATTTAGGAGTTGGGCTATTATTCACCCTAATGAGAGAATTGTAGCTCCTCCCCTCAGTATATCACAACACCTACATTTAGAGTTACACATTCACCCTAATGAGACTGTAGCTCCTCCCCAGCGTATATCACAACACCTACATTGGAGTTATTCACCCTAATGAGAGACTGTAGCTCCTCCTCAGTGTATATCACAACACCTATGTGTAGAGTTACATTATTCACCCTAATGAGAGACTGTGAAGCCTCCCTCTTGTAGTGTATATCACAACACCTACATGTAGAGTTACATTATTCACTCTCACGAGAGATCAGTTCCTCCTCAGTGTATATCACAACACCCACATTTAGAGTTATTAATATTCACCTCAATGAGACTGTAGTTCCTCCTCAGTGTATATCACAAATACCCATTTAGAGTTATTAATATTCACCCTAATGAGAGACTGTAGCTCCTCCCCTCAGTGTATATCGCACCCACCTACATGTAGAGTTATTAATATTCACCCACGAGAGATCGTAGCTCTCCTCAGTATATCACAACACCTACATGTGAGTTATTCACCCTAATGAGAGACTGTAGTTCCTCCTCAGTGTATGGTCATAACACCCTACATGTAGAGTTATTAATATTCACCTCTAATGAGAGATCGTAGCTCCTCCTCAGTGTATATCATATCACCTACATGTAGAGTTATTAATATTCACCCTAATGAGAGACTGTAGCCTCCTCAGTGTATATCACAACACCTACGTAGAGTTATTAATGCCCACCCTAATGAGAGACTGTAGCTCCTCCCTCAGTGTATATCATAACACCTATATGTAGAGTTATTAATATCTACCCTAATGTGAGAGATCAGCCTCCCCTCAGTGTATATCACAACACCTACATTTAGGAGTTATTAATATTCACCCACGAGATCAGTTCTCCTCAGTGTATATCACAACACCTACATTTAGAGTTATTATTATTCACCCTAATGAGACTGTAGTCTCTCAGTGTATACTGCCAACACCTACATTTAGAGTTATTAATATTCACCCTAATGAGAGACTGTAGCCCCTCCCCCAGTGTATAATATCACAACACTTACATTTAGAGTTATTAATATTCACCCTAATGAGAGACTGTAGCTCCTCCCCACAGTGATATCACAACACCTACATGTAGAGTTATTAATATTCACCCCAATGAGAGACTGTAGTCCCCTCCCTCAGTGTATATCATGTACACCCAGCACATGTAGAGTTATTAATATTCACCCTAATGAGAGACTGTAGCTCCTCCCCCTCAGTGTATATCACAACACCTACATGTAGAGTTATTAATATTCACCCTAATGAGAGACTGTAGCTCTCCCCTCAGTGCGTATATCACAACACTTCCACATTTAGAGTTATTAATATTCACCCTAATGAGAGACTGTAGCTCCTCCTCAGCGTATATCACAACACCTACATGTAGAGTTATTATTCACCCTAATGAGAGACTGTAGCTCTCCTCAGTGTATATCACAACACTCCACATGTAGAGTTATTAATATTCACCCTAATGAGAGACTGTATTCCTCCTCAGTGTATATCACAATACCTACATGAGTTATTAATATTCACCCTAATGAGAGATCAGCTCCTCCTCAGTGTATATCACACACTACATGTGTAGAGTTATTATTCACCCCAATGACTGTAGCTCCTCCCTCAGTGTATATCACAATACCTACATTTAGAGTTATTACTATTCACCCTAATGAGAGACTGTAGCTCCTCCCCCTCAGTGTATATCACAACACCTACATTTAGAGTTATTAATATTCACCCTAATGAGAGACTGTAGCTCCTCCCCAGTGTATATCACAATACCTTACATTTAGAGTTATTAATATTCACCTAATGAGAGACTGTAGCTCCTCCCTCAGTGTATATATCATAACACCTACATTTAGAGTTATTAATATTCACCCTAATGAGAGACTGTAGCTCCTCCTCAGTATATCACAACACCTACATTTAGGAGTTATTAGTTCACCCTAATGAGAGATCAGTAGCTCCTCCTCAGTGTATATCACAACACCTACATTTAGAGTTATTAATATTCACCCTAATGAGAGACTGTAGCTCCTCCCCCTCAGTGTATATCACAATACCTACATTTAGAGTAGTCCTGTTTTTTAGTCCTGTTTTACAAAACACAGTCATTCATGCGGTGTTTTTATCTCTGGCAGGAGTATGCTGGAGTTCTGCACAGACGAAGACGCCGCAGGCCGCCGTGGAGACATGTCCAGCCTGAGAGCAACACGACTCTGATGACCACAACCCCAGCACTTTAGGCACGCAACAGCAGGTTTGCTCATAAAGCTCCTGGTTCATAACGCATCTGAGCAGCGGAACCCCATGCTTTTATTCCTGTTCTAATGCTTCCATTTGCTCCACTTATTTTGATAAAACGTTGTTTGATATAAATAAGTAGGTGTAAATATCGACAATCTCTCTGAGTATCGAATATTGTGTTAGTGATACTGTATCGATGATTTTAAATGACAGCTTCACACTCGGGGGTTCTACACAACCGTGTGACGTGTTCTAGACTTCATAACTCTGGATCAGAGTGACCTACAGACATGATACAAATATCATGATATTCACGATATGGGACAGTATCGCCAGCTCCGCCGACACAGCTCTGAAGATGATCAGAGATATCTAAACGCAACCACGCCTCCAAGATTCCCCATGTTAACAGGAGTTCATCTCGTAGTCAGCAGATTCCATGATGTTCCTCCGTTAACGACACGATCCAAGCCGCAGAACACACGCCATCATTTACTTCTGTATTTGCACCACAAATAGACGTAGATCTGGTCTTCATCTGGTTTGGAATGGTGTGAAGTATTCCTGTTCTTGCTCCGTGAGAGGTTTTTATGATCTGTGTCCTCCTCAGACTCGGAGCTTGTGGGATGCAGTCAGAGATCAGGCCTGTTCATGGTAAGAACCGTTTGCTGTTTTTCTACAACACCATGTTCTCGATCGAAGTGTTTGGTAAGAGTGTTGTATAAATGTTGAGAAGATGAATCGGAGCTGCAGGTTCTCCAGAGTAACTGTTGTACTGTTCGTCTGGCAGCCTCACAGCTCTTTGGATGAAGATGACCTCAACATCCTGCTGGCCATCCAGCTTCTGCAGGAGTCCGGCTGGCGGTGGGCGCCGAGGGGTGAAGTGGACGCTCAGGAGCTGCGCCCAACGGCAGGCATCCATGGAAGCCATCGCACGCCCCTTCCGCCCAGGCTGGACCCAGTGTGCTGTGACCGGGTGATAGTCAGAGCCGCCCTCAGCAGCTCGGAGCTGCTGGAGGTCGGAGACAGTCTGAAGAAGCTGGGCAACATGAGCGGCCAAAACGTTCCGCAACGCTTCAACAATCTGGGCAATCCCAATCCTGCTCACGAGCCCATGGGAGGCCTGTCTCACCCGTCTGGGCAAATTGGAGACACGGACATGGATCCTGCTGACAACGCCAACCTACTTGGTAACATCATGGCTTGGTTTCATGATATTAACCCTCAGAACATCAGCTTGGTTCCCCCTGCGACTCCCTCCGATCTGGAGTTCGGTGCTCAGGCCCCAGAGCACCTGGGGAAGCCCCAATCCAGCAGTGGCCAACAGAGGCGCTGAGGGTTAGGCACTTTGCAGCACTGGAAGAGCTGCCAATCCCGCCAGGACCCACTCAGCTGACCTAGTGAGTGTGACATGCCTTCAGCACCTTTCTCTGGTGGCCCAGGAGAGCGAGGACCACCCCACCACTCTGAAAACCCCCAAATGTGACTCTCGGACTCCTGACCACCCAGCAGCTCCTGTGAGTGGAGGTCATGCATCTTGTGTGAAGTTCAGTTCTCGCCCTCGTCCCAGAGCGTAAACCACTTTAGATGCGAAGAAGCAGAGTGGCTGGTGACTAAAGGAAGTCCAGGATACTCTTTCAAAATTCTCTGTATAATGCAGCATAAACCTGCTCTGCATCACGCTCTTCACGGCTGATCTGTTTCAGTATGCAGAGAATTTTGAAGAAGAGACCCTTTAGTGCGAGAGGAGCGCGTTTCTGAGGGGCGCGTTTCTGAGGAGCGCGTTTCTGAGGGGCGTTATATAGAGATGTTATAGAGGAGCGACATAGAAGGGCACGCTTGAGGAGCGTTGCTTGAGGGGCTTCAGGAGAGCGCTTAGGTGCGCAGAGGAGCACGTTTCTGAGGGGCGCGCATAGAGGAGCACGCTGAGGGGCTGCTATAGAGAGCACGTTTCGAGGGGCTACAGAGGACACGCTTGAGGGCGCGCAGAGAGCACGCTTGAGGGGCGCTGTTATAGAGGAGCGCTAAGAGTAGAGGAGCGCATTATAGAAGGGCACGTTTGTGAGGAGCGCGTTTCTGAGGGGCGAGTTATAGAGGAGCGCGTTATAGAGGAGCGCATTATAGAAGGGCACGTTTCTGAGGAGCGCGTTTCTGAGGGGCGCATTATATAGGAGCGTTTCTTAGGGGTGCGTTATAGAGGAGCACGTTTCTTAGGGGCGTTGCTATAGAGGAGCACGCTTGAGGGGCGCGCTATAGAGGAGTACGCCTGAGGGGCGCGTATAGAGGAGCACGTTTCTGAGGGGCGCGTTATAGAGGAGCACGTTTCTGAGGGGCGCGTTATAGAGGAGCACGTTTCTGAGGGGCGCATTATAGAGGAGCACGTTTCTGAGGAGCGCGTTTCTGAGGAGCGCGTTGAGGGGCGCGTGAGGAGCGTTATGAGGAGCGCACATAGAAGGGCATCGCTTTGAGGAGCGCGTTTTCAGGCGACATAGAGGAGCGCGTTTTCTTAGGCGTATAGAGGAGCACGCTTGAGGGGCGCGTTATAGGAGCACGCTTCTGAGGGGCGCTGCGATGCAGAGGAGCACTGCCAGGGGCGATTATAGAGGAGCACGTCGAGAGCGCGTTGACGGGCGCAGTAGATGAGCGCTTTAGGGGCGCAAGAGGAGCGCATTATAGAGGAGCGGCTGTAAGGGCACGCAGGAGCTGCTTGAGGAGCGATAGAGGAGCGCGTTATAGAGGAGCGCGTTATAGAGGAGCACGCTTGAGGAGCGCGCTTGAGGGGCGACATAGAGGAGCGTTTCTTAGGGCTGCGCTATAGAGGAGCACGTTTCTTAGGGGCGCGTTATAGAGGAGCATCGCTTGAGGTTGCTATAGAGAGACAGTTTTCTGAGGCGATTATAGAGGAGCACGCTTGAGGAAGGCTTTCTGAGGGGTTGTTATAGAGAGCGTTTAGGGCGCAGATAGAGGAGCGCATTATAGAAGGGCACGTTTTTGAGGAGCGCGTTGCTGAGGAGCGCATTATAGAGGAGCGTTATAGAGGAGCGCGTTATAGAGGAGCACGCTTCTGAGGAGCACGTTTCTGAGGAGCGCGTTTCTGAGGAGCGCATTATAGAGAGCGCTTAGGGCGTTGCTATAGAGGAGCACGCTTTCTGAGGACCGTGTTTAGAGGAGCGTATTATAGAGGACCGCTTGAGGGACTGCATGGAGGAGCGCATTATACAGGACTGCTTTGAGGACCGCTGCTTGAGGACCGCTTGAGGACCGTTTCTGAGGAGCGATTATAGAGAGCTGCTTGAGGAGCTGCTATAGAGGAGCGCTGCTTGAGGACCGTGGTTTTAGAGGAGCGATTGAGGAGTGCGTTTGACGAGCGCAGCTTGAGGATCAAGGTTTGAGGACTGCTTGAGGACCGCGTTTCTGAGGACCGCGTTTCTGAGGACCGCGTTTCTGAGGACCGCGTTTCTGAGGACCGCGTTTCTGAGGACCGCGTTTCTGAGGAGCGCATTATAGAGGACCGTGTTTCTGAGGACCGCGTTTTAGAGGAGCGCATTATAGAGGAGCGCATTATAGAGGAGCGCGTTTCTGAGGAGCGCGTTTCTGAGGACCGTGTTTCTGAGGACCACGTTTTAGAGGAGCGCATTATAGAGGAGCGCGTTTCTGAGGGGCGTGTTTTAGAGGAGCGCGTTTCGTAACTCGTATAGACCAATAGGAACTGCAGACATGTATTTATGAAAACTACAGTCGTAAGTGTTGAAGCTTGTCTGTTGTCTGGCTGCAGGGTCTGTGTCCCTCCGGAGGTGTGTGACGTGATCTTCAGTGTGGAACTATATAGAAGAAGACGAGAGCAGGAGAGCTGGCTGGCAGTAACCATAGCAGTGATGGCTGCGTGTGGTTGATGGCGGGGGGTGATTGTTGGTGGTGGTGGTGGTGACGATGGTGAAGGGAAGCGTAAGTCGTTCGGTTGTGATCATCTTTCTCGGTGAAGCCGATCACTGTACTACGCCACTTGAGTGTGACGTTGAGGTGATGTTCTGCAGTGTGTTTTTGTCTTCAAGAAGTTAAAGCAGTTCTAGATAACTACGCAAACTCATCACAGTGCCTTTTCTGTGAGTTCTCTTCTCTTTGCCACATCTCTGGAGTGCCGGACTGTAACCGGACTAACGGCCTCCAGTCGCAGTGTTTTTAACCACGTGTTTTTATATTCTCTCAGCCGCCCTTTAGCTCGTCTCCAGAGCGTTTTTCTAAAGCATTTATTACGGACTCGCTCCGGGTTCTTCGCCTGGTTCCTCTGCATCTCTGATCGTACTAACTCGCCGCCGATACAGAGCTGAGTGTGTGACCTGTAGGTGACGCCGTCGTGCTTCATTCAGTGTAAAACGCCAGACCTGATTAATATATTGTGAAAATTGATTTTATATTTATTTGAAATTGAATGTCTTTCATATAAAATAATGAAATAATGATTAATGTACAAAGGAGCCGGTGTTTTTGTCCGCGTGTCGACGGTGTTCTACGGTGTTCTACGGTGTTCTGCGGTGCCACTTTGAAATTTGTGCTTTATACTAATTAATGGAGGCTACTGAGGTAGTCGTTAACAGCCATTTCAACAAACGATACTTTCTTTTTTATGAGTCTGTATTTCTACAAACACCCGGACAAATCCTCCAAACTGCCACCGCTCTGAACTTAAGACTAGAACCTTCAACACAGCTTGATCTAGAACTTATCCAGAATTGTACACCTTTATATAAATGCAGCTCTGAGGAAGTGTTGCCATACACTCGTTACATTAACAAGGTGCCACAACGGGTTCTGTAGATAGAACATCACCTTTTGGTTCCCTAAAAAACTGTCATGTTGCTGCGAGTTCAAGGAGCAACCCTTTCTACAGGTTAGAGAACCTCCCCATAATGCAAAGCGTCCAGAAAGAACCCTTACATTGTTGCACAGTTTTGAAGAACCTTTTATAAGCTTTATGGAACTTCCACATATAGAACAGGCTGTATAAAGAATAAAAGTCTAAAGAACCTCCATCATGTAAAGGTTCCTCCCTACAATGTGCAAAGAATCCAGTTAGTTATAAAGAACCTATAAATTACATAATGGATCAAAAACCATTAAAGGTTAATCCTAGAACTGTATGACTTCTAGGAAGAACCTCTAAATGAATATCCTAGAAAAGTTCAATAAAGAACCATTGAGTTGAATGTCTGTGAAAAATCATTTTGAAGAACATCTTAGAACCATATTTCTGAGGTCTATGCAGATCCTTTAAATATGGTGTATGTCCTTTTGTTATGTAAAGGTTCTTTATAAACCTATAGCAGGTTTATAACAACACTATCACAGGTGTGGAGGGAAACTGGACCGTCCTATGTGTTCTGTGACATCACTCGGAGAACCCTTTAAAGAGTGGAACATAAATGAGGTTTAAAGTGCACACTAGTGACAGAATAATGGAAACTCGCACTATAATTATGACCTCGTCCCTCAATGACGTTCCACACATACGTGCACTGATCGTTCCAAGGGTTCTGGTTCTATTGTGATCATGTTCTAGATGAGTCAAACTGACTGCAGTGTTCCCGGCAGAGATCAGTATTGTTTGTTGCCAAAGTGGAGACGGAACCAGCATACAGAAGTCACTCTCGGTGGGTTCTCCAGACGTGGAGAGACTCCTGCGGTTGTGTGTGTGAATGTTCTAGATCAGAACGTGTGTGTACGCGTCCTGCTCTCCTGCAGAGGATGAACGGAAGCACGTTTAAAGCAGTGCAGGTTCTCTATCGTTAAACTGATCCTCCGTCGGTTTTTGCACTTTCAGAGTTTATACTTGATACATTCCCTCTTTCTACGGACACACGACCTCTGAGGTTTGGCCAATAAATCTGACGGATCTGAGTGTGGAACTCAATAAAGTTATCATGATGAGAAATTCACAGTCTTGTTCTGATGTTCTGTTCCGTTCCTCCATCCGTTCACCTTCAGGTCACTGTGAAAGACGGGCTGGACGTTCTGAGCAAATTTAGTCCATTACTAATGAACGAGAACCAAAACTGACTGAAGTTCTAAACGTTCAGAACGGAGATCAAACAGTTAACACCCAATAAGAGTGGATCAGTACTAATAGTGCCCCTTTAGGGCTCTAAAGGGTTCTATAGATAACAGAACTGACAGTAGAACCCTTTTAATGGTGTGAATAGTATTTTAAAGGGTTCTAGAATGTGGGTTATTTGACTGCTAATGAGAGAGTGGGTGTATATAGGACACTGCTATAGAATTCATTCTTCACTAATATAGAATTTTAAAGGGTTCTATACAGCAATGAGTTGTTTGACTAGTCATGACAGTAGAACTCATGAAGAATAATTTTATAGGGTTGATTCATAGACCTGGTGGGGGTTCTTTCATTTATGGTACCACAGCGCCCCCTGCAGCAGAGATGGTTAAGGGCTTTGATCAGTAGCCCAACTGTGGATCTGGGTTTCAAACCAATAACCCACTGATCAGTAAGCACAGACCCACCTCTGCCCAGTTTTGGTGCTATATACAGTAGATCTGTCTCTAAAGAACCCAACCAGAAGAACCATTTAATCATCTGAAAGTTACCACAGTTTTATATAGAACTTATAAACACCTGACCTTCACCCTGTCCACTCCCACTCCTCCTTCTCCAGACAGGTTCTCCAGTCCGAGTGTTTGTACATCTGGTGTCTAATCACTGCAGACTTGGTTCTACTCTACATTAAACAAGGTTTTAATATGTAAATCAGCGCAGTCTGATAACGTTCTCCAGCAAGTTCTACAGTTAAAACATCCCACCTGAGGAGGATGAGGAGACGTTCCTGTGTTCTACTACAAACATCCACTAGAGGACAGCAAGCTCCCACTCAATCACAGCAGGCAGCTGTGTGTGTGTGTGTGTGTGTGTGTGTGTGTGTGTGTGTGTGTGTGTGTGTGTGTGTGTGTGTGTGTGTTTTACTGGCAGGCCGTCCTGGCATGGTCCACCCCAGAAATCATTTGGAGAGGAACAACCGAGAGGTTCCTCCAGAGGCCTTTAAAGTATGTCGGCAGAACATCCTGCATGAAGTTCCCACACTCCATAACAATTAGCTTAAACACAGTCTTAAATGAAGGGGTTCTCCAAGGGTTCTGTACTCCGACTGTACTCTGAATGTTTTAATGGTTAGTCGGTTCTTTCCAATGATGGAACGTTGATTATAACATCAGGACGAGTTCTGGCGGTGTTATGGAAGGTACTCCAGTGGCGTGTCTGGGCACAGACCGGGTCCTACCCTCAGTCGAACGCGCAGCGGAGAACTCTCTGGGCCTTAGTCGTGGGTCTAGCCCCGGCTGTGTACTGATGTCCTCTTGCGGAGACGATGTTTGTCTGACTTCACTGAACAATGTGCCGTAACTCCACGCGTCGCACGGAGGCTTCGCTCGACGCGTTGTGCAGATGGCACCTGGACAAACAGTGGGAGAAGGTGCTGGTTAAAAAGATGTGTGTCATGACCTTAAACAGCAGCTTTCAGAGCAGGTGAGGACGTCAGCACTGAGAGACAAAACACACAGTTTTAAAGTCACGGAGAGAAATCGACAGTGAAGAGTCGGAGTGGAGATGCTGACTGACGTCATCCCGCTGGTGTGCAGCTCTGTTCTGCTGTCTGACATCATAAAGAACCACAGCTAGAACTCAGCTAGGTCATCATCTTCATTCCTTACGTCGTAAAATGTCACAGGTATGAAGTGTGTGAGACCGGAAAAGCAGAGTCGCAGAGATGAACAAAAGCAAAGGCACTTTCAGCTTCATGCCACTGTCAGGAACCTTGGAGGACGTCTGCTGAGGCCTTCAGTGGTTCTGTGACAGACGGTTCTGCGTTTGTATAGAATATTTACTCACAAACTTAGTTTGAACATGTTTTCTTGTTTACAAAAAATCCTGAAACCTCAAATCTCCTGATCAGCCACTTCTCCTCCTTTCAGCCTGATCTTCAAGGGTCAGGACCCCACAGGACCACCACAGAGCAGCTACTATGTGGTAGTGGACTGTGTGCTGTGATCCACTCGTACCAGCAACACACACTAACACACCACCACCATGTCAGTGTGACTGCAGTGCTGAGAATGACCCACCACCCACATAATATCTGCTCTGTGGTGGTCCTGTGGGGTCCTGATCATTGAAGATCAGGGTGAAAGGAGGAGAATAAAGTCTGCCGAGAAACAGATGAACTACAGTCTGAATTATAGAACCACAAAGATCTCCTGTGTGGACAGAGGAGCCGATAGAGTGGACAGGGAGTGGTTATAATGTTATGGCTGATTGGTAAACTTCTGCTGCATTTGAACAGGAAGTTGATCAATGAAATGAGATCATTTTAATACACTTGCTCCGTCGTGAGGCTGTGTCTTCTACTGATTATCTTTGAGCATTCGAGCTGGAGAACCTGGTGACGTGGCTGAAGATCACAACACAGTGGCTGTAAACACACCTATTGCTGAACCTGCCGTTGTTCAAAGAGAGCAGCCGGTCAGAGATGGAGCGTGAAGCTGTGAACCTGCTCTTCACCAAAAAAGCAGCTCCTGCAAACCTATTCAATCCAAATACAGCCACCTTCAGAGGGACACAACACAAAAGATTGTCTTCATGACCTGCTGTTGTTTTTGTTGACCTTATTATGACCAACGTCTGAATGAAGCCACTGGTTAAGATTATACTAATCATAGGTTGAGTTCAGTCATCAAGACCTTCATTTAGTTCCACCTGAAAGTGCAGTTCTGTCTTTGGAATCTCTTTTCTTTGTAAGCATTTACTGACGGTATGGGACGATAATTAAGAACCAACATGTTTTATGAATTATTATTCTGCCTGACTCTCGTGTTCAGAACGTCCGTGAACTTTATTCAATATTTAAACAGCATTTCTAAATGTTTTACTCACTGATTAGTAACAGTTTATTCATTCCTAAGAAGCAGACCTTAAAACAGAGTGTTACCGGGTTCTTAAAGAACCTTTAAACATCATCTTGGCCTCGTTAAAGGGTTCTGTAGGTATAGTTCTGTATACCAAAAGAGGGCAGAAGTGGCTTATTGATCAGTGGCTTATTGGTTCGATACCCAGATCCACTGAGTGGCCACTGCTGGACCATTGATCAAAGCCCTCAACCTGCAGACTGACCTCAGCCTCCTAAACTGGGATATAAGAGGAGAATTAAAGTTATTATGAGTAATTACAACGACATTTACAGAACGTAATGGTTTCATTTTCATAAATCAAACTCAGTATAGAACCCTTATTACGGTTCTCTGTCTTGTTGGGGTCAGAGCTCAGGGAGTGTTGCTGAAGAGTACAGCAGTGGCCCTTCAGCCACTTTACAGTTATTTGTCCAGCTGTTAGCATCGCTCGCCAAAAATGAACTTCCCCAGGCGAAGCGTCCATCTCGAGCGGAGAACCGAGCCCACATGATCCAAATCTGTGTATCAGCCTTCCGATCACTCCAGATATTATTATACTCCGGTAGTACCAGGTGTGGACTAGAGGGTATAAAGACCCCCAGCACTGAGCTGTGGAGCAGTGGAACTGTGTTCTCTGGAACGATGGAGCTCCAGACAGAACTTCTGGGACGAGTTGGGGATGAGGTTGAGATGGTCACCATCATATTTCCTAACTCTAAATGCAATCAGATCCTCACAGCAATGCTCCAGAATCTGATAGACAGTCTTCTCTAGAGACAGCAACAAAAGTAATACCCTTGATTTCAGTGAGTGGATGTCCCAATACTTTTGTCCACACAGTGTATGTCAGTGGCTTCTCTGGTCTGAACCTACAGTAGCTTTGATTTGGTCAGATTACGTTCAGACAGTTGGCTTTAATTCAACCTACGTCGGACAATATGTTACCGTGAAGGCTGTCTGCTGCCCCCCAGTCCCCCAGTCCCCCAGTCCTCCAGTTCCTCTAGCTTTGGGGCGGCTTCTGGCCAAGAGTCCAAGAAAGCAGGGGCTGGTGAGGAGCTCTGACAGAAAGGCTTGTCTAGATTTGTCCAGATTGTGACAATGAACAGAGCATCAGGTCCTGCAGCTGCTTGGAAATCCCAGAGATGTCCAGCAAAGGCCATGGAGTCATCTTTCCCCAAAAAAGCCTCCGCAAACACGAACTCGGAACTTAGATGAACTCGAGTTCTGCGATTGCAAGGCTGACTCATGTCAACATGCAGATGTTCAAGGAGGTTCTGTTCCCATTGTGTAGATGAAAACGTCTGCTCACGAGGAATTAAAGAGCTGCGCCCGGCCTGCTTAAATGAAACAAGCTGCGGTCAGATTGAAGAGGAGCACAATTGCAGCTACAGGTCGGCCGTGAATCAACACGAGGGGCAGTTGTGCCGGCAGATTAAAGGGGAAGATCAGAACCCTTGGAATCTGTCATCACGTGGAGCTCTGGGAGAAGAGCAGCGCTGCTTTGACGTTTCTGGTTGTGATAAATATTCAGCACCGCTGTTTAGAATCGAATGAGCTACGTGTGTTTACCCAGGCACAGCATCTCGCTCCAGTTCCCCAACATAATAAGAGACGAAGCGTAGAGTAAACACAGCTCGGCTGACCTCTGGCAAAGCCGGGTTCAGGCAGATTGTGCACCTAAATCAACAAGCTTACCTGGGTTCACTCACTCAACTCCACTGAACCTGGAGCTCTCACCCTGGGGTCCTACTCAAATTCACAGGCACAATAAAGGGCTGTAAAGTTTATAAATGGGTTTGTAAAGTTCTGGGTCACAGGTGGAGAGGATTGTAAAGTTCTGGGTCGCAGTTGGAGAGGATTGTAAAGTTCTGGGTCACAGGTGGAGAGGATTGTAAAGTTCTGGGTCACAGTTGGAGAGGATTGTAAAGTTCTGGGTCACAGGTGGAGAGGATTGTAAAGTTCTGGGTCACAGTTGGAGAGGATTGTAAAGTTCTGGGTCGCAGATGGAGAGGATTGTAAAGTTCTGGGTTGCAGATGGAGAGGATTGTAAAGTTCTGGGTCGCAGTTAGAGAGGATTGTAAAGTTCTGGGTCACAGTTAAAGAGGATTGTAAAGTTCTGGGTCGCAGTTAGAAAAGATTGTAAAGTTCTGGGTCACAGTTGGAGAGGTTTGTAAAGTTCTGGGTCACAGTTAGAGAGGATTGTAAAGTTCTGGGTCGCAGTTAGAGAGGATTGTAAAGTTCTGGGTCGCAGTTAGAGAGGATTGTAAAGTTCTGGGTCGCAGTTAGAGAGGATTGTAAAGTTCTGGGTCGCAGTTAGAGAGGATTGTAAAGTTCTGGGTCGCAGTTAGAGAGGATTGTAAAGTTCTGGGTCGCAGTTAGAGAGGATTGTAAAGTTCTGGGTCGCAGTTAGAGAGGATTGTAAAGTTCTGGGTCGCAGTTAGAGAGGATTGTAAAGTTCTGGGTCGCAGTTAGAGAGGATTGTAAAGTTCTGGGTCGCAGTTAGAGAGGATTGTAAAGTTCTGGGTCACAGTTGGAGAGGATTGTAAAGTTCTGGGTCACAGTTGGAGAGGATTGTAAAGTTCTGGGTCACAGTTGGAGAGGTTTGTAAAGTTCTGGGTCACAGTTGGAGAGGTTTGAAAACCGGAAGGCTGTTTACCTGTTTGACTGGTCGCTGCTTTAGCTTCTTTCATTAAAATTTGTGGTTTTCATTCTTTCAGTCTATTCTGACACTCAAACAGCTGCTGATTGTTGGTCATTAATATGCATAATCTGATGAACTTGTCAGTTTTGACGGGTTGTTTTAGAGATCATGTAAAGGTATGAAACTGGTGCATTTTGGGTGGTGTAGAACCGAGTGTTTGATGCTGAAGGAGAACAGGACATTTGTACAGAACCGCCTTTTTGCTTCCAATTAAATCTGACCGAAGGCCGGTTCTCGGAGAGGGTAGGAATATCAGAAAAATGGGATTTTGACTTCCATGACAGAATTTTCAGGGACTGCTCTAAAAATAATATGGTAATCTAATGCGCCGGGCCATGCCTCTCCTACAGATCGCTCCTAACCTGAGTGTGTCGGTCTCAGCCGTCCTCTCTGCATGTGGTCGTCAGTAGATTGCCCTACTTTTGCCATCCAACAGTGCAGTTCTGTAACCCTCACTGTGAGAAAGCGTGGAGAGGAGCTATCGTCGGATTCTTATCCGAACCACATGTGTTTGCAGTTACTCACATATGGCCGGCGTTAAGGAGCAAAAGGAAGCAAGACTCCCAGGTAGTGTACACTCAGTGTTTAGGTTCTCCCTGTGAACAGTGTTTCACCAGCAGTGTCAGAAGCGGAGAGGACAAGCGTCTGGAAAGGGACGATTTGTGAGGGGTTGTTTTCTTTAACCATGCTCTAGAATTTGGGACTATCCTTTGCGGCGTATGGACCTTCCCGCTGGCCCTCGCAGGCCGCACTGGCCCAGTCAGGTATCAGATTGGTCTGTAGGCCTGGTGTCGGTTACCTGCAAGGGTTTCTGGGCTCCTGTACCCAGGCTCATTCATTGTGTGCTAATCGTGCCGTCACAGTGCGACGGGAACCCGAAACGCGCCCTCGTCCAGGCCGCCATCCGAGGCCACCTCTCCAGGGATGCGGGATTACCCATGAGCCTCTTTGTTTGGTGTCTGAGAGGAGAGCGCTGTTTGTTCCCACAAACTCTATTACTTATTACTTCTATCACTTTTTTGTATTCAGGGAAATGCAATAGTCAGGGAACCAGGATGGTATTTGAAGGGGGGTGGAGTCGCCATAATAACCATTCAGTCTGGGTAAGAGCGGGCAAGCTGGAACCGCGTCGGACCAGATTCTGGAAAATATGACAGAAGCTATGAGACCAATGCTAGAACGTTACAGAACACATGATAATGCATCTGTTTGATCCAAACGTTCTAGATAATAAACACAGAATCTAATTTTGATACGTTACTGAGAAGTGAGAACCCGGTTCTCTGTTATCTGCTGTCTGTTCTTCATCATTCACACATGATCAATAAATAATGAATTATTTCTCATACTACCTGTAAGGGTTCCACTGTTGACATGTGGAACTCTTTAAAGTAAAGCCGATGCTAGAACAAGTGTGGTTCTTCAAAGCAGAGGCTCTGAAATTGGACCACCTGAGAGAACCAGTATTAGAACCACACTAAAGCTTTTAAGATTAGATACACGTTTACATTATGTGGAGGTTCTTCTCACTCATAGCAGTTGAGGGTCGTTCCTAGAACCTTCAGGAGATGTTGTGGGAGTAAGAGTGTGTCCATGCTGCTGTGTCGTCAGAGCTCACCTGCTTGGCTCCTGTGTCCGCTGCCTTTATGAGGGACATTACAGTGTTTTATGGACTGTCTGAATGAGGCTCTGCAGTGAAGGTGGTTCTGCTTCACTATTAAAGCCTCCGTTTCTCCTCGTTACTCCTGGGTTTCATTTTCCTGCGACTTTACTTAAAAAAGGTCAAAAATCACAACCAGTTTATCCACTTTGACACACTGCTACTCTACCTGTAACACTGATATATGTAAATGAGCTCTGTTCTGATTGGTGAGAGTGTAACTGTTTAGAGAACTGTTTAGGGAATGAATCCTGGAAGTTCACGGAGAAGTAACCTGAATTCCCAAGTTGACTTTTCCCAGCAGGTCACTTTAATAAAACTGTAAAGTTCAGCTGAAAACGTTAATGTGTGTGTGTGTGTGTGTGTGTGTGTGTGTGTGTGTGTGTGTGTGTGTGTGTGTTTGTGTGTGTGTGTGTGTGTGTCTGTGTGTGTGTGTGTGTGTGTGTGTGTGTGTGACCTACAAGCCCATTAGACCTACCTGGGATACTACAGGAGCTGTCCAGCAACAACACAGAGTGTCTAGTGTATTTCGGACCTCACATCACAGTCCATACGATCAGACCCATCTAGATGACACACGTTCCGGGTTTGAAGAGCTCATGTCCTGCAGTATGGTTCTGGGTGTGAACAGTGAGGTGAACAGTGTTACAGTAACAGTGTCAGGAGTTCTCTGACTGTACAGCAGTATTACAGCCTGGCTGACCTGACGGTCAGTGTACACTGACCACTCTCCTCCAGTAGTGGCCACTGCAGTGGCTTGTTTAGTGCTCTGTGACAGTGTGTGTGTGTGTGTGTGTGTGTGTGTAAACTGATAAGTCTCATAAACTGAAGTGTTCCTCATGCTCCAGCTAATGGTTCTAATGAACTGTAACGTTACCTGATCAACCTTTAACAGACTGAACCTGCAGCACGTGTTCTTACCCCGAACACACTCCCACATTACCATTCATACAACACACACATATACAATATACCATCACAAACATACACTCGTATGGAGATGCGGTACCCTTTAGAAATGTGACCTTATGACGACCCGTCTCTAAAACATTACAGTTCATTAAATCCAGAACCAGATATTATTATTTTTGTTTTTAGTCCAAATAAAATAAAAACAACCTGAATGTCCTTTATTATTGTTATTATTTATGTATGTATCAGTATTATGTTTTCTCAGGACTTTTATTTTGAAATTTGAACACAGGTGGTCAGAAGTGTACTGTAGGTGTGTTTAGGACACAGGTGGGACAGAAGTGTACTGTAGGTGTGTTTAGGACACAGGTGGGACAGAAGTGTACTGTAGGTGTGTTTAGGACACAGGTGGTCAGAAGTGTACTGTAGGTGTGGTGTTTAGGACACAGGTGGGACAGAAGTGTACTGTAGGTGTGGTGTTTAGGACACAGGTGGGACAGAAGTGTACTGTAGGTGTGGTGGGTCAGTGGGATTGCTGAGTTTTTCTGAATTCAGTGCCGTTTTCCTGATGAAGTTCAAGTCTTTGCTCCGGAGGTCATGTTTGTTGGGAGCGTTCTTGCTGGGCCACTGTCTCCACACAATCAGCATGCTGTGGCTCCTGAACCTCCTGCAGTGTCCGTTCACCTTGCTCCGGCTCGGTTAATGCCCCTGTTAGCAGCCTAATTAAGGAATGCCCTCCACCCTGCTGATTAATTATGCTGCCTTAATTTAATGCTTCCTGACAGGTCAGGCCCGTCCAAATTGGATCAGGAACATTGTGAGCATTTTTGTGTTTCTGGCACAGCTCGTTAGCTCAGCAGAACGGTGTGATCACCCCCTGCTGCCAGAACCATCCAGAGCTCTCCTGTGCAGGAACGCTGCAGTGCGTGGGACTATGGCTGCTGTTGGCCGGAATTCCATGTTACACAAGACGAAGGCTAAAGAAAACGGAGTTCAGAGCGGCACAAACTTCACTACTGTTCACAGCTAAGATTTCCATACCTTCTCCTCTTCAGAGATCACTCTTCCAAAAATCACTTCTTTTTGTCTTTTTTGGACTGTTATCAGGCCGGTTTGGGATCCAGAATGAGCTCAGGCTGGCGTTCTTGGAGCGATGGGAAGTTAACAGCTCAGAAAGCTCAGGAAACACACAGACGTTGACATCACTCATCAATAATACAACAGTACACTGCAGGAATCTGCACCTCAGACACATTTATATCCACACGCTGCCCCAAACACTGCCTGCCTGCCGGACTGCTCTTGGGAATTCCAAAGGGGTTGATATTCCAAGTGGAAATAGTCCTGAAATCTTCCTGTAGCATCACTCGTGGCAGGGGTCAGAGCTGTGTGTTTTAACGTCAGGGTGACAGGTCTGATTTGGGTTCTCTGGCACAGATTGTTCTCATTGATCCCTTTTTAGCAAACAATGCTTTTCTGATGGTCAACACCAGTTCATACGGGACTGGGAATCTGAACTTTGTGTGTACGTGTGTTTTTTGTTGTCTTCATAACAATATTACACGCTTAGTAGCACTGAAACCTGAGTCCCATCTCTCTTCTGTTGTCTCAGACTTGTACAGTAGTGCGTGTGTGTGTGTGTGTGTGTGTGTGTGTGTGTGCTCACTGCTCAGTATTGCTTTGTTTAATTTCTCTCAGCATCTGTTTCCTCTTGCTTTGAATGGTGTGTTTCTATCTAATTACGCAGATCAGACGGATTATTTGTCTCTTTAATTATGTCTCTTTCTTCGGAAAAGTTTCGGCACACGGCAGGGAAACGTGGTGGGAAGCCCTTTAATGTGGCTCGGAACGCTGCCTTCAGTAACCGGAATGAAACAGTAAGATTTCCAGATTTTAAAAAGGGTTCCACTCCCAATACTGCTGCAAGAACCCATTCCCAGGCCACCTTCCAGTACCGACTCCGCACTGACCTTTCAGCGTCAACATCTTCTGACCAACAGCAGTCCAGGCAGGAACACAAAACACCATCGCAAATCCTTTCTCCTCACACAACACCCCGTTATACCCCCATGTCCTGCAGCTTTTACAGGACTGCATGGAGATGTTTAGCTGAGAATATCCCACCTTCCAGTAAGACACATTTCGATCTGGACCATGGAAACACAGATACCATGGAAACACAGATACCATGGATACACAGATACCATGGAAACACTGGTACCACAGAAACACTGATACCATGGGAATGGTTTGTGAGTAACGGCCACATCAGCCGTGTTTAGTTGAGTTTAATATGTAAAATATTTTGTTACAGAGGAGAGAAGATGCCTGAACAAGAAGAAGTAGCAGGTCCTACACAGGCGCTTTGAGATCTCGCTGATTAATATTGTGAAATCGAGCAAAGGGCACAGGAGGAAAATAACAAACAGTCCCGCGGTCATCGTGATTAGGAGGGCCGGCCTTTCAGTGCTCTGGAGGACTCTTCTCAGTGTTACGGTATTACAGCTGTAATCATACTCCAGCCTTGAAGAGCGGGTTCCTTTTCTTCTCTGAGAGCTCATGAGGAAGACGTTATACACACACATCGCTCGCTTAGAGTGTACTTTAAACTCCCATTTGGCAACAGAGCCCTTCATTGTTTTGCAACACGGCTTTACAATGACAGAAAAGGAAAATATGCTCTTGGTTGGAGCTGTGTTGACATGTTTCTGGCTCTCGTGCTCCAGATAGTCCGTGAATTATTCCTGGGCTATACGTTGAGGCAGCAGAAAGAGCTTGGCCTGGTCCACACGAGGACATTTCTCAGGCTTTAGAGGATGTATAGCCAATACAGGCTGAGACAGATCCTTCTCCTCTGCTCCTCATCTTTAATATCTGATCTTCTTTAATATTTTAAAGGGCAACAAGACATTAACCTCTTCAGACACACCTGCAGAGCGAGCGCCGGACACCAGACCTGCTCATAAAGAGGGGATTAGAGTGGAACGTACAGCACGGTGTTAAAGTTAGAATGTAAATCTCCTCATCTGTCAGAGTTTATTACACTAATATTAGAATAAACACCAATAACATTCCGACAGATAGTCATGGTTTTTCATTAAACATCTCCAAAGTTCTCCTCCTGGGAGTCTAGCATTACTTATAGTCTCATCAACAGCTGCTTTGGTAAGTCAGTGCTTGGTGATGGTAAATCAGGTGTGCTGCTGATGGAATTGAACACATCCAGGCACTGGCTGGGGCATCCAGGAGAAATCTGGAAACCAAGGTTTGTTCTTCAAACCAGTTCAGAAGATCCCAAATACTTTCTTCAGAACCAGAAATTCTTCTTCCTGTTTACTGTATTTCTGCTTACCTGCATCTGTTCAAAGTGCTGTAGGCTGAATGGGTGGGGCTAAACTGCTGCAGGCTGAATGGGAGGGGCTAAACTGCTGCAGGCTGAATGGGTGAAGGGCACCTCTGCCATTTGCCCCCACCAAGGTCCATTTAGGATCGGTCAGTTCGTGTGTTGCAAGCAGCTAATTCATCCCCACTGCTCACAGCCGCCGGAGCTGGAAATCAGCCAGTAACTCACCCTCGGAAACGGTGAGTGATTCCTTCTCCATGTTCAGGAAAGAAGTGTGATAAGAATCTCCAGTCTGCTGCAGGCCTGAGCCGGGCCGGCGTCCCGTGGTGCACTCTTGCGTTGCGAGTGATTCCACCCCTGCTGTTTAATCTGCTTTACGCTATTAATGACGATGTACTGAAGCTGATCTAACAGTGTCAGAATCCCTTCCTCTGGATTTCATATTCAGTCCTCTATGAAGGTTTGTACACCTCAACTCAAACGAGGTGAAAGCCAACCTAACTGTGATTTCTACGTTACTGTGAAATTGAACACCATCCTGTCTTGCGAAATCTCGGCTGATTAAGCTCATATTTGAGAACAACACCAGTGTTCTTTTAGCACACTCTCTTTCTTCATGCTCTTCAGCTCTTCAGGACTCTGAAGATGAGTGGGAAAGATAACGGAATGCTGCTCAGTGCAGCATTATAACATAGTTCTAATCATCTGCTCCAAAGAAATGCCTTTAAAATATTCTACCACATCCTTTTTCCGAACGAGGCCTGTTCATCATACTGTTTACATTTAGGAATATTTCACTTGTGCAGGAACCTGTACAAGCTCTCTGGAATCTAGAAGACCAGAGATGAAGAAAGGAAGAACTGTTGCTGTAGAAGCAGAGTATGGAGGGACAGATGATTAGATTAAAAACGCACGTGAGAATCATCACCTCTCATTACAGACAGGATTTGGCCCTGAGGACCTCCCAAACACACCATTACAGCGAGACGTTCAGCTTTCAGCTAGGAGATGTTCCAGACCAGGATGGGACGGCGCAATGATGGAGAGTGAGAATGTGAAGGCTTGTTCACTGAGAACGCTGGACAGGGATTTGGCACAGAGAGCTGGAATGCTGCCCACGTTTCATTAAACATGTAAAAGCACAGCAGGGGTTAAACTCTCATATGCAGCACAGAGCTGTGAAGAGTCAGGAATATTGTGGATTTGAAAATACAGTGTACCAAGGGAAGGGTCTGACAGTCGAGGCCCAGGGTTTCCAGGAACCATGGGTATTATATTGCTAGGATCACCACCTACTGTGACGGCAGGATGACATGAAGGTAAATGACTGCAGGGATTTGGGGGATACCTCACAGTCTCCTATGGGGATGAAGAACATCACAGGAGGTTCACAAAACCAGGATTGGAAAGAAATTCAGTGTTGTTCTTAAGTTTAAAGACATACAAATATTTTAATAATTCAACACATACTTAAAATGATCCACACGCTCATTCTGACAGACTGTAATACACTACAGGAAG
>CM067507.1:162509-188440 GCA_034509495.1 Acestrorhynchus altus | reverse complement strand
AGGTTCCTGTTAGATTTCTATTACAGGATCCTGTTATGGGTTCTTGGTATAAGTTCCTATTACAGGTTCCGTTTACAGGTTCCTGTTCACCGTAACCAAACAGGCCGACTCGGGCTTTCGTGCGAGCCCTTAGATCAGATCCGTCGTGCTGATTCACTCAGTGGTGAGAAACACTAGTGTTTTGTTTCAACACAACTGTGTTTGGGGTTTCCAGACAGACTGATGAAAAGTCCGTTTTGTCTGTAAGTGAGATTTGGTGGAATCCTCCAGAAGATTCATCCAAGACTGAGATTTAAGCACATTCATCTAATTCTACAACAGAACCTTTATTCCAGTCTTTCAGGAAAATGGGTGGATTAGTGTTTCCACTGATGTGCAAGAATTTCATAAAAACACTGCAGTAATCTGAGGTCTATACACACCTGCAGATGAGGTTTGTGTGGGGGTTTGGGTCAGGTTTCAGCTGGGGTTTGGGTTTTGGGTTTGGGTCAGGTTTTGGTTGGGGTTTGGGGTTTGGGTTTGGGTCGGATTTTGGCTGGGGTTTGGGTTTTAGCTGGTGGGCTGGGGTTTGGGTTTGGGTCGGGTTTGGGTTTGGGTCAGGTTTTGGCTGGGGTTTGGATTTGGGCTGGTGGGCTGGGGTTTGGGTTTGGGTCGGGTTTGGGTTTGGGTTTGGGTCAGGTTTTGGCTGGGGTTTGGGTTTGGGTCGGGTTTTGGCTGGGGTTTGGGTTTTAGCTGGTGGGCTGGGGTTTGGGTTTGGGTCGGGTTTGGGTTTGGGTCAGGTTTTGGCTGGGGTTTGGATTTGGGCTGGTGGGCTGGGGTTTGGGTTTGGGTCGGGTTTGGGTCGGGTTTGGGTTTGGGTCAGATTTTGGCTGGGGTTTGGGTTTGGGTCGGGTTTGGGTTTGGGTTTGGGTTTGGGCTGGGGTTTGGGTTTGGGTTTGGGTTTGGGCTGAACGTCAGGGAGACACGTCGTCACAAGGTATGTTCAACTGACTTGTGCTTATGAAGTAGGACTTCCTGGGAATCTAATGATTCAGCATCATTATCTGGACCATTATTGGGTCGTTAATGTTGGTATGTTCTAGGTCTTTGATTAAACCTGAACTCACTCATTCAAGATGAATTCTGACCCAACACTGATGAGAGTCACAGGTAAGAGCCACTGATTTTTCAGGACCAGTAGAAAGAGCTGGTCATTATCACCAAACCCTCAAAACTGTGGGAAAACAGGAGCTCGCAGTGTAATTTCCGCTCAACATGGATCTGACTGTTGAGATTGGATGGAATCAGTCAGTCAACCCATCTTTCTGGTGTCGACCATTCTCTTCACACCGCTCTCGGCAGTGCAGGCGGTGTTGTTTCTGGAAGTGAAAGTGTGGCCTGTCAGCGTTGTGGGGGCATTCGGGTGGAGCAACCGTTTCACTGTGGACCAACACCCATCATTATGTATCATCACGGCCCTGTCCCAACCACTCACACCTAAGCTCTCCATACCAGCTGCAGCTCTGTGTTGACTCCTCACGCCTCACCAAACAGCTCCACAATTATCAGGCTGTGTTTCCAAACCTACATGAGGCAAGACGTAGCTGGACGAGGCATCGCTTGGATTAAGCTCGCTGTAGGGTTACGGTGTTGGGAATCTGAGGAAAACACTCAGCCGTGTGCCATAACCAGTGGGATTCCACATAAATATTGCGAAAGGCTGTTCCAGCATGTGAGAAGGCTTAATGAGATAATGAGATGAAACAGTCCTAGTGGTCTCACTTCAGTTTGTTTACGTACCAACACTCCAGCGGGACACTCCAGCCTGCACTGTGGCGTAATCCTGACCTGCTGATCTGACCACATCAGCTTCACACCCAATCTGGACAATAAGACCAAATGACTTTTCACTTTAAGAAAAAGCAGTAAAGCCTTTGAAGAACATTTAAACTTTCAGGCGAAAGTAAATGTTCAGAACATTCCAACTCCAGACTTCAGTGCTGTACTGAGGGTTAATTCAGAGCTCTGTACATCAGACATTTCCATTTTTTTAACTGTAAGGAGTCATTTCTGGGAACAGTCCAGACGTTAGACGAGATGTGAATTTTTAAAACGTTCCGGTTTAAAACGTTGAGAATGTGAACGTATTCGGGACATTTGTGAATGCTGAGGACAGGACAAATTTGGGGAACGTTTCAGTTTAGAATGTTTACAACATATAAGAGAAAATTCCGATTTATGTCCCTCAAGTTAATTTTTTGTGGTAAACTGATGATGATGCAGAGCAACGAGTCTTGTTTTTTATGTTCGTAATTTTGGGGAAATTCCAGCTTAGAATGGAGATCTTACATTTTTAAAACCATCTTTTCTGTGGAACGCTGGAGAACTGTATATGAACCCAGTTTCACTCTTTCTCTATGCACCACATGAACCCAGAGCAACGGTTCACAGTTGGAGAAGAGAACCAGGAGATTGTGGAGTAAGGAGGATCAGGAGAACATTCCCATACCACAGAACTGTCTTCAGTCGAGTTCAGTGAAAGCGAGGTGTAATTAACCTCGTCCCAACTTCGCTGTTCCATCTCTTTTTCCATCTTTACGAAGGTTTTGGATCTTCAGAGAGGTGTTGACCAAAGGTTCCTTTGAGGAACCAGGTTGCTCAGTTGCTCCTGCTCCGCGTGCCTTTGATGGAAATAAGAGTGGTCAGCGGTGAGTCTGTGAAGGCTGCCCTCCCTGCCCTCCGTTCTCCGTTAGATAAAAGGCTTTCCTTTCAGCAGGAAACCTTCCAGCTGAGCTCCAGCCCCCCACTCAGATCTCCAGAGATATCTGCCTGTGAGCTACATAATCCAAACATGCTGAGGAGGGATGAGGAAAGCCGGGGAAATGTTTAAGATTTCCTCAAACAGAGTGTCGATACATTAAGGAGGTGGAACCTGATACTTTGCCAGGTACCTGTGACGCCTGATCACGGTTCTTTATGAGTTCTTGTGCAACAGAGCAGATTTAGCTTGTAGACCACCTCCTGCAAACTCTCAAATCAGAACAAGCATTCCCTGAACTGGCCCAACAACCGTAATTCATGTTTAGTACACAGAACCTCGGCTACTTTCTGGCTCCGGACTTTCGCCTCAGTTTTGACCGGCCAGAATATCAAAACACGGTTCCAGAGCTTCTCTTCTTCTCAGACTGATGTGTTCACCAACGGTGATACCTGTGTGATTAAAGAAGGCACGTGCTGAGACTCAGACACCCCGTCTGGAGTGCTGGAGCAGGACTAATTATCCCGATCATATGATGATCAGTTCCTACACCGGACTGCTGCGGCTGCTGTGGCGTGTAGTATAATGAGGACCAAACAAGGTGCAATTAAACGAATGTCAAAAGATGCCAAATAACAGGGCAAAATCCGTGCCCTCACGCCACTGATCAGAGTGCATTACTCACCGCTGAGCACACTCCACCGCCAGGCCTCGCGGTAATGAGTACACACCGGCACACTCTCAGCTGGACTTCTAATTGGGCAGTTTAATGGAGGAATTTTCCCACACTGCTTCAACTTGTGTCATCAAACACCAACTACTGCACTTTCTTCCTTCCAGCGCCTCCACGTTCTACTGAGGAACGACAATAAAGGCCACTCGGCCTGAGCACTTCGTCTCTAGAACAGGAGTAGCACAGGAGTGGCTGTATCGGTGGTGAACTTCAAAGGGTCGTTAGAGGGGTTCAACAGAGGTCCCACACAGGTGGACTGTGGTCTATTTCCAATAAAGTCCTGAGAACTATTTCATTTTATCTGTTTATTTTAATCTGCGTAACGTTTCTAGTCTTTACAGAACAGGTTTACCGACAGTGTGTGGTGTGGACCATGGTTACATTGTTCCGGACCGAGACCGCCTCTTAAGGTCGGATCGAATATTAGTTTGGTCCAAACTGAAAGGTCTGAAAGTCCAGACCAAAGAAGGTAAGTGTGAAAGCAGGACAGTAGCTCTCCAGGAGCAGGGTTGGTGACCGTGTCTATACAGTCATTGCTTGCACTCTTGCTTTACTACTTCTACATTCTTGAAGAGGGTTCTTTAAAGGTTCTTTAGTACATGCTCTTAAAAATAGAGATGCTACAAATAGTTCTTTGAGCAATGCCATAGAACAACCACTTTTGGTTTCATAAAGAACCATGTTTATTACAAAGATATGTGAGGGTAGAACTTTTACCCTTTAAGTGCATTAAAGGTTCTTTTATTAAAGATTCTTCACCTTCCACAACTCCATTCTTTATAGAACCATAAGTGGTTCTTTTATGGCGTCACTCAAAGTAACATTTGTAGCACCTTTATTTTTAAGAGTGTGTACTAAAGAACCTTTAAAGAACCCTCTTTAAGAGCAAAACAAATTATGAGCTCTGAGGATTTTAAGTGATTAGAATACAGAACAAAATCGTAATTTTACCAACAAATAATGAAGAACGGAGCTCAGGGTTCTCCTTATGAGAAATGGAGATGGCAGCTACATCAGTTAGATCATGTTTTGCAATGAAAGGACTGTCTAAACATGCCACCCTGCTCTCAGCAGGGTCAGGCCCGCAGGCTGTTAGTACTGAACAACGTACTCAGTTCTAATGGCTCCATCTGAAAACGATGACAGCTGAACTTCAAGTCCACATCGTGAGGAACTCCACATTATATAAACACTGAGCTTTACCGACAAGGATTCCACGGTGACAGCGACAGATCTGCCGTCCAGTTCCTCTCGGAGCAGCCGTGCCAACCTCCCCCACATGCCCTTTGAAAAGCTCTCAGAATGAAATTACAGACGATTCCGAACATCTTGTTCACATCTCCATCTTCTCCAGCTTCCATGAGCTGTAATGTCACGTTATTATGGAAGAGAAACGTCCTGAAGGAACAGTAAAACACAGCCCAGATGGGATCATTTCTAAAACAGGCTCCGCTGTTTAACCTTGCCTCTGTCTCCGGTTCCTGGTTCTGCTGAAAGGACAGGTTTGGTGGGCCCTTAGAAAAGAGCATGAAAAAAATGGACAATTTCACCAACAAATAAAATGAGCCGGAGGTTCAGAACTCAATGATCTTATGATTAAACCTCATTTTCAGGTTTGAAGCTGAATCAGCCTGAGAACATCTCAATTCTCACCATAATTAACACAGACACAGCAGTGCTGCTGGAGGGTTCAAACCCCTCAGTGTCACTGCTGGATTGAGAACAGACCACCATTGATCATTGAAGATCAGGGTGGAAGGAGGAGAATAAAGTCTGCAGAGAAACAGATGAACTACAGTCTGGAATTATAGAACCACAAAGAGCTCCTGTGTGATCAGAGGAGCTGATAGAGTGGACAGAGAGAGGAGAAACGAGGACGTAGTCCTAATGATATGGCTGATGGGTATACATAAATAACAAAATGAATAAACTATATGTTTATCTATATAGATGACCTTCGCTTAGAGTGTAAGAACTGCCCAACCTGCTGGACGATCACCCTGCAGTCGGAACAGGATGTGATGTTCTGGTCCTGATGGTGTGTTTAACGGTGTTACCATCTCCTTCCTGGAAGCAGGGGAAGCTCAGAGGGTGAGCTGCCATCTCCAGGCCCGAAGTGTTTATCTGAACTCTGCACAGTTTACAGAGACCAGTTTACACCAACCATCATCACCCATCATCACAGCCAATTAACAGAGCACCGTTGATCTATCTGACGACAGATTCATCTCCTGAACTTCTCGCATATCTCTTAACACCTTTTTACTTTCCCTCTGAGATGAAGAGTGAACATACCGTTTACACATCCCACAGCCTCCAGTTCTCCAAAACCAGTACAGTTTCTTTAGCTGGTGGGTCCTGTCACCTCGGGCCCCTGAACATGAGGTTCTCACCAAATTAGGCCCCAAACAATCAACAGCAAAGGTCAGTATTAGTGTGCAGAGTGGTTCCTTCACTGAAGAACCCTTTTAAAGTGTGGAGCAGTGTGAGCTGAGGATGGGCTGGACTGTGTGTGATTAAAGGACATCTGGTTGGTGTATGTGTGGATTTGCCTGGCGCTGTGTGTGATGGGGACAGGACTTTAAGACCTGGACTTTGATGGGGCAAAAATCTTTCCCTGGTAAAGAACGCTGCAGTAAATCCAACCAATAAACAAGCTGGACGCTGCCGGACACATAATTACAAACAGGGCTCTGTAAAGGTTCTAAAGTCCGACCTGGTCCAAACGCTCTGGAGCGGGAGTCTGAAAACAGATCAAATCTCACATTTTCGGATCAGATTCAGCTCTGAATTGGATTCAAATCGGACCTCTAGACATGCAGCTGCGGGCAGGGCTTGGTTTGGCAAAAGCATTGCAGCACAAAGACGGTTCTGAACAAGTGCTCATTTATAGAACGCAGATGTGACACACTTCTGAATGAAGGGTTGAAGATGCTGAAGGTCTGTTAGAACAGGATTTGAAATCAGGGCTCTTTACTAAAGGTTCTACATAACACATACATTGAAGTGGTTGTTTGAGTTCTATACAGAACCATTCCCATTAGGAACTCTCTATCAACTATTCTCAGATGAGGCTAATGCAGAGCTATGGAGGGTTAAAAGGTCCTTTGCACTGATGGAAGAACATGGTTCTATATGGAACATTTAAAAATGATTCTTTATAGAACCAAAAAGGTTTGCTCAATTGGTCACCAAGACCAAGAGCTTATGAAGACACAGTGATGAGGCTGAAGCAGGACAGCCTCGTCCAGCTTTACTGAAGAGACTTTAGACCTTTGATGGATCCAAGATGAGCTGTTTTTCTATTTTATCTTTGTAATAATTTAATACCATAAATCAGGAACCGTATATTCCTCAGGCAACTTCTGGAGATGAGACCGACCACGGCGTAGTGTCTGTGTCTTCAAGGTGAGATCTAGAGACGTCAGCAGTGTGTGGACGAGCGTCTTCCTGTTGGAACAGAGCACCGGAGTGTGTGTTCAGAAAAGGTAGAACCCTCATTACATGAATGAACTATTTACTACAAGGCGTCCCACAGGTTTTGCTCCTAAGGGTTACCTGTTCCAGGCCCCAGTTCTGCTCCAGTTTGTGTCTGAAAGGTTAAAGGAACCCTAATTTGTGCCTCAGAAAGCGGTTCTCTGTAATGCAGGTATGATCTTCCTCTTCAACTGCTGCCCATGTGTTATTGATCAGCCAATCAGCGACCGTGGAAAGAGTTTCTTAGAAGTTTCAATTCAATCACTTCCATTTTCTTCGGGGCCGGTGGTGCTTGTTCCCAGCGGTTCTTGTAGATGTTTTGAGAAATATCAACAGGAGTCACTTTGCGTTAGTGGAAAATCATATTCTGCTAATATAAATAAAACCTGTGGTTTGCGGTTCTGGCCGACCATTGCGCAACGCTGGCCTGTAGATCCAGGAGCTTGGGTCAGTTTCAACATGTAGAGTTTCATCATGGCCTCGTTTAGGCCTCGGTTAGCAGGACTCTGAACTCAGGGGTGAATTGGAACTGATCGGTTGGTGAGTCTGTGTTTTACAGCACCGAAGAAACCCAACAGAAAATAAGGTTAAGAGAGGACGGGCTGAGCGTAAGCGCTCTCACTCTCGCTCTTTATTGTCCTCTGGAGATTGCTCGTTCTTCTCAGCAGCTTTCAAGGAAAAAGAATAAGCTGAAGACGGATTCTGGTGGAGAACTTCAGCCTCCTGTTCCAACAGCTCCTCAGCCAGACGTCAGTGTTGCTTGGCTGGAGCGTATCCACACCAATAAACAGTGATATTAAATAAATGATGATTACTGAACTAATTCTAATCAATACAATCTAAACAAACACACGCAGCAATGAAGGTCTGTTACTGTGAGCAGCTGACCAGAAGATGACCTGATCTGAAGTTAACGGTTCTCTTTTGACGAAGATCTGTATGTGAACGAGAAGAAGAAAGAACGACGTTGGTCTTTTGTGGTGAAACTATATTTTCTGTATTTATTTCAGTTGGATTTAAAAAGTGTGGGAATAAATGTATTCAGTGAAGAGCAGCTGTCTCACTGTCTCACCACCGTCCTCCAGTGGATGTGTTCCCTAATATCCATACCCACCTAAAGGTGGACAGAAGTATGTGGACAGTATGTAATTGATTATTGAACTGTTGATGGTGTGTATATATGTATATGTAGCCCTGACTGGTTAACTGCCTCCACCTGTGCATGTCGTTGAAATTTAGATCCAGGTTGCAAGACGCTGTGACGGGACCCGCGGTTTTCTGAGCTGAACTGACCCGACAGTTCAGGTACCGCTCAAGGCTTTTGGGATGTCAGGTGGGCTGTGGGGCAAACACTGCCTCTAGATGAGGGTTGTGAAAAAGTTCTGATTTAGAGTCTAAAGATACTCTGTCCTGACTGACTGGTCGCACAGGAAGACTTATTTGGTCAGCGGAAGTGTGCACTGACCACTGAGCACCACTTTAATCTCAGCTGTGGACCTGTGAGTGATAACTGACCACCAGGGAATACACACACTGAAATAACACACTCCCGTCTGATGTGTGCGCCATGTTCACGCCCAAAGCTGGGGTTGAATGGAGGTTGTGTGGCGGGACAGTGTGAAGAGGGACGTTTTTAACCCTGCAGACGTATCGGTGCGCGTAGCTCTGTATCTGCTATCCGTTACAGCAGCGATTCCTGTCACACAGTCCAGCAGATAAACGGCATGAGAACCAGAACCGAGTGCCCCCCAGCCCCCGTCCCGCACCCCCAGCCCACACACACTGATAGCAGGGCTGGGTACAGTAGCTCAGGGCTGCAGGAGATAAGCCCCTGGCGCCCGACGAGTCTCCAGCCTGGTGGAGTGTTTCACTGTAAGAGTGTCGGACAGAGTGAGTCAGAGGAGTGTCTGCTGTAAGCCTGAACCCGACCCGGTCTTCCAAACGGGTTTATTCAAACTGTATGAATCAGACGTCTATTTCAGATGATTCAGGTTTGGGGTGCCAGTCAGGGGTCACTGACATCTATCAATCAATCGATCAAACAGGAATCGATCGATGTAATCTAATTTCATTAGAAACTGATGATACTTCCACACATATCTGAGCAGTACTTTTGGGCCTTTCAGTTCGGTCTGAACCAAAATAGCAGGTGAAAGTTGCCAGGACCAACCCACCCAACATGCTCATGTGGGGCTCATATGGGAGGAACATGGGCTAGGTGGGTTCCAGCAGGGCATGGTCAATGAGTGGGTTTGTACATGTGTTGTTCCTGGAACACAGTTACACCTTAATCTCACATGGGTCCAATCTAGACCCGATGTGCACTGTACAGTCCAAATGGAGACCATGTTTAATCCCTCCTGATTCCCTCAGCGACTATGTTAGGCATCCATATGTGCTGAAACCCGACTTCCCTTCACATCACGCAGCAGTACGGGTGCGACAGACCACGCTGGTGATTCCTGTACCTACTGTAACAGCCAGACACCACACACATAGGTGATGAGGACAGGACGTAGTACAGTTCTTCAGTGTGGCACTAAACTGCAGTGTGAATCCAGAACTAACCGGACCAGATGTCCACACTGTAAAAGACACAGGTGTGTTCAGGTGTGTTAAACTGAATTCTAATTCTTTTTAAAAAGTGCAGAATTCAAAAGAAGGCTTGTCTTTTTAATGGAAGATGTTCCAGTGTTTCAGGCATAAGTGTTGGAATCATCTGAGGAACACCTACAGGGAGAGAACTGAGACTGAAAAGGAGAACCTCCCCAATGCATGAAGAACCAACAGTGTGAGTAAGGCCATGTTTGCCCCCTTTGCCCCCCACCTGTGTCACGTAATACTTGTTTTCCTTGTCAACCACATGACACCCTTACCCACCAACACCACCCACAGTACACCCCTCGCCCCTATCCTGCCTGAAGCCTTGGGTTTTTGATCAGGAGGTCACATATTCAATCCCAAGTGCTGCCACAGCCATCCGTAAGTGGCAAACGTGACTCTATTGTCTCCATGTCTCATAACAGGTGTGGACTATAAAGCCCCTGATAATTTAGCTGTGGAGCAGTGGAGTTGTGTTCTATGGAATGATGGAGCTCCATACAGTACTTTTGAGAAGGATGAGTTGGGGAGTTGGGGATGAGGTGGGGTGGTGACCATCAAATCCTCACAGCAATGTTCCAGAATCTAGTAGAAAGTGTTCTCTGGACAATAGAGACAAAAACAGGATCCCTGTGATTTCAGTACTTTTGTCCACACCTTGTCCATACTGTAGGTGTCCTAACTCTTTTGAGATGTACAGTAGATATTGGTGGACTGCAGCGTCTTCAGAAGTCTGGAACTCAGAAATGTAGACATTTAATTATGTAAATTTAAGTTTAACGAGCCCAATGAGGGGCGTAATCTTTCTCTCATCACCTGTGCTGTCTGTAATGGTCCTAACCTTCTCCTGAGGCCTTCACTCTGCAGGCATGGAAACAATTAACTGGGTGTGTCTGACTGTAATTGTCCTTGTTTGACCCTACAGAGAGAGAGAGAGAGAGAGAGAGAGAGAGGAAGAGACGAGACAGAGAGACAGACAGTCAGAGACAGAGAGAGACAGAGAGACAGAGAGAGAGAGACACGAGAGAGACAGACAGAGAGAGAGAGACAGAGAGAGGGCAGACAGAGACAGACAGACAGAGACAGAGAGAGACAGAGAGAGAGACAGAGAGAGAGAGAGACAGAGAGAGGGCAGACAGAAAGAGAGACAGAGAGAGAGGGAACAGACAGAGAGAGAGAGACGGGCAGAGAGAGAGAGAGAGAGAGAGAGAGAGAGACAGACAGAGACAGAGACAGACAGACAGAGACAGACAGAGAGAGAGAGAGAGAGTGACAGAAGAGAGAGAGACAGAGACAGACAGACAGAGAGGCGAGAGAGTTGTGCGGTCTGTTCTAGATACATTCGGATCTACAGTAGATCAGCTGTGTGTTCAGGAACTCAGCAGAACTCCGAGCACAGATCATTATGTATTAAACGATTACAGTATCAGTGATTCGTTCACTCTGATTATAACGTGTCCAGCTTAAAGAGCCACATCATAAAGAATCACACGGCTATTAGCATAGCAATGTTTACATTTTTACAGTTTAGCCCCACCCATTTAGACTACTTCAATTAAGCCCCACCCATTCAGCCTACAGCAGTTTAGACCAATGTTTCTCAACCTTGGTCCTGGAGGCACCCTACCTGTATGTTTAGACCCAGAATCTACTCAGATCCAGTGCAGGTGAATGGAAGCTGAACCTCTAAACCCACCAATCCCACCAAACCCATCAATCCACCAAACTAACCAAACCTGTCCACCAATCCACCAGGCTAGCCAGATGACCCAGTCACCCAGACCACCAGTCACTGGGCCCACCAGTGACCAGTCACCAGTCATAGACTAGCCAGGCTGACCAGTCACTGGAGCTAGCCAGGTACCAGTCCGCAGTCACTTGGGCTAGCCAGAATGACCAGTCCTGGGCCCACCCAGTCCTGGAGCCACCAGATGACCAGTCACCATGAGCCAGCCAGATGACCAGTCACCAGACCACCAGTCACCAGACCCATGGGCCACCAGTCGCAGGCCATGAGCCAGCCAGTCGCCAGGCCAGACTGACAGACCAAACCAGAGCCCGCAGAATGACCAGTCACCAGATGACAGACGACCAGGCCACCAGGCTAACCAGACCAAACCAGTCACCAGACCACCAGTCACCAGGCCCATAGACCCACCGGTCACCAGGCCCGCAGGCCAGCCAGTCCACCAGGTACCAGGCTAACCAGACCAGCCAGGCCGCCAGGCCAGCCGGAGCTAGCCAGGCCTGACCAGGCCAGCCAGGCCACCGGGCCACCCGGGCCACCCAGGCCGCAGGTTGACAGGCCCGCCAGGCCAGCCAGGCCACCAGGCCACCAGACCCAGACCAGCCAGACCACCAGACCACCAGGCCAGCCAGTCCGCAGTCGCCAGGCCACCAGATCACCGGCCCCGCCGGAGCTGACCAGTCCGCCAGGCCACCAGGCCACCAGTCATGAGCTGCCAGGCCAGCCAGGGCCGCAGTCACCAGGCCGCCCGGTCACCCAGGCCCGCAGGTTGACAGGCCCGCCGAATGACCAGGTACCGCGACCACAGGCTAGCCGACCATTGGGCCACCAGGCCCGCCAGTCGCAGAACAACCAGGCCACCCAGTCACCAAGGCTGTTGGAGCCTGGCCAGACCAGCCAAGGCCCATAGTATTAGACCAACCAGTCACCAGGCCACCCGTCCTGGGCCCACCCGTCATGAGCCACTGGGCCACCCCGTCACCAGAGCCACCAGGCCACCAGACTAGCCAGACCAGCCAGGCAAGCCAGGCCACCAGTCATGGGCCAGCCAGTCACATGGGCCATGATCACCAGGCCACCAGTCACCAGGCCACCAGATGACCAGTCACCAGACCCACCAGGCCACCAGTCCTGGAGCCAACCAGACTGACCAGTCACCAGGGCCTGGAGCCACCAGTCACCAGGCTGACCAGACCAGCCAGTCACCAAACCCCACCAATCACAAACCCACAAACCACCAAGCTTACAAACTAACCGACCACCAATCACAAACCCACAAACCTACCAATCCCACCAATCACAAACCCACCAAACCTACCAATCACCAATCCCACCAATCCAGTCTGAATGACTCGTTTAATCTACAGTGTGTGTATGACAGTAGAGATTGTGTGATGTTTCCATTCAGGTCCCCCAGCAGAGCGAGGCTCTCCTACCAACCAAACTCCATGTGTGGGAGTCCCTCTGCTTCCATTTCCACCCCCTCCCCACCCCTCGCCCCAAACTCCAGCCACCCTGGAGGCCTGCACAGCGATCCAGAGAGTGTGTGCCAACCCCCCGTACCTCCAGCAGAGTGCAGATGATTGGTGAAGGGCAAAGAGAAAAAACAATGGCCGTGTTTTCACTCGGCATCAAAAACAAAACTACGCTCTGTTATTATTTGAAGCCTGGCCAGAGCAATCCGGCACAGATGCTCCTCCACACAGTCGGAACTGGGGGAAAGGTGACACCATCTATTCTCAGCTACACATTTCAGGAATAACATCCAGCTGAATGAACTGGATCTAAGGAACCAAATCAAATTAATCAGACAAATATCCACTCTGATCATGCCATTTACTGATAGAGAAGATGATCAGTGTTTATATCTGAGGGTAAAAGTCTGTGACCCCCTGCTTTCAGTATCTGCTGTGTCTCCTCTTGTTCAGTAATAACTGTATCTAAACGTTTCCGTAACGGTTGATCAGTCCTGCACTAATCTGAGTTCATTCCTCCACAAACCAGCTTCAGCTCTGTGATGATGGTAGTTTCCTCCATCCTTTCTTTCTTCAGCTCATACAACATCTCTACTGGATTAAGATCAGAACTCTGACTGGATCCAGTCCAGAACATTATCTTTTCCTCCTTTAAACGTTCTTTAGTAGAGCAAGTTGTGAGCTTAGGGTCATTGTCTTTCTGCATGATCCACATTCTCCTTAGATTCAGCTAAAAGTCAGATGTCCTGACATTTTCCTTTAGAATTTGCTGGTATTAATTCAAATTCATTGTTCAGTGGTGGACACAGTGTTTAAGCCTCCAGCAGCACTGCTGCGTCTGATCCTCGTACCAGCAACACACACTAACACACCACCACCATGTCAGTGTGACTGCAGTGCTGAAATGACCCCTACACATCATATCTGCTCTGTGGTGGTCATGCAGGGTCCTGATATTGAAGATCAGAGTGAAATGAGAGAATAAAGTCTGCAGAGAAACAGATGAACTACAGTCTGGAATTATAGAACCATAAAGAGAACCTGTATGGACAGAGGAGCTGATAAGAGTGGACAGAGAGAGAGACAAGGGGTCATAATGTTCTGGCTGATGGGTGTACACTGTGAATTAATGGTGAATAATCACTTTATTAGTTAGCAGTTAATCACTGTTAAGTGTGTTTTTATAGCTAGTTGTGATTAAACTCTCAAAGCGTTTTAACCGGATGCTTCACAACTAATCCGTTTTCAGGAGCAGCTGGTGGAGTCTGGTAAGTGGGGCTGCAGGAGGAGAGGTCTCACAGTCTTCACTGCTGTCCTCTGTTTGTGTACACAGGAGTTTAAGGTATGGCATTACCACACTAAGTGACCCCTGACCCTGGGCCTGTTTGTTTTATCAATTACCTTCAGTGGTCAGTACAGGAAATCCTGCAGATTGGGCTCCTGTCGCCCTCGACAACCAGCCAGCCATCGTCGGACCCCTTTATCAGTTGTGTTTTCCACTTGTCCAGCTGCCTGCATCAGAGCAACTTGACATCATCACGAAGATGCCGGCTTCCCACTGACACAGATTCCTCATAACACAGTCAGTCAAGTGGGACAGACTGTTCTCATTTATCCCGCGCTGTTTGAGACTGTCCCATGCTGTTCCATACTCTTTGATCTGTCTAGGCAGTCCCATGCTGTTCCAGACTATTCACACTGTCTAGACTGTTCCCATGCTGTTTTACACTCTTGAACTATCCCAGAGTGTCCCATGCTGTGCCGGACTGTTCCTAAGCTGTTCAGACTGTTCCAATGCAGAGGGAAAAACAGCCGTCAGAGTGCTGTCCTGCAGGAGGACCAGGTTCTTAACATTGACATCAGTTACAGAGGAAATGAAAAGAACCCCTGGGCCAAGAAGATCAGTTCTGACAAGGAAGGGGTCTATTCTTTGAGGACTACACACCCAGCACCATGTCTAGAACATCTCCAGTAGTGCTGAAGTCAACTATCAGTTTAACCAGTCTAAACCACTGCCTCTGTCACTGTGTGTGATGGATTTGTACGGGGTTAAAGAGGGGACACAATAAACACACAGAGAACCGAGATGTGGGATGGGGTGCTGGTCCGGTTTAGGGCCTGACTGGATTAGCGATTCCTCCGCTGAGGCTTTCCCATTCCCAGCTGGATGAGGGTATCACAGCCCAGCTGGGCTTTCCTTCACCAAGAGCCCCTACACACACACACACACACACACACGCAAACACACACACACTGCCAGAGGTCCTGTCCATCCTCACAGCCTTCAGTTGTATTCGGAATGTTTGTCCTGGTCCATAGGAAGCACTGAAGGGACTGGAAAGTCGATGTATTAATCAGAATGAGGGAAGCTCTGTGAGAACGAGGTCATTGAGAAACCATGGAAAGTGTCACTCCTCTGTGCTTATTTTTAGTTGGTTAGCATTTCTCATCATCTTCAGCGCAGTTCACAAGGCCATGGAATACATCTGCATATGAACATTCTGCTTTTCCAGCTGATGATATTCCACAGGCACAAAGGGAGATCAGTCAGGACTGGTGGGGACACGCGGCCCTCCGTCCCTCCAGAATAGGAACACCTGTGTCTGGTTACATGCTTTGGGACACTCTTTACCAGACTCTTTTATACTCCAGGGTGTTTGGTGTATCCGTGTCCATCAGCATTCAGCTGATCATTGTGGTGGATTGATCAATATAAGCCAATGATATTCGACTGTGGTAGTGTGTCACCCACGGCGGTGCATCAGATAACCACCGAAAACCTGCTGCCCTCAGCATTGAGGTTGAAACTGTAATTACATTAGTGTTTCAGAGCGCTATGTGAGATCAACTGATTCTTTACCCTCAGAACTGTAATCATTAACCTTAAACATGCCCGCCCCTCTCTCTGATCAGTCAGGTCTGTATGCAGGTTGATCCTCTCTGATCAGTCAGAGTCTGTATGCAGGTTGATCATCAGCCCCGCCCCCTCTCTCTGATCAGTCAGAGTCTGTATGCAGGTTGATCATCAGCCCCGCCCCCTCTCTCTGATCAGTCAGAGTCTGAATGCAGGTTGAGCATCAGCCCCGCCCCCTCTCTCTGATCAGTCAGAGTCTGAATGCAGGTTGATCATCAGCCCCGCCCCCTCTCTCTGATCAGTCAGAGTCTGAATGCAGGTTGAGCATCAGCCCCGCCCCCTCTCTCTGATCAGAGTCTGTATGCAGTCTGTATGTCTGTATAAAAGGGGACCAGGGCTCAGGTTCCTCTCCCTCGATGTTCATGGTCCACCTGTAACATCTCCCAGTAAAATATCCAAAACCAAGTTCATGTACATGTATCATTCCTGGCGGAAGCAATCTTATATTTTTATCATTTCGGCTGAAAACCTCCAGTGGCGTTGTTTGTGTCGCCACTAAGATCTGGGAAATTGTAACACGCAGACCAGTCAGTGTTTCTACTAACGTTCCTTCAGTGGTTTCTCCTGGAAGCAAGCTCTCGATCTGGAACCACACGCTTCCTCCATGTGTTGGAGGGGGTGGTCCTGTCCTACGCCGAACCAGACAATAGATCAGTGAGGTAGAAACCACAGAAGGTGGGGCTGTCACTCTTTCAGCCCTAACGTGTGCTGTCTGGGCCACCCCTCTGCGGCGGGAGGTTGGGGGACGCCCCGGTGGGAGAAGGCTAAAGAGATGAACAGAGGAAGCTGCTCTGATTTATCAAAGTGAAGGCTGAGAGCTTCAAAGGCTCCAGTTGTAGCCCACCTCCGGCCTCCCCAGGGGCCAACTACCGCAGCCTACACCGCGGCCTGTCGGAACTTTCCAGATGTGGGGCGATTTTTACCTGACTGACTTCAGCTCTTTATTTCAGGTCATTAAAATTACGTACCGACGCTGTCAACCCTGAGACTCGAGGGCTTCTGTTTGACTCGGATATAAAAGTGAGGCTTATAAAAGTGAGAGCCCTGCTCTCTGATTTATACCCTCGTCCTCCGCAGGACAACAGGAGCTTCCCGTGTCTCTGAATACCTGTTTAAAGATGTGCAGTGTTCACATGTTCAGCTGTTAGTAACACTGTACATCAAACTGTAATTAAGTAAAGAGGAAATCTCCACACTGCACCACACACTGTTAAACAAACCATTACATGTAGCAGAAGTTTAGCCCCACCCATTCAGCCTGCAGCAGTTTAGCCCCACCCATTCAGCCTGCAGCAGTTTAGCCCCACCCATTCAGCCCCACATCCACCAACACTCACACACTCTCTCTCTCGTGAGAAATAAACACAGAGGTCTGGCTGAAAACAAACAGTCCTGCTGAGAGTTTCACTTCATCAATTATGGTGGCAGAGCCAAGCAGGAGAGCAAAGACGAGGAGAAAACCTCCTATCGTGCAGCGTACGGCCGGGCGGCGTAGTCAGATGTTGTTGTTGGCCGATCAGAAGCAAATATCATTACTGTATCGGCCGGCGCAGCCAAGAGCATCTCTCACTGGCTGAAGACCAGCGGGATAGAACTCATCCAGGCTGAGCTCTGCAGAATAAAACCTTGTCATTGTGCTGGAGAACATCAGCAGTTGTGTCAGGCAGCAGAGGAACAGCAAAAGGGGAGTAGAGGGGAGTCGTGTTACATCCTGTTACTGCTCCTCATTATTAAATCTGATTAGATCTGGCGCCATCTGTATCTCCTCTGATGTGTGAGGGACCATATAAACACACTAGAGTGATCTAGAACTAATGCAGATCAATGGATCGTGTTGCTCTCCGTCTCAGCTCCAGTAGAACAGTAAGCAATGTGAGGAAGTCCATTACACACACTGTGTTTCAGTAGAAGAGTGAACAGAAGAAATCTTTTCCTTCATCAGGAGGAGTGAACACCCAGAACATTTCAATTTCAACAAGTGTCTTTGGTAGAAGTATGAACAGCCCAAAGGGGTCCATTCCAATATCTGAGCTCCAGTAGAAGAGTGAACAGCCCACGGAGGTCAGTTAGCAGAGTGACCAGTCAGGGGAAGCATATTCACCAACTGGGCTGTGTGTATGTGTGTGTGTGTGTGTGTGTGTGTTTGGAGATTAGCTCAGTGTTTTGAAGGTGTGTTGTGAAGTTTGGGGATCATTAAAAATCGATTTGGCCAGTGGTCCTGGAAGGCCATGCCTGACAAAACCCTGGATGATCAGCCAGGAAAGACACTGATCTCCAGCCTGGTAATTCACTCCACTTTCTCAGCTCCTCTGAAAGAGTGAAGCACTTGGGCTCCATCAGAAGAGTGAACAGCCAGGAGACTGACTGACCTCTGAACAGTCAGGGGAGGTTCCTGAAGGGAAGCAGGTCCAACATTTCAACTAAAGCACCTAAACGTTCCATTATCAGAGATGTTTGGCCCAGTTTCAGTAGCTCCACTGCAAAGGAAAACATGAACCTGATCTTTTCAGCACAACCATCAGTTCCATCAGGAACCGCTTCGTGCTGCTGATCATGTGAACGCAGGTGTGTAACGCTGAGTAGCCCTGCAGACACAGCGAGCAGCCTGTGTTTTGACTGCTGGTGTTGAGACCTTCAGAGCCAAATCAAACAGGATAAGTGTGTGACTGGACGATGGGCAGTAATAGATCTGCCCTTGGTTCTTCACCCTGAGCGAATACAGTGTGTCTGTACCTTCAGAGAACCAGCTGCAGTTCTCACCAACACCTTCTCCTGTATCTCCTGTACAGAGCACTGAAAAACAGACTCTACTCACTGAAAAATCATGGTTCTGGATGGGTTCTTTAGCAAAGAAAACGAACACTCAAAGAACCTTGCGCATGCTTTAATGGTTTTTTGCATCATGAAAGCGTTATTCAGACAGATGGAGAATACAATGTATAGGGTTCTATGTAGAACCTTTTACATATGGGTTTTTCAACAAGGGTTCCATATGGCACCAAAAAGGTTCTTCAAAGCCAAATGTGTACTCTATATAGATTCCTACTTAGAACTCTTACAGCACATTCTGCACCAGTCTGGAAAATCTTTGTTCAAGATGCAAAGAACCCTTCGTTCATTTTAGGACCATTTTCTTTCCTAAAGAACCCCTGAAGAACCACGTGGGATAAACGTGTGGGATACAGTATTAGAACTCTGGATGTTAGTCAGAGGAGATCCCAGCGAATCACAGGAGAGCGTGGAGAGCAGCTGTGTGTGATCCGAGAAATGGCTGTGTGTGCTGAGGGTCAGGGCAGGCTGTGGTTATGCAGGTCAGTTCAGACTAAACAGGATGTTAGAGGAACGTGGACACACTCCTGGTTCTCCATACCTCACACACTGCTCATCTGCTCTCAGAGAGACAAACCTCACATAACCCTGCAAGTGTGTGTTATATCCACAATGGCATTCAAAAGTTTGGTCACCCAGTCAAAACGACAGTGGACAGCAGCTGAAAATGAAACGATCTCCTAAAGGTAGGAAGTTCTTGAAGGTATTAAAGATCAAACACGTTCCAGTATTTTAAGCAACACCAGTGTTTGTACAGTTTTAGGGTGAAATGGGAACCCTGGGAGATTTGAGCACTGAGATAACTTTGACCTTAATCAGCCTGTTAGAGTTATGGCTTGTTCATAATCATTGTTAGGAAAGACCCAGAAGAATCTCTAAATACACCCTCTAATCTTCTTCCAAAAAACAGTAGCCATGGTTTCTTCTAAGCAGCTTCCTAGAACTCTGAAAATGAAAATGTTTGAGGTCCACAAAGCAGGAGAACCCATCAGAAGATAGCAAAGCTTTTCAGGTTCCTGTTTCCTCAGAAGTGAAGGTTATTTAGAAATGGTTAGCAGGAACAGTGGATATCCCAGTAAGGTCTGGAAGACCAAGCAAAACCTCAGACAGAAAAGAAAACTACAAAAGAACTTCAGGAAGATTTAGGAGAGTTGCGGTTCATTGTTCTACTGTTCAGCAACACCTGCACAAAGATGGCCTTCACGAAAGAGTCATCAGAAGAAAACCTCTCCTGCATCCTCAAAATTCTGCGTCAGACGTTTGCAAAAGAACGTCTAAACAAACCTGACGCATTTTGGAAAACAGAACTCTCGCAATGAGTAAAGCAAAAGTTAGGCCCATAAATATTTGGTCAGAGGAACAATCTTCATGATTTGGGCTCTGGATGCCACCACACTGCAATCATTCTACAAACTCTCCTTTCTAAGTTGTGGCCACCACTTAATTTTATTTATGCAGTAGGTCACCACGGGGTCTCTGTAGGAGACGCTTTTATGATTCCTTTATTTTTCCTCCCGAGACCCTTTCAGACCCTCCAATGCTGATCCCAGTGCTACACCCTGGCTTTGATGGAGGAATCCATGGAAGGAGATTTGTGTGGAGTGGTGGGAAAGCTGCTGTCCTTCATCGTGGGAAGACAGGAGGAGAGCGGAGGTGTGTGGATGAGAACCAGCTGAAGACATGAAACGGCAGAATCATCATAAAGTGGTGAGTTTAAGTCCATTAAAGAGGACGAGCCGTTGGTTTGCGCTAAGTAGTGGGGTTTCATCACCAACTGTCTCCTGTGCTGAGTCACAAAATCTGATTGCTGAATCAGATCAGAGCTGAATGAGATCAGTGATGGAGCTCACACAGTAAAAGGGTTTGTGGGTTAAAGATAGTGTGAGTCACTCTTTACACATCTCACCCCGAGTGCTGTTAGGACACGGTCCCAGACCCTCTAAACCGTATAACTCAACCACATCAGTTGCATTTGAAGAAATCTACACGTTTAAACGCGTCCCGTTAGAGTTGCCTCATTCACACCCTTTTATTCACACACGAGGACACACCCGCCTTTCAGGAACCATCAGTGTGTTGAAAAATTAAACTGCAGAACTGAGGAACAGGGTCACGGCTTTGACATTGTCCTTAAATCCCTTAAAGAAGAAAAGGAACCAAATCAAACAAATGAGACAGATTTACAGAGTAAAATGATCAGTGTTTCATAGTAATAACTGTAACTAAACGTTTCCGTAACGGTTGATCAGTCCTGCACTAATCTGAATTCATTCCTCCACAAACCAGCTTCAGCTCTGTGATGTTGGTGGTTTCCTCCATCAACTGCTGCTTCAGCTCCACATCTCTACTGGATTAAGATCAGGACTCTGACTGGATCAGTCCAGAACATTACCTTCATTCTCCTTTAAACGTTCTTTAGTAGAAACACTTGTGTGCTTAGGGTCGTTGTCTTTCTGCATGATCCACATTCTCCTTAGATTCAGCTAAAAGTCAGACGTCCTGACATTTTCCTTTAGAATTAGTGCATAGAAGTTGGAGACACCTGGGGTTTAGCTCATTTCATCTTTTAAAAAGTGTTTCAATCATTCCAGACGGGGTTCCCCGGTGCTCGTTTGGTCCGTTAGCCATGTTATTAATGTTTGCAATAAATTACCATCTGATAATGATCTTACATGTGCGACACAGCCGTAAAGAACCGAAGAAAAGTAGCGTAATTATCCATTCTGCAGCTGAAGCCCACCCCCCTCCCATACGTCAAACCGAACTGCGTCTTTAGGTTAGAGCTGCGTAATGGGAAGGCAGGTCAGTCCTGAAGCCTCTCGGTTGGGGAAACAGCAGTTCATTTTCAGGGTCAAAGGTTCCATTTAAAGACAGTAGGAGGGGTGTGTTCCTCAGAGCGTGTCAGAGCTGCTGCACCTGGGCATGTCCGGGGGCCTGGGGTCCTCCAGCTGGGGGCTGTTTTAGTGGACGTACCCCTCTGTAGCCCACTGTAACAGCTTAGCTACGCAATTACTATGATTACATTTAATTTCCGAGGAGGTTCTGCCCACATGTGTGCAGACGTTTACTCCTCACTGAGCTCATCTGCAGATAAACGAGTACAGTGGTGTACGTGATAAATCTGCCCGTGGTCAGGACAGTGAAATCACCCTGCTGCTGATTCAGTTTCTCACATTACTCACTGTGATGTCTCTACAGACATCTTAAGCTGGTATCTGTGGTATGTGGCATGTTCAGAACGTTCCAGTAGGTTTAGAAAGGCCTGTCCGCACTTTTCCTTTCCGGTGATCAGATTGGACTTGCATGTCCAGACATCCCAAACTTATCTGCATGGGTTTCTGTAATGCTGGTGTAAGTGCTGCTAATATCATTGGAGTTAGGAAGTACATAGGCTTTAATGCTCCTTCTGGATCTCCACATTTCCATCACTCTGGATTTGACAGGCTTGAATTTTCTGAAATCCGATTTGAGCATCTAGTGTTCAGACTGTGACACGTTCATACAGACGCATTTCAAACCACCTTCAATTATAGTTTGGTTCTGATTTGCAAAAAATCGATTTCATGTCTGGATTCAATCTAAACAGGCCAATAATCAGATTTGGGCAGGCAGTCAGAACATCTCTTTAGTTACCAGGTGGAGCTGTAATGGATCAGACAGCTCCATCCAGAGCTTCCTCCAGGTAAACAGAGCACACAACCCTGGCCCTCCACAAACTCATCGGGCAAAACCACCTTCTTCCATCACTCTTAGGTCCAGTTGTAGAAGAGAGTGTTCAGGGGTCAGCATGGGCATTGTCCTGCAGTGTCTTCCTGTCGCATGTCAATTAGCTTCAGGTCACCAGCCGATGCTCTGACACTTCTTGGGCTACAAACGACTAGTTTCTCTACGAGGAGTCTTACATTGGTCTACATTCTTTGTACACAATTTGGAAACTGAGTCACATTTAGGCTGAAGATCTAAACGCAAAGCCTCATGTTAAATCCTTATCCAGGAACATGGAGGCCTTCTGAGATTGACTCACTGCATCAACGACATGTTTGTAGACAGCCTCTGTTTCTGCCCGCGGGCAAGTTAAACAATTCCAGAGTAACGTGGAACCCTTTGGAGTTCATGCTCGAAAAATCAAACATAGTTAGAGGCTCTAATTTGTATAATGGATCTTAAGACAACAGAGAGAAGCTGAGCTGTTTCCTCAGAGCTCCTCCGGCTGCAATGAACTATAAAGTCATGTATCAGCCTGAGAAGATCAGAAAACCTGCCTCAACAAGCTGGGGTTTTGAGAGTTTGCTTCAGGGTTTCTAAGCAGTTCCTAGAGTTCCCCAGGTCGATGATACAAGATGTTTGCTCTAGGAGCCTGGGTTGATGGTAGATTCTATTGGAGGTGGTTACTAGGGTGTTGCGAGTCAGTTGTTATGGTATCCCATGGTGTCCCTCTCAGCATCTCGTTGTGCTTTGGCAGGACGCTGGACGGGTCTTCCTGAAAGCGAGTGTCCCACAGAACAAGAGAAGGCTGATTTATTCTCTCTGGTTTGTGGATGTATCGACAGCAGATGTGCGGAACTGCAGCGCACTGTTGTAGTAACCCCCCCCCCTCCACCACCACCACCATTAATTGGTTCAGAATGGTCTGGGCCCACTGTATTCCCCAGCCAAGCACTGAGAACATGTTCCAGAGGGAAAGCTCAGCGCTTACCCAACATAAATCAGAACGGCTGAATAAAATTACTCTAAATTATGGAGCATGAAGAATTATTCATGAGTCACAGAGATGTATGTGAAGTGCGTGTAGGTCAGGGGGGGTCTGACGCAGGCCGACGCTGAGGAGGGGCTCTGAGAAGTTCACTTCTTGGTAGTGTGGGCTGAGACACACTACCGCTGCACCGCTGTAAATGTGGTACAAATCAAAGCAGTGTCTGTGCAGAGCCTTTAATGCAGCGGCAGCACAGAACCAGAATGGGTGGGGCTAAACTGCTGCAGGCTGAGTGGGTGGGGCTAAACTGCTGTAGGCTGAGTGGGTGGGGCTAAATAACATAATGTTAGAAAACCATTTGAATAGTTCTCAACGTGCAGCTGGCAGAATGGGTCTGATGAAGCACAGGGTTCAGAACATCAGACACTGAGTGGTAAACCAGCACTAACAGGTTCATTTAGCTACCTTATCGTCCACTGAGCTCCATGTTCCTTCACCTGTCCTCAGTCTGACCCACAATCCTGCTGCTGTAGCATTCGTTACTGCCCCTCTAAACAGGTCCAGATGTGGTGGGCAAACCGGCACAGTCTGTGCCACAGAGTAACCTAGTTCAGTCTTTTTGACTTTTTAAACACAATGTTAAACGTTCTTCTTCTCCTTATTGGTCAGAATTTCTAGATGAATGGACTATTTATGATCCAGACCCACCAGTGAAGCTGCACCAGGCTTCTGAGTGTTATATGGAACAATGATGATGATGAAGATGATGATGATGATGATGATGATGATGATGATGATGATGACGATGATGATGATGATGATGATGATGATGATGATGTTAATCTGTGGAGAATCTGAACTAACACAGTTTCTGTAGGAACTCCTTTTTGCTGCATCACACCCTGCAGTCCTGCGTGTGTCCCTCCACCGGTTTAATGACGTGATTATAAACCCGTTTCAGATCCAGAATCTTCTCAGAATCAGTAAAACACTCGGCTTTCAGTGTTTATTCATAAGCTTTAGGTTTAATAACGTTCTGTGAGGAGCTTTTAGAGGTTCTGCTTCCATTCGCCTCCACTGTTTACTATTTTGTTGGGGGAAGGTTATCTAGAACAGAGTGTTTCACACCAAAGCCACTCTGAGGGCCTGTCATTAAAATTACAGCAGAATTACAGAGTTTGTTCCCTTGAGGTTTAAATAGTTTAGCGAGAACCAACTATTTTTCCACTATGTTGTAGAAACTTTAGTGTTGCTCTAAACCTGTGGTTCTTGAACTTGATCCCGGAGTACCTCTGCCCTGCAGGTTCTAAAGTTTCTGCTTTGTCTGAACCTACAGACACGATACACATAACACACTACAGCCTGACCCTATATAACCCTGCTCTGATCACAGTGTGATGAATTATCAGCTCAAATCCACTGATCTCCACCGGTCTGATCAAACGGAATGACTCACGGTGTTACTGTGGAAAACGAGAGTCTGGAATTCTCCACATCATTTCTCTGTAAATAACTGAAAGGGAATATTTGGAAAGATTATTTGGCTGAAAGCTCTTCCTGTTGAGACAGAATGTAAATGTCACAGTTTCGCAAGAATGTGGGAATCATTACTGTAGAATGAAGCAAACCGAGCGCTGATGGACATGTTAGAGCAGGTCAGCTTCCACGGAAAACGGTAAACTCACTGTTCTGAGGATCTCCCTGACAACACCTGGACCTGACCTCCCCTGATCCTGTGTCTAACTGTAATGTACTATAATCTGACCCACTGTCACCTGACCCACCCCGACACCCCTAACCGGATCTGACCTACTGTCACCTGACCCACCCCGACACCCCTAACCAGATCTGACCCACTGTCACCTGACCCACCCCGACACCCCTAACCGGATCTGACCCACTGTCACCTGACCCACCCCGACACCCCTAACCGGATCTGACCACTGTCACCTGACCCACCCCGACACCCCTAACCGGATCTGACCACTGTCACCTGACCCACCCCGACACCCCTAACCGGATCTGACCACTGTCACCTGACCCACCCCGACACCCCTAACCGGATCTGACCACTGTCACCTGACCCACCCCGACACCCCTAACCGGATCTGACCACTGTCACCTGACCCACCCCGACACCCCTAACCGGATCTGACCACTGTCACCTGACCCACCCCGACACCCCTAACCGGATCTGACCACTGTCACCTGACCCACCCCGACACCCCTAACCGGATCTGACCACTGTCACCTGACCCACCCCGACACCCCTAACCGGATCTGACCACTGTCACCTGACCCACCCCGACACCCCTAACCGGATCTGACCACTGTCACCTGACCCACCCCGACACCCCTAACCGGATCTGACCACTGTCACCTGACCCACCCCGACACCCCTAACCGGATCTGACCACTGTCACCTGACCCACCCCGACACCCCTAACCGGATCTGACCACTGTCACCTGACCCACCCCGACACCCCTAACCGGATCTGACCACTGTCACCTGACCCACCCCGACACCCCTAACCGGATCTGACCACTGTCACCTGACCCACCCCGACACCCCTAACCGGATCTGACCACTGTCACCTGACCCACCCCGACACCCCTAACCAGATCTAATCTAATGTAACTCTGCAATTAGCCAATCAAAATTAATATTATCTGACACTATATAATTTAAACCAACCTTAACCTAACTTTCACTAATCCAATCAAA
>CM067507.1:157500-160511 GCA_034509495.1 Acestrorhynchus altus | reverse complement strand
ATGATGATAATAATAATAGTAATAATAATAATGATGATGATAATGATGATAATAATAATAATAATGATAATAATAATAATAATAATAATAATAATGATAATAATAATAATAATAATAATAATAATAATAATAATAATAATAATAAATAACACCAGTAGGTGCATGACTAGAGGAAGTAGGGTTATGCACCTGCTGCAGTGCCCCCTAAGACCCCATCTCAGTCGAATAAAAAAAAACATTCTACGTTCTGTGTGTGTGTGTGTGTGTGTGTGTGTGTGTGTGTGTGTGTGTGTGTGTGTGTGTGTGTGTGTGCTGTAGAACAGGGTATATCAGCAGCACAGAACATCATTATTAACATGAATTAATGTTGAGGAAACTGTGTCTTAATAACAGTCTTGATTGTATTTAAACACTACAGGTTTCAGCTAATAGGCTCACAGAGAACCCCTGAGAACCCCTGAGAACTCATTAAATCTGATTTTGGGAAGGGCACAGAGGAAATCTGCAGCTGGGTTTGTTGAGATTAGAGAGGAGTTGCTCCTCTGAGGCCTTTTCGTTGGGCATGTTGGTGGGGGGTGTAATATAGCCATCATATCCAGAGGCATGCCACCCCGGGCCAGCTGGAACTGTTTACCCCGATACGCCGCCCGTCTTTAGAGTGGATTTAAACTGTGAACGAAAGCTCCTTCTGTTTTCTGTCTTTGACAATCTCTCCCCGGCAGTGAGCGGAACCCCTGCGAATTCATGGTTTTTCCTCTCCCTCGTTTGGGAACGCTCCGTGGTTTTCGAGGATGAGAAAATCCAGGAAGAGTCGGACAACCCTCGCAACATTACTGTACATTAGGGATGATGGAAATCCACAACATACGAGCTGGAGAAAGTGGTTATCAATCAAAGCGATGCTCTGAAGTTAGTCAGCGCATGTTGCGGGAAAGAAAATGATCATCAGTGCAGACCTCAACCGTCTCCGGGTGGGGGGGGTAAGATAGGAAGAGCCGGTCTTGTATGGGACGGGGTCTGCACTGTGTCACGTCCCGGCCCTGTGGAAATAGGGAACACATTAGTAAACCAGAGTCAAGCTCCTGCACTCTGGGAACATCTGGATGCACTGCTCATAATGCCATAATGCAAAGAATGGAGCCATTGTTTTCACCAATTATGCGTCCACACACTGCCAAGCATGTCCTGCAGCAGAGACAGCGCTCTGCTCGTGCTGTGGCAGCAATCTGCACGCTTTCTTTACATCGGGATTGAAGGCACGGTATTCCCAATCGCAGACAGCCTGTTCCTAATCTCCTGCAGGGCAGAGTCCGATACTGTAAGACAGAAAGGAGGACACAGAGAGACACTGTGATCGGATGCACCTTGGTTCCATGTTCCGTGTTTTGTTTTCTCGGTGTAAAAAGGTGCATAGCTACTTTAAACCCTGATGATATGAATGATGTTCTCTCTGACCATCAGGAACACTGAGCTGGAGTTATTCATTTCATTACATTATACCATTATGACCACCTCTCTGTCCATTTACTGTCCACTCTATCAGCTCCTCTGATCACTCAGGAGCTCTTTGTGGTTCTATAATTCAGACTGTAGTTCATCTGTTTCTCTGATACTTTATTCTCCTCCGTCCACCCTGATCTTCAATGATCAGGACCCCACAGGACCACCACAGAGCAGATATGATGTGGGTGGTGGGTCATTCTCAGCACTGCAGTCACACTGACATGGTGGTGGTGTGTTAGTGTGTGTTGCTGGTACGAGTGGATCAGACGCAGCAGTGCTGCTGGAGTGTTTAAACCCTGTGTCCACTCACTGTCCACTCTATCAGACACTCCTACCTACAAAGTGCTCCTGCATGGGGTGAGTAGAGACAATGATAAAATGGTCAGTGGAGCAGACAGAATGGACAGTGAGGGTAGAAACCTGGAGGTCATAATGTTAAGGCTGATCAATGGATATACAGACTGGTTCTGACTGGTTCTGACTGGTTCAGACTGGTTCTGACTGGTTCTGACTGGTTCAGACTGGTTCTGACTGGTTCTGACTGGTGGTTCATCTCATTAATAATGGGAAACTTACTTGTTTAAAATTATAATCAAACTAAAACAACAAACGAATGAACAGCGATCCTGTGGCCGTAACTCTGACCGGGCTTTGGGGTTCTTTATTTACCCCAGTGTGTGTTCTGGTGTAGAGCTGGTGGAAATGACCCAAACTGGGCTGTTCTTACCCCAGCAGCAGTAAATCCCGGCTGCACTGGTGTTAACATAACAACCCAGTGTGTTTACTCATCTCCAGGGTCGTGACGCAGCGACCTAATCGCGTGGGCCCAAAAGGCGAGTGATGGTAATGGGCCCTCGGAACCGGCCACCCTCCTCGAACAAATGTATTCTCTAATATAATGAATGAAGAATGAAGAGCTTCAGGACCAGCGTGATGAGCCTTCGTGTGCGTCAGCGATGTGTGCTTCTCTTCTGGGTCTGCAGGGTGGAGGTGCTGAGTGTGCTGCGTGGGTCGTCAGCACTGACCCATCGCTCTTCGAGCCGTGGGGGAGATCCAGATCACTAAGAGGGGTCTTTCCCTCACCTTCTCATCATGGGTGTAGGACAAAGGCAACCTGCCAAGTGAAATCACCTCAGACCCGGTCAGCGAATCTGATACTGCTTCCACTGCACACAGTCAACAAACTACACACTATATGTCCAAAGGTTTGTGGACACCCCTTCTAATGAACCCATTGCTGCCAAGTACTGCCAATAGAATAGGACTCTCTGGAGCAGATAAACAATCATGACTCTATTGTCTCCATGTCTAATAGCAGGTGTGGACTAGAGGGTATAAAGACCTCCAGCATTGAGCTGTGGAGCAGTGGAACCATATACCTTTGGGATGAGTTGGGAATAAGTTGGGCTGGTGATCATCCAAAATCATGACCTCTCTAACATGCTTGTAGTGGAATGCAATCAAATCCTCACAGCAATGTTCCAGAATCTAGCAGAAAGTCTTTTTTG
>CM067507.1:70000-152500 GCA_034509495.1 Acestrorhynchus altus | reverse complement strand
TGGTTGCTAGACCAGGGTGGGATGGGATTGTTCCTTGTCTAGCAAAAGTAACTATGGAAGAATACATTTATGGGTGGAGTCTGAACGGGGCCGCAGGTCAACAGGCACCACAGAACGTCCATCAGATTCTCCTCAAATCCGAATTAGACATCAGCGCTGGCCTCCAGGCGGTCCTGGCAGTTGAGAGGGATTCTCACTCCAGATGCTTCAGCTGGGAGAGTCTCGGCGAGTTCCTCTCCAGCGCTGATCCGCAGGAGCCATCGGGGAGCAGTGTTTAGGCATAAGCAGCGCCGGCTTTGAACTGCGGCAGCAGAAAGGAGAGGGGATGGAGGTTCTGTGGGAGGTTTAAGTGTGTCTGAATGTTTTAATCTCCAGTTAAAAAGCACAGAACCGCTGCCAGCGAAGGAGCCTCACTTCCAGCTCGTCCCGCTCCGCACTCCTGCTTCCAGTCCCAGGAGAAACAATAACTGGCCTACATCAGTGTCTTTGATCAGATCAGAATGTGAAATGGGCAGCACATGGGCTCTCAATGATGCCATTGTTCACAGAGGAATCAACAAAGAGCCTTCCGGGTCTGCCCGGCTGAGGCTAAAGTAAACACTCTCTCATGTCTTGGCGGGTATACGCAGCGCGGACCCCCAGGTGGTGTTTAGGGTGGTTGGAGGAGAAGGATAGGATCCATACGCAAACCAAACACAATGGAGGTTTGTGCGGGCCGTCACTGGCCGCCGTGGTCCGGGGGGCTTTAAGTGAGTCAGCAGAACATATGGTTGCTGTTCATCAAAGTCAGTTAGGGGTACACCCCCCCCCCTTCCCACTGAACTCCTCAGCGCTCTCTGGACTGCTAACGGAGGACAGAGCTCCTCATGTTCTGCGCCTCCCCAGGAGTTCATCTATAGCTCAATTAGTATTAGTGTGTGACCTGCCCTCAGGCAACCTGGTGGTCTGCAGACCCCCCCCTCCCCCCCCAAATAAACATTCGACCAAATTAACACGTAAGGAGCTGATCTTCACATGAATGAGCCGTTTCCAGATCTGGGGCCTGCTTTCCCAGCAGGAGCTAAATCTCCTACTGACCTCTGAGTAAAACAAAGTGGACAAGATAAGCAAACGGGGCGGGGGGCGGGCAGGAGGGGGTGGTATTCAATGGTTCAGTACTTAGTCTTAACTTCGTTCAGTACCGTTTACCATCTGTTCTATCATATTTAATAATGTATGAGTTTATGCTGTCCAAGTAAATTGTCCTGCTTCAGGATCCAGACTCTGACTGATCAGAGAGAGGGGGCGGGGCTGGTGATCAACCTGCATACAGACTCTGACTGATCAGAGAGAGGGGGCGGGGCTGATGATCAACCTGGCATGTTGCGTTAAACCCGACGCCGTACTGAGAGACACCACTTCTGTATGAGTAGATCAATAAATATTGATCAGATCAGACTACAGTTATCATCAGTTATTGATCCTGATCACCTTCATCTTCCTTCACAACAGAACTGCAGTCCCACACGTCCTTCTGGAGGAAACACTGATTTTTATAATAAATGAAATTAAAATCCCAACAATAGTCACATGGTTTTGTTCTATATGTTCTTCATATCTGGACCCTGTAGGCCAGCGTTCAACCCTTCCCTACAGGGCACGTTCTGATCCCCTCCACCAATCGACTGATCCGATCAGGAGCAGTTAAGTCCAGTCCTGACCATTGTGTTAAAGGTGATCTCTGCATGGGTAAAGTTACAGCACCAGTGGCACCAATCAGGGCCCTGACCTCTTCCCTCAGAATTGGGGCTCCCCCTGCTGGACGACGCTGGTATTACAGGAATATCTTCTAAGTGCAGAAAGTGTAGAAAGGGTTGTGAAAGCAGGGAGAGAGTGATCACTCAGAGGACACAGACTCAGGAGGAGTGGAAATGATGATAGAACACATCAGTATAACTGCTTATTTATCTTACATTCACATTTTATCTAATGTTCTTCATACCTTGTTTGTATTGTTTTAAATGTATTTTTATTTAGTGGACTTTTAAAGGAACTTCTCTGGTGTGGTAGCTCCTCAACACTTTGAATGGGTAACACTTCACCCCCCTCCACCCTCCCACCCTCCACCCTCTAAGTCATTTGCTCCTCCTTCACCCCTGAACCTCCCCCTTATTAAAACAACCCGAACCCAGCCTGCTTTAAAACACTCTTTACTAATGTATGAACTACAGGAACCATAAATGGGTGGCGTCTGGAACACATTAGAAGGTCTTTGGGGCAAAACTTGAACAAGCATCTCCGGCACTGAACACTTGGAGGATTTTTCCACTTTTCCCACTTCTCCAACTTTTCCAACTTTTCCAACTTTTCCAACTCCAGAACAATGACTGTCAGGACGATGCAGCTGTCTTGAGGAACACAGCACTTTGGAGAATCCTTACATGGATACAGCACACTGCTGCTCACAGGGAGCTTTAATGCAGGGTTCTCCAGGTTCTGTTCCTTCCTCTTCTCCTCCAGCCTCATCCTGATTCCATCCACCCAGAGGGACCACCAGCCCAGACTGCTGCTTCAAGGTATGACCAATCAATCAATCAATCAATCAATCAATCAATCAATCAATCAATCAATCAATCAATCACCTGGGTAGAGAGTGGACTGGGTGGAGAGTGGACTGGGTGGAGAGTGGACTGTGTGGAGAGTGGACTGGGTGGAGAGTGGACTGGGTAGAGAGTGGACTGGGTGGAGAGTGGACTGGGTGGAGAGTGGACTGGGTGGAGAGTGGACTGGGTGGAGAGTGGACTGGGTGGAGAGTGGACTGTGTGGAGAGTGGACTGGGTGGAGAGTGGACTGGGTAGAGAGTGGACTGGGTGGAGAGTGGACTGGGTGGAGAGTGGACTGGGTGGAGAGTGGACTGGGTGGAGAGTGGACTGGGTGGAGAGTGGACTGTGTGGAGAGTGGACTGGGTGGAGAGTGGACTGGGTAGAGAGTGGACTGGGTGGAGAGTGGACTGGGTGGAGAGTGGACTGGGTGGAGAGTGGACTGGGTGGAGAGTGGACTGGGTGGAGAGTGGACTGTGTGGAGAGTGGACTGGGTGGAGAGTGGACTGGGTAGAGAGTGGACTGGGTGGAGAGTGGACTGGGTGGAGAGTGGACTGGGTGGAGAGTGGACTGGGTGGAGAGTGGACTGGGTGGAGAGTGGACTGTGTGGAGAGTGGACTGGGTGGAGAGTGGACTGGGTGGGAGAATGAATGGGGGTATGTGGCTGCCCCCTCACCTCGTTCTGGGATCAGTGATGACCAGGCTCGTTTTTCAGTGATGTGTCCATCTCTGAAATGTTCAAATGAATAAATCCAGATTCGTGCCAGTTTGAGTTGAATATTTCTGTTCAGATCCATTAAAATAAACTGGAGGATGCACTTAACCAGTCCACTGACACGATGAGATGATCCTCATCGATTAAACGCAGGCGTTCACTGATTGGAAGACTGAGCCGTGTCCTGCTCTGAGCCTGGTCTCGATCTGAGGACTACACTCAGGAGGACATTCTGATTCAGATTCAGATTCTGAGACTCAGTGTGGATCAGTATGAGTGCTATACATTCTTAGAGATAGATATGAATATAGATGGTACGGGTCAGTATGGGTCAGTATGGGTCAGTATGTGTTTGAATAGGTATGAATAGGTATGCAGAGTATGGGTCAGTGTAGGTATGAATGGGTATTGGTCAGTATGGATGAGTATGGGTATTTATGGGTATGGGAGAGTATGGGTCAGTATGGGTCAGTATGGGTCAGTATGGGTTTGGATGGGTTTGGATGGGTTTGAATTGGTATGAATGGGTATGGGAGAGTATGGGTCAGTATGGGTCAGTATGGGTCAGTATGGGTTTGGATGGGTTTGAATTGGTATGAATGGGTATGGGAGAGTATGGGTCAGTATGGATTTGGGGGGGCAGTTGGGTGGTCTTAACGCTGGTTAGAGAACCAGTGCTCTGATAAAACATCTGCTGAAACTTTTTTAGGGATCCAAAAGTGGCTGCATGGCTTCACCGTAATGAATCCCATTACCTGCTGCCCAAATCCAAGAGCTGAAACTCAACTAATCTGACCCCAATCTCTCCATTCCTCCAAATCTCCTAACTACACGTTCCTCCCAGTGTTTAGAACCATGATGCCAAATCCTAAACCCCAAACATCCTGAAGGAGCACACCTCCTACTCACAGCAGTGATGCTGGAGAGCACATCCTGGGCTCCCACAGTCAGAGTTCTCCACGGTAATTGAGGTGGAGAGTAACACCTAAAATAAACACACTCTCAAATATCACTAATTACATCTCCTCACCTTCCTCAGCTGTGATTAGTCATCTTTAGTGTGATTACTAAACTCTTACCTGTGAGTCAGAGCAGCCACGTGACCTCTCCACTCTATACACACACAAACACACTTTATCAGAAACACTCCCCCGTGTCAAATGTTACAGACCATGATATTAGAAATATACTTTATTAATCCCAGAACTTTATTAATCCCAAAACTTTATTAATCCCAGAACTTTATTAATCCCAGAACTTTATGAATACCAGAATTTAATTAATCCCAGATGGGTCTACATAGCACCAACAAGGGTCACAGGTGCACTTTTCACTACTTTATCAAAGCCTTTTTGCTTAGAATGTTCCAGCAGAACCAGTGCAGGACTGGAGAAGCCCTGCAGAGCTCCTGGAGGCTGGAGAGTGACAGATGTCGGAGTGTTTCGGAGTGTTTGACTGGGAGGTGGCTGTGGCAGGACGCCATCGCCGTCACTTGGAGTTCCCACACTTCTCTCTGGCTCTGTCCCAGAGTGCACTGCTGCCCACCCAGGCGGAGAGGAGGGGCACATCTCTGAGAACTGCTCTGGAAGTGAGGATTAGTACTAGAGTCCTGGACTCTGTGGAAAATCCCTTTTTAGTCCAGGCTTAGGCTTAATCTGGTTCTGGGAAACAAGCCATACACTACGAGCTAAACGTGGTGGTGGTAAACACAACCTCTATCTAAAATGGTTGAGTTAGAACCCTAGAAGAACCCTTTTCAAGAACCTGGATTTGATTGCATTTAGCTCATCTCCAGGTTCCTGCAGATGTGTGTTCAGAACTGTATGAAAGTGATCTGCAGAACAGAGCTCTCCTGGGTTCCCTCCACTCTCCCACCCAAACACTACGAGCTTGTGCTTCTGCTTGTTATTCACAACAGCAGATTCTGGAGGACTGCTATGAGCATCATCACAAAAGTCCTGTATGGATCTCCATCATTCCAGAGAACACAGTTCCACTGCTCCACAGCTCAATGCTGGGGGGCTTTATACCCTCTAGTCCACACCTGCTCAGTGGCTTTGATCATGAAGACGGTATTGTTGTTGCAGACCCTCGTTTTGAGCTGATCTCAGAGCTGATCTCTTATTAGTCTACCCAGTTCAGTTTGAGCTGGCCTTTACCATGGAGCTGCGGTTAGATTAGATATCTGCTGAAGAAGGAACAGAGCCAAACTGCCGCAAGGTCAGAGGCAGTCTGGAACCCTCAGGCTGTTCTAATGTTCAGAGATGTTCTGGTGATTAGTGTGAATATCTGTGACTGATGGGTCTTCAGTAGATTGGAGCTGGAGTTTAATCTCTGCAGTAGTGCATTACTAGTCTGTGGTAGTGTGAGTGTGAGTGGCGGTGTGGGTGTGAGTGGTGGTGTGAGTGTGAGTGTGTGTGTGAGCTCTGGATGTGAAACTGTAGAAGCTGAACCCTGGTTGTGTTTGAGATGCTGGTGCAGTCCAGGTTCCTGCTGGATGTGGTTCAGATCTGCTGAGCGGGGAAATCAGAGTTTTCCCCACTGAGGGTGACTCAGCTGATGGGTTGTGGTGCGGTTTGACCCCACCCTGCCCAGCTACAGCGCAGCAGCTCCGGATGTCAGTCTTACAGGTGAACACTGTCCAATCAGGACTGTAATGTAGAACACACCCCGTATGTCTTTGATGAGTCTTAGTCAGTGAATCTCCACAGGAACTCCACTGTTCTACTGTTCATGCCTGGCTTTAAGGTGTGTCCTGGGTGGTCCCATCATAACTGATCATAACTCAGCAGGAGTACAGGGGTGACCGGGATACAGTTCGACTGAAATCCGATCACTGAAGCCACGTTTGGTTTGTGGTCAGATGTGCATGTGACGTCATGTCATTGTTCACGTAGAGACGGAACATAACCATAATTCATTCACGCCCCTCCTCCAGCCTGTGCCTTTGAAATGCCAGGTGTGAACAGGTAAGTGCTTTGCTTATCATTTGTGATTGGATCACACAGAACAGACAGTGGCAGGTGTGAACGGGCCATTGAATGTCACTGGATTTAATCAAATCCTCACAGCAATGTTCCAAAAGACCTTCTCTGGACAGTAGAGACAGTTACTCCAACAAAAGCAGGAGAAACTCTTGGGGAGCAGCTGTCCCAATACTTTTGACCACATAGTGTGCCACCATAACTGTGTAAAACAACAGTTCGGCTCATACCCTGTAAAGAACAGTGTGGAACCGTGACTGTTAGAACTCGGCCTTCAGTTTGGGCCACTTGGGTCAAAACCGGGTCAAAAAACTGGAAACACAGCTGTGCCGTAACGTTGGTCTTACTGATCTGCTGTGTTTGTGTAAAGGGTTCTGTAAAGGTTCTGCACGTGTCAGGCTGTGAGGTGGGGTCCCGTAAGCTGAACAAAGGAAGGCTGAGGGTCTCGTAAACGCAGTGATGACGCTAAAGGCTGCGGCACGTGCCAGTTAAACCTGCACTCTGTCAGAGTCATCATATCAGCCTCGCTTACAAACAGAACAACTCCACCCCTGCCAGAGCCAGCTGTATGACCTCAGCAGGGGTGGGGGTGGGGGGGTGGGGGGGTCCAGATGTGCAGAGAGAGAGAGAGAGAGAGAGAGAGGGAGAGAGAGAGAGAGAGAGAGAGAGAGAGAGACAGAAAGCAGTGTTAGTGAGGAGGGGTCTTCCCCTGCAATAACAGCACAGAGGGTCTATAGTGTACCCCCCCCCCCCTTGCAGAATTTCACTGCTCGTGTCTTCCCACGGAAATATAAACACATGATGTCAGAGGGTGGTGCTCCACAGAGCAGTCTGCCAAGCAGATGGGGAAACGCATTAGTGAGGAGAGCTGAAACAAATGGCCATAGAGACCACTCAGACATGCGGTGGGGGTTGGGGGGGGGGGGTTCTGCGATATTCTGTCTGAAATGTTGTGCTGTGTGGTTTTCCGGACAGCATGATTACTAGAGGAGGCAACATGAACAGTTACTGTTGCTAAACATGCTGGTCAGCTGCCAGGTGACCACAAAACACATGTTCAGAACCCCACTAATGCTGGTTCTGTATCAATTAAGATACATTCTGGGCCAGATGATGAGGCCATTTAAGGAACTTGCAGCAATAACAAGTGAACTGTGGACCAAAACCTGCACAACCGTTGTCTGCTGAGGCTTTGTTCCAGCAGCAGGAGTCAGGTAACGTCATCAAGGTCCATGACCGTGCTCGTACTCATCTATGGTAAAAAAATAATTCTCATACATGGTTCTTTAAACATGCTTCATGAAGAACGGTGTGAATGTGTGTTCTGAAGAGGACCTGCAACATTTGAGCAATGTTATTACACATCGTGATGCTTCTGCGTCTACATTACTCTTAACTCCAAATATCTGTATCCATTTTCAGATGAGATGTGAAAAATTTATCACCTACCTTAGGATTGTTGGGACTACACTCTTTGGTGTCTCGCTGCTGGTGGGCATCTCTACGGCCTACATCATGGGCTACCAGTTCTTCACCACTACGGGCAATTACATGTCCTTCGGCCTTTACGGGGCCATCCTCGTCGTTCACCTCATCATCCAGAGCCTGTTTGCTCTGCTGGAGCACCGAAATATGAGACGGTCCCTGGAGACCCCCATCAAACTCAACAAGTCACTGGCCCTGTGCATCGCTGCCTACCAGGAGGACCCCAACTACTTAAGAAAGTGCTTGATATCAGTCAAGAGGCTGACCTATCCCGGCATAAAGGTGATCATGGTGATAGACGGGAATGCCGACGATGATGGCTACATGATGGACATATTCCGGGACGTGATGGGCCGAGACAAGGCAGCCACCTATGTGTGGAAAAGCAACTATCACCAGCGTGGGCCGGAAGAGACAGAGGAGTCGTACAGCGAGAGCCTGCAGCAGGTTGCCCGTGTCGTGCTCAACAACAAGTGTGTGTGCATCATGCAGAAGTGGGGCGGCAAGAGGGAGGTCATGTACACGGCCTTTAAGGCGCTGGGCAGGAGCGTGGATTACGTGCAGGTGAGTCTCTCTCTCTCTCTCTCTCTCTGAGGTAACGTCTGACCTGCCAGTCTAAACGAGGCGGCTGGCAGAGAACACAAAGGCACCTCTGTGGCCGTTAAATGGGGGTTGCTCTGAACTGCAGTGGCGCTAAAGGAAGTGACTGGTTATTTAAAGGTTCTCTAGTCAGCCGTGTGAGGCATCGGTCACCATTTTCAGAATGAATCAGAACACTACTTTCAGTCAGGGGACACTGGACACTCACACGTCTGCTGTCCTGTAGTAATGATAGGGTCTGTGTACATTTCTGCATAGTTGCTGATGCAGGTGAGTCACTAGTCCAGGTCCAGTAGCCGAAAGTTGGGCAGTCAATGTGAAGTGGTGGCAGCGAAGCTCGGGTTCTTCTCAGAACATTTCCACAGCTGAGGTCGGTGGGTCACCATTGACTCAGGAAAGGTCATACTGTGTCCTGTATTATCTTGTGGTGTCCTACAGTAAACCACCATGTTTATTTTCTTGAGCTCTGCATTGTCCCAGAGTGTCCTGTAGTGTCCTGTATTTTTCAGTAGTATCTTATGGTGTTTTGCTGTGTACATTAGTCTCCTGTAGTGTCCCATAGTGTCCTTCGTTGTCCTGTAATGTCCTGAAATGTGGTGTTTTGACTTGGTTCGAGTGCTTTATATCAGCAGTGCAACTGAAAACCTCGTCACTAGCAGTGAACATTACAGAGCTGAGCTTTATGAGACAAATCAGTGCGTTGGAGGCCACTCTCCCTGCTGATGGAAACATCTGCTCCCTGCTGTGGAGCTCCTTCTCCAATTTGGGAAATCAGCCTAATGAAAGATTGGCCTTGTTTTTGCAGCTCGCACTTGCAGGTAATCGTGTGGGGATCTCCTGGGGAAACTACAAACGGCGTGATTTTTGTCCTGACGCCACCTGGTTCCAATGAAACTGTCGACCTTTGCTCTGCAGAACTACGATTAGCTGTCATAACTGCTACCAGCGTCCTCCCACTGTGGGGTCTGGAGCGGCAGGGGGACTGTGAGCTGCGTGGGGCTGGAAATTGGGAGGTTGTGACCTCTCTAGAGTGGCTGTGCACTGAAAGAGGTGATGAACGGCTCTGTTCTGTCTCTTCTAATTAATAGTGTAATTCGTTTGTTATCAGAGCTAATTAACGAATCACTTTGATCTTTAAGGGCTCATATCGTTCATCGTCGTATTTCGTACAGTGCGCTGTTGCTGGAGGACAGATGTAGAGTGCAAACATGGTCTCAAATACACCGGTCACGCTACAGTCCGTAAAGACATCACACAGCACACAGTACGTCCACTTATTCATCCTACAGCAGTGCTGCTCTCAGAGGACAGTCAGATACTGGATAGACCTTCTAATTCAGCATCCAGCTACTTTAAACTGCACTCATTGCTGACACAGATGTGCAAATGCACACACAGCTTGTCTAGTCCCTGTACAGAAGTACTGCCAATAGAATATAGGACTAGAGGGCTATAGAGACCCCCAGCATTGAGCTGTGGAGCAGTGGAACAGCGTTCTCTGGAATCATGGAGCTCCATACAGCACTTTTGGGATGATGCTCACAGCAATCCTCCAGAATCTAAGACCAAACGTCCCAATATTTTTGTCCATGCAGTGTATCAGTGTTCCAGGTGCGGTAGGGGATGAAAAGGTTGATTGGTTGGAAGTTCATACTGACCCCACTGTTTCATTTAAAGCACAGACTGACGCAGTTCCTGGGTCTGGTTATAGCGAATACCCTCCTAACTGGTGGATCTAACGTGGTTATTTATTCGGGACATTGTGGTCATGTGGGGACGTTTGATGTAGCTGTCCTCGGACGACCCCGCAGTGCTAATAAACAGCACGTGTGATCTGAATGAGCCTGTTGTTCGTGGGTTTGGTTTTACAGGCCTGTGTGCTGGAGGTGATTCAGATTTAGATCATTCAGTTTCACTCCTGATTAAAGCTTTACTGACTTTAACACGAGCTCCAAGAGCACTGGACTTCAGGCCTCATCATCTGATTCCTTCTGGTCTTCAAACTTTTATCAGCACAGATTAAAGCTGCTTCAGTAACTTATGTTATTGTGTGTGTGTGTGTGTGTGTGTTTCAGGTCTGTGACTCGGACACCATGCTGGACCCCGCATCCTCAGTGGAGATGGTGAAGGTTCTGGAGGAGGACCCCATGGTTGGGGGTGTCGGGGGAGACGTGCAGGTATGTCATCATTACCAGTAAACAGGGTCTGACTGCTCAATTCTGATTTTCTCACCAAATCTAATCATATTCGTTATCTGTCTGAACAGTTCAAGCTCTCAAACTCACACTTATGCTCAAAAGCTCCACCCCCAAAGGTGTACTTCACAGGAGCTGCAGTGACTGACCGCTGGACTCATCACTGCTCCACTTCATACCCTCTAGTCCACAACTGCTATCAGACATGGTGACCAATAGTCATGCTTGTTTATCTGCTCCAGAGAGTCCTATTCTAGTGGCAGTACTTCTCTACAGGGACTAGACAAGCGATGTGTGCTTTTGCACATCTGTGTCAGCAATGAGAGCAGCTTAAAGTAGCTGAATGCTGAATTAGAAGGGGGAGTCCACAATTCTTCTAGCAATGTTATGAATAAAATACAGTAGTCATTCTCAAGCCAGTCCTCTGGGACCCCCGGATGATCGTATTGTGTGGCAGGTTGGGTTGGAACAAAAGATTTTCACCGTTTGAAGACCTGGAGGACCAGTTTGAGAAGCAGCCTTTTCTCAAACCTGTACTGTTTTGTTCCCTCTTGCAGATCCTGAACAAATACGAATCATGGATCTCTTTCCTGAGCAGCGTACGCTACTGGATGGCCTTCAACATCGAGCGTGCATGCCAGTCATATTTTGGCTGCGTGCAGTGCATCAGTGGTCCCCTGGGGATGTACAGGAACTCCCTCCTGCATGAGTTCCTGGAGGACTGGTATAACCAGACATTCATGGGCAGCCACTGCAGCTTCGGTGATGACCGGCACCTCACCAACCGTGTGCTGAGTCTGGGTTATGCCACCAAGTACACGGCGCGCTCTAAGTGCCTGACAGAGACGCCCATCACATACCTGCGCTGGCTCAACCAGCAGACCCGCTGGAGCAAGTCCTACTTCCGTGAATGGCTCTACAACTCCATGTGGTTCCACAAGCACCACCTGTGGATGACCTATGAGGCAGTGATCACTGGCTTCTTCCCATTCTTCCTCATCGCCACAGCCATTCAGCTGTTCTACCAGGGCAGGATATGGAACATCCTTCTCTTTCTGCTCATTGTTCAGGCTGTGGCGCTCATCAAGTCATCCTTTGCCAGCTGCCTGCGTGGAAACATTGTCATGGTCTTCATGTCTTTCTACTCAGTGTTATACATGTCCAGCCTGCTTCCTGCCAAGATGTTTGCAATAGCCACCATCAACAAGTCAGGCTGGGGCACCTCCGGCAGGAAGACCATCGTGGTGAACTTCATCGGGCTCATTCCCATCTCAGTCTGGTTCACAATCCTCTTTGTCGGCATCTTGTACACCGTCGTCCAGAACACACGGAAGCCCTTTCCTGAGTCCGAGAAGATCATCCTGATCATCGGTGCCATCGTGTACGCCAGCTACTGGGTTGTGCTCTTGACTTTATACATGGTCCTCATAGCCAAGTGTGGAAAGAGGAAGAAAGAACAACAGTACGACATGGTGCTGGACGTCTAGCAGCGCCCCTTGCCACCCCCAACAACCCCCTTTCAACGTTTACATTGTGAACAATCTCAGACTTTGGTTTCTCTATGGGTTCTCCGCAGGTGATGGGACACCACAGGAGAGAGATATTGTTGCTGCTGTGACACTAAGGACATTCAGTCAAAGTGTTTTTGAACAGAGTTAGTGAGGTAACGAGCAAAGCTCTGCTAAAGCGATGGTTCAGCAAATTTACAGATTTCTCCGCCCACGTTCAGAACTTTCTCCGCCCACGTTCAGAACTTTCTCCGCCCACATTCAGAACATTCCCCGCCCACGTTCAGAACTTTCTCCGCCCACATTCAGAACTTTCTCCGCCCACATTCAGAACTTTCTCCGCCCACGTTGAGTATTTAAACAATGCGATGATTGGAGAATGCTTTTAGCACCGTGCTAATTGAGGGGGAAAACACTTCCATTCCACTTTCTCAAGTTTTGAATAAAAGAAGGTCAGACTTTGAAAACATCCTGCAAATTAGTCTGAAGTTCTAAAGGTTAATATTCGGAATCTCGTGGCTTTTTGTTGACGATATGAAGATGCTAAACGCGGCTGTGTTTTTGCTGAACCGTCGCTTTAAAGTTCTAGTTTTCCAGAAACCACAGATGGATCTCGCGGTCTGGTTTTGGGGCGAGTTCGACTCTTATGCACTTTTCGGTCTCTCTCTCTCATCGTGCAGAATGCTTGACAAAGACCTTTAAAACGAAATACCTCAGTGGTTGATGTTTGCATCGTGTGAGTGATTGGGCTGCAAAACAGCTCATTCTTTTTAATAATTTATTCTTTTTAAATCATGTTTTTTATATATATATAAATAAATGTTACGTTTTTAGAATGGAAGCCAGATCGGACAGGTTTGGCTGTTGCTGTACTTTGTATTGTTTTTATTTTGTTTTATATAGACATGTTTATTTTTGCTTAGCCACCAAAGATTCTTTATTTTCTTTAGTCGTTTGTTGTTGAGATGATGAAGCAGAAATGCGTCGTGCCTTTAACTGTTATAACGATGAACTTTTACCAAAAATGTGAAATTTTAGACGTTTTGTTTCGTTTTCGCATCGCTGGCAATAAAGTGCAGTTCCAGCGATGATAAGTTATTGATTTATGAGGGAGGCGGAGAACCTGTGTTAACGACAAAGTATTCCCAAACGAAAAGCAGCATATTTATGAAATCGCTCTGTGGTTCGCAGCTTTAGTACCGATTGTTAGATGTTCCTCTTTTCTGTCGAGGTGGAACCCTGAAACGCTTATTCTTACCTTATTAGTATTTTTATTTATGATGTGAATGAGCCTGTTTAAGGGGCAGTACAGACATGACCACCGAAGGCCAGCAAACGTGACTGACCTCTGACCACGGAATCAATCGATCAGTGTTTATTAGTTTATTAGAAACTTCTTTAGTTTACAGCAGGAGATGCAAAGCTAACAGACGCTGCACACCCCTACATTTCACTAAGTGGGTGTGGTTTAGAACGTGGTGGGACTGACTTTAGTCCATAAACTCGAGACCATCCAAATTCACGTCAGATAGCAGATACACTGATTGGTTGAATCAGGGGTCAGAGGTCAGTCAGGATTTTTCGCTGAACTGACCCTTTAAGTCTGAGAGTAAATAAAGTTGGAAACACCAAACTGGACGTGACCCGTTTCCTACATTCCCGTCACAACGAATGTTCCTCAGACAGTATTCCTTAGAGACGGAAAATCCAGTTCCAGAAAATAACTGCCTGGGCAGCGACTGCAGCTAAGCAACCACCTGGGATACCATAGCAACCATCTAGCAATCACGTACCAACACCATAGTAAGTGTCTGAGATACCATAGCAACCATCTAGCAACCATTACCAACAGCTTAGCAACCATCTATGATACCACAGCAACCATTACCAAAACTGTAACAACCACTTATGATAACATAGCAAAACATCTCCTAACGGCTGCAGATCTGCCCGGGCAGTTGGAACCAAACCGTGCAGCATTTTTTTGTTTTGTTTTTTGTTTGTTTTTGTTTTTGTTTTTGTTTTTTTTTGTTTTTTCTGGAGCTGAATTTTCTTTTCTATTATTCTGAAGCACTTTTGTGTTTGTGCCAAAAATGTTTTTTTTGCTCTGCATACATAATGTTTGTATTTCTTTTGTAAACATTATGTCGTTGAAAAATAAACACGACTTGATTTTGAACAGGGTTTGGTCTTTGTTTATTTATTTATTTATTTGATGAATTGTGTATCTGAACGGAGGGGAATTCCTCCTCTTTCTGTTTCTCGCTCTCCAGGGTCTCGTGATTTCATTGGTAGCTGACGAGAAGTACTGAGCCCTTCATCACCCATTGCATCATGAGGGGAGTGGTTGCCAGGACAACGCACTGTTTACAGCACATACAACAGCAGGAGGACAAGAGCAGCCAGGAGTTAGGAGTCTAGACTCATCCCCTAAACTGGGCAGGCCAGTACTAGATAAGACAGACGGAACCAGACACCATCTCACACGTCCCTCTGTCAGCCTCTGCACTACTGTACTAACATACAGACGGAACATTTGCACTCCTGCCAAACACTCCGGCTGCACTCCTGCACTCTTCCAGACAGATTCTAACTGTACATGGAAAGCTGTACTTTCTCTTGTGTCTCGCTGAGACTCACTAATTAACCTCATATTTAATGTCTCTGCTGCTCAGCCAATCAGATCACACACATATAGACAGAGAACAGACGGTTCTGCTGCTCTGAGATGTCCTCTATATCAGGATTTCTGATATCACACCTGTTTGTTTGTTTATATAGTTGTTTTCTCTGGACCATGTCTTACCTTTCTTTCTGTCCTGCTCAGGCTGAGGTCTTCTAACTGTCCTCAGTTCTCTGAGCAGAAACCGCTGGAGCTGATGTACTGAAGACCCTGGTCTTTTAAATGGGTTTCTAAGAATAGATATAATAGCAGAGTGTAATCAGAGAAGCAGAGGGTTCACATGCCAGCTTTCTCCCCAGTGATGGACGAGCTGCTGCACACAGTCGAACCCTTTATACGCTCATCCAAAAAACAGCTGCACCAAGAAGGAATCAACTGACAGCAGTGAAACCTGATGAGTAGGTTTGATATGGTGGGACATCAGATTTCAATGTGACGTAATCGAGGACAGACCTTATTGCTGTGGCAGCGGGTCATCTTCAGTGTCCCACTTTTGTCTCTGTGCAGACGACAACGAATCTGTGTGTGGAGGCATGTGGTCATCACCAAGTTGCCACCCATCACATGTCCAGAAGGCCTGGTGTCATGGTGTGGGTGCAGGAACTGAGTGAGAACATTCAAGCTGCATGAGATGGATCATCACAGGACACCATTAGGAACCTCTACACCTCTACAGAGACGTCTGGCGTGTTGTGTTAAACCCGACGCCGTCCTGAGAGACTCCACTTCTGTATGAGTAGATCAATAAATATTGATCAGATCAGAATACAGTTATCATCAGTTATTGATCCTGATCATCTTCATCCTCCTTCCTAACAGAAGTGCAGTCCCACATGTCTTGAGTGTAACATATATAAATATGTCGTCACTGTCCAATGAAATACACGTATCTCCAAAGCATTAAAGTAATTTTGGAGCATTTCTATTGGTCCACTCAGCATGAAATTCAGCAGAACAGTTGTCAGATTCACATTCTAGAGAAAACTAAAAGTGGACAAAAATGGAGATACGTGGTTTTCATTGGACAGCATCCATATGCCTTGAGTGTGTGTGAAGCTTTGAGTCCGTATGGGTCGAAGATCTGATTTAGGAACGAAAGCTCGACCGCCTCGTTGGGGGACATGTGGTTAATTGGGAATGATTAGCTAACTGGGCCGGACGCATGGCCTACTGGACAACCTGAACAGAAGAATGATCTGAGAACACTACCGCTCTTAAACCTGCTGCATGACTCTGCAGAAGAAGAGGATGTGGCACTAATCAGTCTAATCTTATCTGGGTCACTTTTGGCATCTTAATGTCATAAAATCATTTCTGAAGGAGAGACTCAATCTAATAAAGCTGATAGATGAAGAAGCATCTGCTGGACATTTGTTTGTGAAGGTCCTGTAAGACTACTGGAGCTCTCCCGTGCTCATGTTTCATGAATGAACTCAACAAAGGTACTGGGTTGGTCAAACTGGTGCTGCACCAGATGAACGAAACACCACTTTAATAATTGACTATTGAAACAGTGTGTAATTAAAATAGCATCACTAAAGGGGGAGAGGGAGGGCCGTCCTACCCACCCAGAGGACAGTTATGACTGGCAAGTCTGGGGACAGAAAGTGTTCAGTTTGGGGGTTAAGTCCTGTTTTTATTTCTGTAGCTGCTGTTCTTCATCAAAGTCCTCACCATTTACCTGATACACAGATACACGTCTCCATCATTTCCTCAGCAGATGGTGCTTCATGCTGGTTCTGACTGCTGCTGGTTGCTGTATTTGGTCTCGTAAAGTAAATGTTCATATTAAACACCGAGCAGTGAGTTACACGGTCTGGGTGGTAGAACTTCCAAAGAGGTAGAACCACTTAGATGGTAGACCTTGGTCCATAATGGTAGACCATTATTTCTACATTGGGAGAAAATAATGCCAGTCAGAGAAGATCCTGCAGCTGGTGATTATACTTTATAAATAATCTCAATCTCATATTTTTTATTTTATGATTCTCTTTTCCAAGAGAAGTCGAAGTCTATTGGTATCATTTCAGGTGATTATATTTCTTTAATACTTTTATGATGCTGTTCATTCCAGCTGACAGCGTCCTGTGAGCAGCGTCCTGTGAGCAGCGTCCTGTGAGCAGCGTCCTGAGGGCAGCGTCCTGTGAGCAACATCCTGTGAGCAGCGTCCAGTGGACAGCGTCCTGTGAGCAGCGTCCTGTGAGCAGCGTCCTGAGGGCAGCGTCCTGTGAGCAGCGTCCTGTGAGCAGCGTCCTGAGGGCAGCGTCCTGTGATCAGCGTCCTGTGAGCAGCGTCCAGTGGACAGCGTCCTGTGAGCAGCGTCCTGTGAGCAGCGTCCTGAGGGCAGCGTCCTGAGGGCAGCGTCCTGTGAGCAGCGTCCTGTGAGCACTGATGAAGGACTAGAGGACGACCAACACAAACTGTGCAGAAACAGATGAGCTTCTGTCTCTGACTTTACATCTACAAGGTGGAGACACTCGGTAGGAGTGTCTGATAGAGTGGACAGTGAGTGGACACAGGGTTTAAACACTCCAGCAGCACTGCTGTGTCTGATCCATGTAATACCTGCTGTGTTTTCTGTTGATTCATTGACTGTTTGATATGGTGATGTGTCTGTAGGTAAGACACCGTTTTATCACAGTGTAGAGTTTAACACCGAGGTGACTGAAGGGGTTAAATGATGGGGTGTAGAAGTGATGTAGTAATGAACTCCACCAGCCACCATAATCAAAGGCATGTTCTGGCTGCAGTGCAGTGCTGTGCTGTGTGTGTGTGTGTGTGTGTGTGTGTGTGTGTGTGTGTGTGTGTGTCTGTCTGTCTGTGTGTGTGTGTGTATGTTTGTGTGTGTTTGTGTGTGTGTGTGTGTGTGTATGTATGTGTGTGTGTGTGTGTGTGTGTGTGTGTGTGTGTGTGTGTTTTATTGTAATAGTTTCATTGTTCAGCTTGGTGGGAACAGACCCCCTACAGAGGCACAGGGTTCGCTCTCAGCACTCGCATCATTAGGCCTTCATTACCGACCAACTCGCGTTTTTAACTGTGTTGATAAAACAGCAGATGGAAGCTGGGCTCTCCTAGAGCTTTAAAGCACACACACACACACAAACACACACACACACACACACACACACACACACACACACACACACACACACACACACACACAAAGAAACAGACATAGTGTATAAACTACTTCCATTTACCCACACAGCATTAAAGTTGGCTCCTTACACCATTTTCCATTCCACCTTAAATTGTGTGTGTGTGTGTGTGTGTGTGTGTGTGTGTGTGTGTGTGTGTGTGTGTGTGTGTGTGAGAGAGAGAATAATAATAATAATTATTATTATTATTTAAACTTCTCAGCATAATGTTCTGTTTAATAGTGATCCAGAGTGGGTTTAATGGTGGGAAACATTCTGTTCTAGATCACCGTTAGTGGAGGTGAATGGAAGCAGAACATCTAAAAGCTCCTCACAGAAAGTTATTAAAACCTAATGTTTATGAATAAACACTGAAATCAACCCACTGTTTTACTGACTTCTGAGAAGATTCTGGATCTGAAATGGGATTTTATTTTTTTATTATCATTAAAGTGGTGGAGGGACACACGCAGGACTGAATTAGACAGGGGTCCAGAAGGAAGGTCTCCAGGAGCAGGGTTGGTGACCCCTGAAATAAAGGTTCTTGGACTAATAACATCAGAGTAACATTTGATAAATGCTCTACACTGGTGTCTCACGTGCTCAGTGCTGCGTCCTCATATTGTTCTCGCTTCACTTTCTGCAGTGAATCACTCTGAATAAGTTCCTCTCTCACTAAAGTTGGAGTTAAAGAATTAAAGAGGAGGTTTGGAATGAGTGGGCTTCCCCTTTGAAGAGAGAGAGACAGAGAGACAGAGACACTTCCAGTCTTCTCCAGGGGTTTATGACTCCATTCTCAGACACATTACTCAGTAAGAAGGTACATCAAAGCACAGTGTTGGAGATGAAGAGATGATCTTCTGGAGGTGTGAATGGGTCTTTAGTGCAGAGGTGCTGAAGCAGATGTTCTTCAGAGGAGCTACTTTCACAATTAGGTTAAAAATAGTAATGAGGAGTTAAATTGGGGAGGAGGAGAAGAAAGACCACCCTGTGACCCAGACACTCACCGCTCCCCCAACCCCCCCCCCCCCCCCCCTTTAAGTTTGTCAATCATTTTTAAAGCGATAGTTCAGGATTCAGTGTGGTGTTGGTGGCGTTGTTGGTGGTGGTGGTGTTGGTGGCGTTGTTGGTGGTGGTGGTGTTGGTGGGGGGTGATGGTGGTGGTGGTGGGGGTGGTGTTGGTGGTGGTGGTGGTGGCAGCAGCAGAGATGAATCAGAACTTTCCAATCTAGAGCCACTTCCAGTAATTTCACTTTTGAAGCTGCTTTGTGCCCAGATCTGCAGGTTCTGCCAGCAGGCGGTTCTGCCGAACACAGTCACCACTGTAATGTAAACATGATGTCATGTTCTGAGAGGAACACACTCAGCATGCAGGAGCCGAGCACACACTCTAACACACCACACAGGGCTAATAACAGCCGCAGTGGCTCAGACGGACCCTTCTGGACACGGTTCCTGTGGCTCTGGACCAGCTGAGTTCAGTGTCCGTTTCCAGCACTCAGAACGAAACTGGCTCAGATCCCTTTATCTGTCTTTATTCATAACTGTGCTGACCAGTCTTTACTGACCATGCTGTGCTGAACAGGCTGTGCTGACTAGTTTGTGCTGACCAGTCTTTACTGACCAGTCTTTACTGACCAGTCTTTACTGACCAGGCTGTGCTTTATTTTTACAGGTCCACTCCGGCTCCAGCGCTCCCAACGCTCAGTCGTGTTCTGGCAGCCTTGAGTGGGTTTTGTTCCCTCGTCCACAAATCTGGCCATGAAACACTGGACCTATAAGAGCCAGGAAGGGTGGGGGGGGTGGGGGTGGGGGGGGGTTGTCTGAACAGAGTTCTGGTGCCCACCATTGTTTTACTCTCCACATCTCTGCAGGATGTCCACTGACGAGAGCAGTTGGACCTGCAGGGTAAAGTTACAGCTACGCTGTAAGACTCGCACACTGTAAATACACCCGCATTACACAGGTCCAGTAAAACCCTGCGCAAATCAACGTTCAACGTGTTCAAATGCTTATTGATTTACTCTGAATCCATAAAGATGGAATGATTTTTGGAAGAATGAAATGAAAGAGATGAAAGACTGTATCTGTAATCGACTGATCTTCATACAGATGAGCTCCTGAGTGATGGACAGCGCTGAGTCACTGCTGAGCTGAGCCGTCTGTCAATGCAGCTGCACTAACAGGACGAGTGATGGAGAACATCACTGCTCGCTGAATGTCTGCAGGCGTGGTTCACTCCACACGTCGGACAATTCTTCAGGTCCTTTATGCAGCTGGTGAGAACCTTCTTCGATCCACTGCCACCAACAGCCTGCTGTGCTAATATCCACAGGACATGCAGTTCATCGATACGACTCCTCTTGGAATTGCTGGAATGGGAAGCCCGCACGGTGAAATGACCTGACGTAGACGGTCAGGTAGAGGAATAAGGCCGTCTCACGATGACGTCTGTTATAGTTTATAAAATCAAACGGACAGAAACAGCTCAGCGTGTAGGTCTGGGATCTGTTTGACACAACGGAACAGTCGGGTCTTGCTGTCAGCATGTTGGGTCAGGAGATATGAGACCATGAGAGTGTGTCCTAAACAGCTCCGAGGTTTATGGCGAGGCTCCCTGTCAGCAGTGGTGAGACGGACGTTCTGACCCTTATAGAAGTCACTAACTCAGTGATGGCAAATTCAGCTCTAGAACATAAAACATCTCCCCAGAATTTTGTTCCAACTGCCTGCACAGCCTGACCTGAAATGACCATCTCCAGTCAGATGTACAGCTCTGCATGTTCAGAACACTTTTGGAGGTTCTTTGTGAGACTCGGAGGCAGAGAGTTGATGGAGGGAGGAGAACGAGGTGGATCTCTATGAGAAAAGCCTGTCAGCTCGACTTCTCATAAACAAAAGAAAACAAACGATCTTCTCATAAACCGGACAGCAGAGGACGTCCCCCAGCTGATCCAAACAAGATGGATTTCTAAGAAACAATGAGAAATGATGGTTCTCACCATCAGTTTCTGAAGCAACAACAAGCATTTGGGTCCAAAGATTTCAGTAAACAGTGTAAGATATTTCTGCAGTGCGTGAGACGGTTCTGCAGTGTTTCAGACAGTTCTGCACTGTGTGAGACAGTTCTGCAGTATGAGATGGTTCTGCAGTGCGTGAGCTGGGTCTGCAGGCCACCATCCTGACCATGTCAGAACAGGGGCTGCTGTTCCTTCGGTTCCACTGCAGCTAGGTGGGCCAGGGCAGGCTGACAGAACCAGGCTGTTCAGAGGAGTTATCTCTTTATGTTCAGTCATGTGTCCCACGGCACAAGAAGTTCCCGGACAGTGTGCTCTCAGCTGAAAGGTGAGAGCCTGGTCCGAGCGTGACGTAGTCACGCTGTTCAATTAATACAGACCAGAACCTTCAGCAGGCGGCACATGGATGCGTGCTAACGTCCCCCACGCCCTGCAGCTCGGGGTAATTGATTCAAAACACATGATTTAATCGGCACTCCCAGGCTCTCCAGCGTGACACTGGAGCTTTGCGTCACAGGCCCGACGGGATCTGAGAAACAAAGGAGGCACCATGTCAAGATAAAACAACGAGCACTCAATAACGTTCTCCCCCACAGAACAACCGCACTGAGCTCACACCCAGGCCCACAAACTGGTTCACGGAACTGAGGTTCCTCGACTACACCCCGATACACTGTACTGACCACTGATCAGCTTCACGCTCATAAATCAAAGCTGCTTTTGGCAACGTTCTTCAGTTCCTGAGTCTCTGCGCTGAAATGTCCGGTACGGTTAATCTGGGCTGCCCTGAAAAAATTCATCAACATATAAAAAACCTTCAAACCTGCAGGTTTAAAACTGCACCTGCTGTGATGCATCAACTGCTCCTGTACTGTCTAATGGAAGGAACAAGGAGGTGGTCATAATGTTATGGCTGATCTGTGAATTTGCATATTGGATCAGCCCCTCTGCACACTCCCACTCACCATCAGAGTGTTATCACTTCACCCTGCCTCCGCTGGCTGACAGCCACTGGGTACCACAGCAACCACTGTCCAGTGGCTGACTGTCAGCGTTAGGTTTTAGGTTCGTTCTTCATGAGGTTCTCACACAGTTTAAAGATCTCAAAGCTCTCAAATGGTTAAAAACCCAAAACGAAACACAAACAGAGTTTCCAGGGTTGGATACGACAGCAACAAATTACAAGGTCATCCAAACAGAGCCGAGACCTCCGCCCACGCAGGCCTCGCTCTGAAGCTGCGAGATAACTGCTCTCCTGCTTTGTTTGTTGATTGAAAAAACATGTTAGACTCTGAAAATGCTGCAGTGGAGTGTTGGAGTGGTCAGTCTAGAGCACGGACGCTGGGAGAAGTGCTTTCTCAGACAGAGAGTCGGTGAAGGATCAGAGTGCGCAGCAGGGATTTAGAGCTGCTGTTATTTCTAGGTTCTTTTCCACCACCGGAACCTTTTAGAACCTTTTTCATATAAATCAGATTGACTGTGGTCTTGGGTTATGGATCTGATCTGGTGTATAATGCTGCCATCACAAATCACACACTTACAGACGTGATGATCACAATGATGATGATGATCACGATGACGATGATGATGATGATGATGATGATCACGATGATGATGATGATGATGATCACGATGATGATGATGATGATCACGATGATGATGATGATGATGATGATCATGATGATGATGTACCGTGTTTAACCTAGTGCACCGCTGTGAAGCGAGGCTTTATCACTCTGTGCGTGTGCTGGGACACACAGCTGCTCTCTCAGGCCTCATCCTGCTGCTTCAGTTACACGCGCTCTCCACCCGCTTCAGCACCGCACTGCTGTGAGTGCAGAACCGAAGGTCACCAAGGGTCACCAGAGCCCACCTCAAAGACATGTGAGAGAGAGGGGGCCTTTTTCTGAGCGTCAGAGAACACATTACAGACCGGCTGAAATATGTCCTGACATCATCCCTTCAAACTCATACTGAACTGAGAGGATTCATCGCAGACGCGGCTCGGTGACCAACGCAGGACAACGGCAGGGTGCCCGCATGGTGGGCAGCGTCTCACTGATCTCAACAGACATTATTACACCGTAATCACTCAGTCAGAGCCTCTGTAGATTCACACTGGAGCTTTGAGGCTGATGTAGCAAACGGGTGCAAAGGACTAACTGCAGACCTTCACACTCTCACAGCAGCTTAAGGTCACAGCGTCCAATGCCAAGCGTGGTCCAGAGAGGGGCACAGCGATGGTGGAGCTCCGGGATGAGTTGATAATCACCAATGGAACATTGACATGGTCGCCTGCCACACTTCACTCGCAGGCTTTTCAGCCGTGCCCCTTTGACTGATTGGCAGCAGCTCTGTGTGTCCCAGCACATCATATAGTCTAAAACACTCCTGGTCTGATATCACATAACCAAGTGTGTTAGACACTACTGAACACCTCCACATGCAGAAGCTCCACTGTTACCTGAAGAAGAACTTTTGGGGTGAAACTGGGTGAAACAGGGAGTTCATAAGTAAGAATGCGAACGGGCCGGACCTACAGAGCAGCGTCAGTCTGATTAACAAGGCCGAGAAGGTTTATATTACAGATCTGGATAAACACTGTGAGCTGGACTGTGGGAGAAACAGCATCGGCAGATTTCACAACATCTCCTGATCCCTGCACACCAGTCCAGATGGACTTGATTGGCTCGTCAGAAATCGTCGCCAGGTCCGGATGGGCCTTTACGTCTGCGTCTGTAATGACTGTTGCATTTGTTTTGGCAGATCCAAAACCTCCGCCAAGCTGTCGGGTAGTTGGCAGATGCTCTGCTTCCACTGTACCTCGACCGCTGTTTAGCTGCTGGCTGGACATCCATAGGCTGGGCATCGCCAGTGAACAGGGCGGCGACGAGAAGACAAGAACGTTCAAACAAAACGCTCATGAGAAAGAGCAGGAGGTCAATCAATAGTTTCAAATTTGATCTTAATCTGCAGGTCTGGGTCAGTTTATACTGGAACGTTTGGCCTTCAGTTTCCCAGGAGTGTCAACAGATGAGCTCTCGCTCAGATCCAGCACCGGATGAGTGGAGATGAGGAGGACCACTGAAAAACCCACTCATCTGAAAGACCTTTACTGATCTGCTAAAAGGAACAATTTAGAAAGTGAGAAGAAGATTTAGGGTCTAAAACCAATTTTTAAAATTGCATATCATTACACCAGTGGAAGGATACCTACAGGCCTGCAGGATGTAGACGTTCTTAAAGGAAACTGTATTAGTTCAGATTCTCCACTGTTTCTCCGTCATCATCACTCCATATAACACTCAGACGGGCGGAGCATCACTGGGGTTCGGATAGTAAATGAACGGCTGTAAGTGTGTTGTGGTTCCATTCATCTCCACTGTAAAGAAATCAGTGAAGAGTCGATGTTTCTCTACAGTGAAGCACAATTTCACACCAGTTATGATGATTTCGTTTTGGGTCTTAACGTAAAGAGGAGGTTATGTGATGCAGAACCATTTTTATTTCAAACATTTTTTAAGAATTTGAAACCAATGAAGTGTCCAAGAGTTTATTTGTATTGTAAGGGTTCTGAAATATATCTGCACCCAGAATCAATCAACCAACTGCAATGGTGTCAGTCCAGACGGTCATGGAGTCTCTCAGAATGGCAGTGAGTCATCTCCAGTGACAAGTCCCACTTTTGTCTCGGTGGAGACAACCAATGAATTGTCTCCACTGCACCAAGATCAACGGTTTGGTGTCACAGTCCAGAAGGTCTGGTGTGATGATGTGGGTGCAGTTTCATACGATGTCAGATCACCTTTGATCTTCATTACAGACACTTTAACAGACCAACGTTACGTTAATGAGGTTCTGCAACCAGTGGTTCTACCTTTTCTGAACACACACTCCGGTGGTCTATTCCAACAGGACGACGCTCGTCCACACACTGCTGCCGTCTCAAGATCTCGTCTTGAAGACACAGATACTACGCCGTGGTCGGTCTCATCTCCAGACCTGTCCCTGATTGAAAATGTGTGGGTATTGGGCTCTATCAACCTCCACCCCTACCACACCATCTGCAGAACTGAGTGAGAACATTCAAGCTGCATGGGATGGATCATCACAGGACACCATTAGGAACCTCTACACCTCCATGCAGAGACGTCTGGCGTGTTGTGTTAAACCCGACGCCGTACTCAGAGACACCACTTCTGTATGAGTAGATCAATAAATATTGATCAGATCAGACTACAGTTATCATCAGTTATTGATCCTGATCACCTTCATCTTCCTTCAATCCCACACTTTCTTCTGGGGAAAAGGAGTAGGTGTCTAGAGCTTAAAGAACCACTTGTTAAGAGTATACACATTAGTGAGATCAATCTTTTTGAATGTAGTGTTACATTTGAAGGAGTCATTTAACTTTAACTATTTAAAAAGGTTCTGTATAGAACCACCTGTTTTCCATCAATTTGAAGAACCATTTAAGCACCATTGGTTCATTGACTTGTCTTGGTTCTACAAGGAACAAGTAGAACCACTTCTGAATCCCTAATGAATGGTTATTATGTGTGTAAATGAGCATATAAAGAATGTACAGATGATCAGAGAACTGTAAGTAAGAACCCTTTAGAACCTGTGATGTTTAATGCTGTGAATATTGGTAGAGGGCTTTGGTCAGTGCAGATGTGTTCTGGTGAGTTTGAGTCTGAATGCCTTTTTTTGGTCTTTGTCCTTTGAAGTTCTTACCTTAAAGCGTCACGTTTCCTCCCACAGAACCGTTCCGAGCTCAGCACACCAGCAGCCCTGTTCAGGGAGGATGTGGAGGCGAACAGCACCAGCTGACAGAACAGGGGTCCATTCAGGTGTCCTGTTTACACAACGGTACACACACACACACACACACACACACACACACACACACACACACACACACACACACACACAGCCAGGGGTGTAAACATCAAAAAAAGAACAGGAAGGCAGACCCTGTAGGGCACCACCGGTCACTCCCATCAGGATTAAACATTACATGACGTAAATGTCGCACCCAATTACGTTACATTTATTCAATATTGTTTTGTATGTTGTTGTTGTTGTTGCTGTTCTAAGGTTATTGTTTTGTGTATTTATTTTGAGCATGTATTAGATCCATCCTTAATCAGCAGTTCTTCGGGGGTTCTTTAGCAGAGGCGTCTCTTGGCTGAGTCTTGTGGGCTACTGTCCCAAATCTTTCCTTATAAGCCCTGAACCTTATGATGTAACCTGACAGCAAAAGTAAGGCTGAACCAATGTGTCCATTAGGTGAGAGTGTGAGTGTGTGAGTGAGTGTGTGTGGAACCCTGTGATGGGTTGGAGTCCTGTCCAGGGGAAAGGCCTATTCCTGCCTTATGCCCAATAATGTGCTGTGCTGAGGTTCCGGTTCTTCCAGCATTTAGCTCAGTGGAGAAGGTTCTGTTGTGTTTCTAGACTAAAGTCAGTCCAACTGCAGACCTCACCCACTTACACACTAATGAAGATCTGGAGGAGCTCTGTGAGACAGACTGAGAGACTGACAGAGACTGGCTGAGACACTGTGTGAGACACTGTCTGAGACACTGTGTTTTGGGGAAGTGTTTAAAAAGATTGCTGATGGTCTAAGTCCAGAGTTTGTTTGCAGTGTGTTGGTCCAGCATCGACTGAATCTGGACTCAGAGATGAACCCATGCTTTAGACGATCGCTCTGCGTGACACACATACTTTACAGCCAAACATGGCATTTCCATGTCCAATTTCCATTCATAGCAATTTATTCCAATTTATGCAGGTTGTGACCCCACTGCCTGCCCCTGTTTACGGAAACAAATGTGCAGCTACACAACCAAAAATGACCTCCAGTGGCCAGGCCTGGACTGAAACCAGCCTTTCATGCATTGAAATCCTGCAGAGACCCACCAGGACCCTCCGAGCATGGGTGTGTAGGAGGAGCGAGTGCAGTTAGAAGACCTTGGTACCCCGGTATGGGTTTAGGGTGTTCTACACAGAACTTCTGTTGTTGGATGTGCTCCAAAGTGAGAGCAGTGATCTACAATAAAGCAGTCCAGAAGCTGAACCATCTCAACAGAATCCAAACTGCCTAACAGACGTCCTCACTCACTCCTGGGCTTTAGTAGAGCATACCAGTCCATCAAAAGCTAGTTCCTACCCACCTCTGGGGAGGGGCAACAGAGACAGATTGGTGGGAAATGCAGGGTGAACGAGTTCGGACACAGGCAGGTTGTTGTAGGTCCACACTGTGCCTCTGTTGCAGGGAAAATGTTTGTGGGCCAGCAGGAATGAAGCCCCTGCACAGTCCAGCACACTTAGCTCCCACCCTCCACTCTAAACACCCTAAACACTCCAATCTCGTACCAGTCATGCCCAACGAGCCCCTGCTGATGGTTTCACCCTCTGAGCAAACTACTCTGACAAATCTGGAACATTAGGGATTTATCCAGAGTTCTTGTGTATCAAGAAGGGTTCTGCTATTCGAGAAGACCATGTGGAACCTCCTTTAAGCTAAACACGGTTCATCTAAGGTCAGTAGGAGTGGCTGGGATTCATCCTGCAGTTCTCTCCACTCTACAATTGTTTGGAACTGGAGAATGTCAGAATCAACAGACCAATGGTGGACAATTCAGGTCCTGAAAAAAAATATATATATAGTTTTTACTTTCTAGACCTGAGTTGGCCACCCCTGCAAGGGAACATCTGCATTTAAATATCTGCACAACCAAACCAGTCCAGTCCTTTCCAGAGAGTATCTCCATCTGATATCAGAACCATGATGAGGTCACTGAGTGGAGTTCAGAGGCAGCGTTATCTGATTAGAGACAATAATAAGCTTAGGAACCTTCAGTATGTGGTTTAGAAGAACTACAGCTTTGAGAGTATCTGCGCAGTGGACGCCCGAGCTCTGTTCTGCATTAGAGAGACAGAGAGAGCTGAGTGAAATGGGACACATCTCGCTTGGATTGGAGAACATGTGGCTCCTACTAAACCTTGTCTGGAAGAGAGTGAGGTCTCGACGGTTGAATGGGAACATGATCCAAAAGTGTCATCTCGATCCCAATTCATTCTACAGGCCTGATTATAGCAGTGCCAGCATTTACATTATGGATTCCCAGGTGGAATTCCCGAGCCGAGTGTGTGCTGGGTGTGGGGATATAATCCCATATGGTTCCATTGGGATCCCCGGCGAAGTCTGCAGCCTCTATTGATTTACTCCATTAAATCGTGTGTGTTCTCAGGTAACCGTGTGAGGTTTTTCAATAAATCACACTGGGAGTCCTGGTTTCCAGTCGGACTGGTCTGGAGTGTGAGAAAGTGAGTGAAGTGAGGTATAAATCATCCTGACACTGATACCCTTCATGTCTGCATGTTCAAGAGGTAACAGGAGATCAGAGGTGGTGTGAATGAGGAGTTTACATACAAGAACAATCAGACCTGCCCTTCTCACAGTGATGGGCTTTTGGACATGGCAAACTCATTCCTCAGGGAAGGATGTGTCATTCCGATATCGGGGGAATATTTTGTTGCTTTGTCTTTGACATTTTCTGCACAGTTTGTCAGAAAGACAGGAATCAGAAGAGTCAGAGCGCACATGGGAAAACAAAAGATTTCCTGGGACTTCAGTTTAGCTCCGGAAAGTTGAAGGCGGTGTCAGGCCATGAAGAATGATCATAGGAGAACCTCCATTGACCAGGACTCTCAGAACCTGACCTCTCAGTTAGAACATTACAACCCTTTACTGGAATGTTGTGTCCTTTAAATTGAAAGATTTAATTGAAACTATTCCATCCCTTTACATGGATATAACACGTCCTCGGCCGGAAGAAACTCGCATATTGTATCTTCAGCAGGAATATTATACTCATCATTTGGACTTTTACTCCCTTTTGTAGAGCTGTTGTATCCTTAAGTTAAGAATTGTACTCTTCACTTCTCAACTGGAATGTTGTATGTCTCAGAAGGAATACTGCATGCTGTCTCCTCAGTTGGAATATTAAATGCCATAATAGGGACGTTGTACCCCTCAAATTGCAGCCTCTCAGTAGGAATATTGTACTCCCTGGGTGATGGCTGTAGTGTCTTGTCATATTGATTGTTCTGCCGGGTTTGCTGCTGACAGTGCTTAAGAACTCAGACTGTAACTGGAAACCAGGGTCTTCTTGAAGTAAGTCAGAAGTAGGATCACTGATCAAGATTATTTTTGCAACCATGACAGTGTGAACGTCGAGATCTGAGACCAGTCGTCTGACTGCTTTGTGAATTCAGTCCTGGAGTCAATGTGGGGGCATTATATATTATTCCCAGAAGGTTTCAGAGGAAGAGGGTGAAGGACACCTTGTGAAACCACTACTAATTCCCCACATGCCTATCAGAGGAGCAGCCAGTTACAGAACCAGCATAATGAGAAACACACAGGAGTGGAACATAAGGCTGACTCTCTGGTCCAGACTCCAGCACGGGGAGCTGATCACAGCACGGCAAGGTGGAGGAAGGGTGGAGGGAGAGCATTACATCCAGAAGGAGAAGACTTCTCCTCCAAATGATTTAGAAGAGTGAGAATTGCAGTGTGACCCATTCCAAACAGCTCTGCAGACGCCCTCAGACAGGTTCAACATTCAGTTTCTCTGACAGCCAGACCAGACTGATGTGTAATGTCCAGACAGAACAAGCACAGCTAAGCCAGAACCTGGTGTAGATTTACTGCCAGTGTTTAGAGAACCTCGGCTCGATGTAGTGCTCCAGGTACGAGGTGGGAATGGATCAGTACCGTTAGCTGAGACAACAGCTGATACTTGTTTCTCTCAGTGTAAATTTCAAGCCAGAGGTAATCCACTACACTCTTAAAGCAGGTTCTTCAAAGGTTTCCTTGGAAATTGCGGTCGGGTTATTTGTGCTGCACAGAAGAGGTCAATCAGGGGGTAATATACAGTAGAAAAAACACAATGGTAGGTCACTCCAGAATGGAGCAAGGAGTCATCTTCTGAGTCCAACTTTTGCTCTCGGTGGAGACAATCAGTGAATCCATGTGATCAATGGTTTGTTGTCACACATCCAGAAGGTCTGGTGTGATGATGTGGTGCAGTTTCATACGATGTCAGATCACCTTTGATCTTCATTGCAGACACTTTAACAGACCAACGTTATGTTAATGAGGTTCTGCAATCAGTGGTTCTACCCATCCACATACTGCTGCCGTCTCAAGATCTCGTCTTGAAGACACAGATACTAGGCCGTGGTTGGTCTCATCTCCAGACCTGTCCCTGATTGAAAATGTGTGGGCCTTATTGGACGCTCTATCAACACTCCACCCCTACCACACCATCTGCAGAGCTGAGTGAGAACATTCAAGCTGCATGGGATGGATCATCACAGGACACCATTAGGAACCTCTACACACCTCCATGCAGAGACGTCTGGCGTGTTGCGTTAAACCCGACGCCGTCCTGAGAGACACCACGTCTGTATGAGTAGATCAATAAATATTGATCAGATCAGACTACAGTTATCATCAGTTATTGATCCTGATCACCTTCATCTTCCTTCACTATAGAACTGCAGTCCCACACGTCCTTCTGGAGGAAACTTGGCATGAATTAGACATGGTTCTCTAAATGGGGTCTGTGAGTCTAAATGATTAAACAGCAAAAAAGGATGTAGTAAATGAAATCTGTGGATCTGGTGAGAGAGGTTCTCACAGCCCTGAGAGCAGAGGCGTGAAGGGCACTATGGCGGGCTCACTGTGGGTGGTCCTGCCAAAGTCTCAGGGAGGAAGTCGTTCATCCAGATCTGACTTATGGTTTACACACTCTGCCTGTGTGTGTACACTCTCGTCCACTCACTCGTCCAATGTCAGGAGACTGTCTTTATATCCAAGTGCTCTTAAACTGCATACATAAATCCTGCAAATGAGCATTATAGGGCGTTATAGAGCGCCCCCTACACTTCCTGTAGTGTATTACAGTCTGTCAGAATGAGCGTGTGGATCATATGAACATTATAGAGGGTTATAGAGCGCCCCCTACACTTCCTGTAGTGTATTACAGTCTGTCAGAATGAGCGTGTGGATCATATGAGACATTATAGGGATTATAAGCCTTCACACTTCCTGTAGTGTATTACAGTCTGTCAGAATGAGCGTGTGGATCATATGATCATTATAGAGCGTTATAGAGCGCCCCCTACACTTCCTGTAGTGTATTACAGTCTGTCAGAATGAGCATGGATCATATGAACATTATAGAGCGTTATAGAGCGCCCCCTACACTTCCTGTGATGTATTACAGTCTGTCCAGAATAGCGTGTGGATCATATGAACATTATAGAGGTTATAGGCGCCCCTACACTTCCTGTAGTGTGTGCAGTCTGTCAGAATGGCGTGTGGATCATATGATCATTATAGAAGCGTTATAGCGCCCCTACACTTCCTGTAAGTGTATTACAGTCTGTCAGAATGACGTGTGGATCATATGAACATTATAGGCGTTATAGAAGCGCCTACTTCCTGTAGTGCATTACAGTCTATTACAGTAATACAGTGTATTACAGTATTACAGCAAAAAAGGTTCTGTATAACTCTGTATTCTGTAAAGGCTCCTTGTGATCCATAAAAATAGTGAAATGGTGATATATATATATATATATATATTAAGATATATAATTGTTTTTATAGAAGAGAGAGAGAGAGAGAGAGAGAGAGAGAGAGAGAGAGAGAGAGAGAGAGAGAGTGTGTGTGTGTGTGTGTTGCTCCCTCCAGTGGAGAAGATGTGTTGTGTCCTTCTGTATGTTTGTTTCATTCATTTTTGTAAAGTGTCCTTGAGTGTTGTGAAAGGTGCTTATAAATAAAATGTATTATTTTATTATTATATATGCTGGCAGGCTATTAGCAGCAGTTTAAGACTTATTAACACTGCCTGTGTGTCTGTCTCTCTGTCTGTCTGTCTCTCAGTCTGTCTGATTCACTGTCTGTCTGTCTGTCTGTCTCTATGTCTGTCTGTCTGTCTGTCTGTCAGTCTGACTGTCTGTCTCTCTTTGTCTGTCTGTCTCTCAGTCTGTTTGTTTCACTGTCTGTCTGTCTCTGTCTGTCTGTCTCTCAGTCTGTCTGATTCACTGTCTGTTTGTCTGTCTGTCTCTATGTCTGTCTGTCTGTCTGGCTGTCTGTCTCTCAGTCTGACTGTCTGTCTCACTGTCTGTCTGTCAGTCTGACTGTCTGTTTGTCTCTCTTTGTCTGTCTGTCTCTCAGTCTGTTTGTTTCACTGTCTGTCTGTCTCTCAGTCTGACTGTCTCTCTGTCTGTCTCACTGTCTGTTTGTCTCTCTTTGTCTGTTTCACTGTCTGTCTATCAGAGTAACAGATGAGTCAGAAACACCTGATAATTATTGTTCCGTCTCTGTAGCAGCTGTATATCTAATGGTTCTTCAGTGGACTGCAGCTGGAGTAGACTGAGTGTGAGCAATACAATCAGCAGAATAAACATTATTAGTCCTTCTGAAGGTTCTAGATAGGCTAATTTTGAGTGTTAGTGTAAGCAGACTACATATCACTCTTGCCCTTCTTAAGGTTGGAACCTGTTTTGGCACTATGTAGAACCATTTTAATGGTTGACCACAAGGAATACACCAGTATGATCACAGTAATCCACCAGTACGACCATGCTGATCCACCAGTATGACCATGCTGATCCACCAGTACGACCATGCTGATCCACCAGTATGACCATGCTGATCCACCAGTGTCTCTCCACTCTTCCTGCAGACTCTGGGAGCTAGAGGTGAGACTCCTGATTTCCAAATGAAAGCAAACCTGGAGATACTGATTAATTTGACTCATTACTTAAACATACAATTGCTGCACCATCTTCTGCTCCAGCATCTTCTGCTGTCATCCTCCAGCTCTGAGGGAGTTTCTCCTGCACTGCTGGTCTGCTCAGAACCAGGGAGGTTCTGTTTCTGACCTTAATGTTTATTGATGATCATCCTGCTGTTCAGCTCTGTGAAGCTACTTTGTGAACAGAGCTGCACATATACTGTCAAACACCAGGTGGCGCCAACACCTAAAGGGTTCCTGCAGTTCAGCAGATCAGCTTCAGGAAACACGCCCACCTGGACTGCACCTGTGCACAGGGCTGCTGAGTGACGTCACATCTTCACAAAAACCCCACAACTTTAAAGGGTTCTCCATATTGATGGTGTGTATTCCTACAAAAGGGTTCTTCATGGTTCCTTACACTATTGTGGTTCCAATATCAACAGGAACTCTGCTCTGAGTGTTCAAGGAACCCTTTGTAAAGGTTCTACTTGTCTTTAGTAAAGAACAACGAGAACACGGGGGCGTGGTCTAACGCTACCTGCATTCTTTAAATGTGGAGGGGCGGGGCCTGTTTGGGAAACCATGCAAACTTTTACCCAATAGGAGAAAAGAAAGGCGGGCACTGTGGGGGAGTGGGCGTGGTTATGAAAGTAAACTTTTATCCAATAGGAGAGCAGGGGGCGGGGTCGGTGTGAGAGCGGGGTGAGAGAGAGAGAGAGAGAGAGAGAGAGAGAGAGGTGCAGGATGGCAGGAGCGGTGAAGGTGCAGGTGGGAGTGTGAAAGTGAGAGTGTGCGAGTGAGAGAGAGAGTGTGAGAGTGAGAGGAGTGTGTGTGTGAGAGAGAGAGAGAGGGAGGGAGAGATGAGTGCAGGATGGCAGTAGCGGAGGAGGCTCTCCGGAGCGGGGTGCTGGAGGTTCTGGTCCGGCAGCGCTGGGTCAGAGTTCTAGCCGCTCTGACTGAAGAAGCTCTGACCCTCAGCTCTGACCACAACGGACACGCGCACCTCAACGGCCAGCCGGACACGGGGGCGCGCGGAGCCTGCACTGTAAGGACTGATCATTCCTCACACACACACACACACACACACACACAGTGGTGTGCAGAAGTTCAGACACACCTGGGACTCTGAGTGAAGACGATTGGCTGTTTTTGTGACGTCACAAACACCAACACATTTACATATCTCCACCCATTTTATCTGATGGTTTTCTTGAACTTGTTCAGTCGGTACAGCTGATCCACTTCCAGCATAAAAGTCCATATACCATCTGTGAAACACGGTGCTGGGAATGTCATGGTTTAAGACCAATGATCGGATTGGTGGAACTATAATGTAAGTAAAGGAGAATGTGGGTCATGCAGAAAGACAACGACCCTAAACACAAAGTGGTTCTACTGTAGAACGTTTAAAGAAGAATGAAGGTAATGTTCTGGACTGATCCAGTCAGAGTCCTGATCTTAATCCAGTAGAGATGTTGTGAAGGAGCTGAAGCAGCAGTTGATGGAGGAAACCACCAACATCACAGAGCTGAAGCTGGTTTGTGGAGGAATGAACTCAGATTAGTGCAGGACTGATCAACCGTTACGGAAACGTTTATATACAGTTATTACTGAACAAGAGGAGACACAGCAGATACTGAAAGCAGGGGGTCACATACTTTTACCCTCACAGATATAAACAGTGATCATCTTCATCAGTAATAAATGATCAGAGTGATATTTCATTTGTTTGATATGGTTCCTGATCTACTTTTAGGCGTTTTAGGACAAGCACCACTGTACATGGTTAAGCGGTTCTTTGGCTGGTTAAAGGGTTCTTCACATTGAGGGAAACTCGGTTCTATGTAAAATCTCTTTTATATTTTTTAATATTTTAAGGTTTTATGCTTTTTGAAGAGTACAGCAGTAGTGTAGTACTGTACAGTACTGTTCTCAAATAAAGGTTCCAAATTTACCAGCTTAAAGAACCACGTGGGAGACTTTGCCTAATTACAGGGTTCTCTGGATTGTTAGAAAACCTTTTTGGTGTACATGATTCCAAAGCATTTAGTACATTATAGAACCCTCTGCGTCTGTTCTGTATGTTTGTACGAATAAGTCCATATTCCCGTCCGCAGCTCTCGGAGGGAGAGGAGAACGTTCCCGAGGCTATCGGTAACCGGAAGCGCTGTGTGAAGGTGGTGAAGCAGGATGTGGGTGGGCTGGGCATCAGCATCAAAGGTGGGAAGGAGAACAAGATGCCCATCCTCATCAGCAAGATCTTCAAGGGTCTGGCGGCCGACCAGACGCAGGCGCTCTACGTGGGGGACGCCATCCTGTCGGTAAACGGGGTGAACCTGCGGGACGCCACCCACGACGAGGCCGTGCAGGCCCTGAAGAGAGCCGGCCGAGAGGTCACACTGGAAGGTGAGGGAGCAGGTTCCGCTGGTCTGGATTGGACTGGTTGTTCGTAGTAGTGGTACGAGTGTGTGTCACTCCATTTACACCTGCAGTAATGTGTAATACACCTTCAAATACTACAGGTGTAATGAGAGTGATTTCATTCCAGACATTGGTCACATGATCAGGTCCGGTGGGAATGAACAGCACGTAAAAGAGGCCCAAATGCAAATTGTCTCGTGTGTGTTATCAGTGTGTCTGTTTGAACACCAACCAGCCAGAACATTATGACCACCTCCTTGTCTCTCCTCTCTCTGTCCACTCTATCAGCTCCTCTGACCACACAGGAGTTCTTTGTGGTTCTATAATTCAGACTGTAGTTCATCTGTTTCTCTGATACTTTATTCTCCTCCTTTCACCCTGATCTTCAATGATCAGGACCCCACAGGACCACCACAGAGCAGATATGATGTGGGTGGTGGGTCATTCTCAGCACTGCAGTCACACTGACGTGGTGGTGGTGTGTTAGTGTGTGTTGCTGGTACGAGTGGATCAGACTTTATCTTTACTTCACAACAGGAGACATTAAGCTAACACTGGACTTGGACTGTCACCAAACTCCTCTCTGTAGCCACGCCCCCAAAACTGTCAGTCTTCCTGTGTGTCTCACAGAGCTCCTCCCGATCTTCATCAGTGGGTGAGTGGGTGTGGTTTAGAACACAGTGGGAGTGACTTTAGTCTGTAAACACAAACAGAACCTTCTCCACAGAGCTGAATGCTGCAGGAACCGGAACCTCAGCTTAGTGTGTGCCGTCATTCCGTCCACTCTGCTCCAGTCTGACAGTGGAACAACACTACAGAGTGGAACGTTACGAGGATGAGAATGCAGATCCAGCTTTAGAATAAATTTTTGCCCTCACCATTCAGCCTACAGCAGTTTAGCCCCACCCATTACAGTAATGGTACAGTAATGGAAGTAATGGAATAGTACGAGTTCAGTAATGGTATAGTAATGTAACAATAGTGGTATAGTAATGTAACAATAGTGGTATAGTAATGTAACATTAATGTAACAATAGTGGTATAGTAATGTAACATTAGTGATATAGTAACAGTAAAGTAGTAATAGAGTAATGTAACATTAATGTAACAGTAGTGATATAGTAATGTAACAGTAGTGGTATAGTAACAGTATAGTAATGGTATAGTAATGTAACATTAATGTAACAGTAATGGTATAGTAATGTAACAGAAGTGATATAGTAACAGTACAGTAATGGTATAGTAATGTAACAGTAGTGATATAGTGGTACAGTAACAGTACAGTAGTGGTATAGTAGTGTTACAGTAGTGGTATAGTAATGTTTCAGTAGTGGTACAGTAACAGTACAGTAGTAGTATAGTAGCGTTACAGTAGTGGTATAGTAATGTTACAGTAACTGGATCAGCCAGGTGGGACATGGTGTTTCTCCGGCGCCGTACGGAGAGTGATGGGCACTCCACGGTGACCCTGACTGTGACCCCTGTGCTGAAGGCAATGTGTGTTAATCATTTCCACAGTCTCGCTCATCCTGCCGCATTGTTGTGTTTTGACCTCACTCGGCCTTCAGCTGCATATCAGTGCTCTGGTTCCGCACCTGGACTTTCCCCCAGGCCTCGCTGGACGCAGATGTGTCCGACTCATTGTTTAGTCACAATCTGATGACCTGATCTGTCTGAGCGTCTGTCTGCTTTCAAATCACCCCTGGTGTGTGTGTATGTGTGTGTATGTGTGTGTATGTGTGTGTATGTGTGTGTATGTGTGTGTATGTGTGTATGTGTGTGTGTGTGTGTGTGTGTGAGAGATTGTGACTTTACATTTTATGTAAAGTATCGTAAATTGGCAGAGACGTTCTCGTTAATCTCTAGTCGGGCTGAGCTAAGTGTCGTAAACAACAATATCAAGATATATTTTGTCCATGATATAAAAAATCACATGGTAATATATCTTGTACGTAGGTTTCTGTTTTTGTAGGATTTAATTCCAGGAAAGTGTGTGTGTGTGTGTGTGTGTGAGAGTGTGTGGAACTGGTTCGGTTCTGGAGGGACGATGTTCTACAGAGTACAGTCTTGTTCAGATTGTGTTGTAGAAACAAGGTAATTGAAGGTTTTATTTGAATGTACAGTCGCTGTGTTTCTGCTGTTACTGATCAACACCGACACTTTATACTCTGTTCAGATTTATTATATCATCGATGACTGTTTCACTGTTTTCACTCCTGCTGACGCCTGTCTTTGAACACTGTCACAAACCTGCTCCTGCATTAAAGAACTCAAACTGCTGTGACCTTAAACACACGGACCGTTTCTGTGGCGTTTTGTCCAGTCCTGCTCTCTTTGTTCAGTCCAGTCCAGTCATTTCTGCTCATCGTTCCTGTCCCTGAACCAGGGCTGTCCAGTCTTGTCCACAGAGGGCCGGTGTGGCTGCAGGTTTTCATTCCAGACAAATGGATCAGCTGTTTGTGGCCCGTTGATTAAATAAGTGAGATCAGGTCACAGCGGCCCTCTGCGGGTAAGACTGGACACCCTGCTCTGAACCTTTACTGGTTACTGGTGCTGCTGGTCTCCTGTGGTGTTTGAGAGCTCTCCGTGTTCCTCAGTAGTGTGTATAAACAGTGATACCGGTGGTCTGAATGAGGTGTGGGGAGAGGAGCGCTCTGCTGATGCGATGTCTGAGCGTGTAATTAGGGCTGCTTACAGCGAGTCTTATTGTACGTCTGAATGTATCTGAAATTATCTGCTGCTTCGCAAGCGTCTTTTCATCCTCTGTGAACAAAAGCCTTTTCTCCCACCAATCAGACGGGCTGCAGCGACTCTGACCGTTTAAAGCGCTGGTTCTGGACGACACCTGATGTTCAGGGCTGATAAAGGCAGCGCACGCTTCAGTACAGGGAACGCTACAGTGCTTCCTATTGTCCCAGAAATAATTACTCCGAGATTAATAGCGCCGTGGTCCAGGATGCTTTCACACAAATTGGATTGGAGCATCTGGACCCACCGATACGTCCCTGGCTCGGAGCGCCGCTGTTTGAGTAAACACTCATCCTGGTTGGAGTGAAAACATTCCACAGAGGCTGGAACAATGAAGCATGGTGATGAAATGCTCTGGAACTCTTGTCTCACACTCGGTAATAATAATAGAGAAAACGGAGCAACGTGCAGAGATAACAGTAGCCGAGCGATGCTGCAGAACTGCGGCACCAGCAGCACTGAAATCCAGGGCCTGAAAGTAAAAATCCGTCCTGCCTGGGTGGTTCTGCTGTGGCTTAGCCATACACACAGCTGCCCAAATAGTCCGTCATTATCTTAGCTGCCTTCTTCCTGAATAGGGTCACGGTTCATCCAGAGCCCACCTGGAGTTTTCGGACACAAGGCAGGAATACCCCCTGTGCCAGTCTATCGCAGGGTGCTGCCCGAACATTCCAAACAAAATCCTGGGATGGATTTTACTGGACCTGAATTCTTCATCCATTTGTGTGCAGGAGGTTGTTCGTACCAATATCAGTCACGCTGTTCTCCTCCTCATTATGTCAGACACTATCACACACTGAGCCACTAACAGGACAGGGTCACTCACTTTGCCTGTACATTACTCCTATCAAATCACTGCACTGACCGCTGTTTTGATGTCAGCTGCCTCCTACTCTCCGAAGAATCTCGATAGGGTTGAGGTCAGGGGAGAATGGTGGCCACACCATGAGTTTCTTTAATGCCCATAGCAGTCAAGGACATCGAGGCATGAGATGGTGCATTGTCATGCATGAAGATGATTTTGCTGTGGAAGGTGCGGTTCTTCATTTTGTACCATGGAAGAAAGTGTTCAGTCAGAAACGGGTCATTTTCATACCTTCAGGGACCCTAAAGGAGCCTACCAGCGCTCTTCCCATGATTCCTATCCAAAACATGACTGTCTTTTTGGGACACGGTGGCCATCCAACAACCATCCAGACATCCATCAGGACTCATCAGAAAACAAAACTGTTTAATCTTCATGTCTGTCTGGGCCAAACATGAAGGTGTGGTGTGGTTGGATTGTTGGTTTATGCACAACAGCAAGACTCTGGAGGATCCTACACCTTGATGTTTGTGGGAGCAGATAAACAAACAAAAGCAGGATCAAATCCTTCTAATACTCTTGATTTCAGAAGAAACAATGACTGAGCAGGTGTGTACTTGTGTGTGTGTGTGTGTATGTTAGTAAAATTACAGTAACCTGGAGCTCTGTTTATCTTTAATCCCATTTAAACAAGTCTGTTTCACACAGAATCTCCAAACACGTGGATAAAGGCAGTGTGTGTTTAAGGTGGAGAGTCGTGGCTCCAGTCAGATATTTCTTCAGAAGCCTGGAGACGAGAAGAACAAGTTTCTTTTATTTGATTAAAGTTGAGAGGAGAATGCTCAGCATCTGCTCACCATTCCTAATGAAGATCTGCTGTCAGGGATTCCCAACAAATCCTTCACCAGGAACCACCAGCAGTCAGCACTGGGTGGAATTTTGTCAGGTCAGGTTTAGAACTGGGTGGAGTTTTTTGGATGTCAGTCAGCATTGGGTGGAATGTCCTCAGGCTGCAATCAGGTTAAGATTCTAAACTAGGTGCAGTGAGTCGGACTTGAACAGAAGAACCCTTTGTAAGCGTTTGTATTTGGGTTCTATTGAGCCTGTTCTTAAACTTCTTCCTGAGCTTGTCTTTGAGATCTCGTGATACCAGTCTGCTGTTCTGAACAGTGTAAATTTCAACCACATGTAACTTGCAGTTACTTCTGAGTGTTCTGTGGTTTGGAGAACCGAGCCCCGTGTGCGGTTCTGTCTTTTTTGCTGAACTAAAGTGTTTTCTTTCTGTGGGAATTTGGTCTCCGGATCACGTGTGTTTACATAAAGGAAATCTCAGCGGTTTTCAGGAATGTGGAGTGCAGTCATGGTGTAAGAGATGGACTCTCCTGGATTATTGGACCTGTTTGAGATCAGTTTGAAACAAAACGCTGGTTAGTCAAACAAGGTCAAACACCAGCTGACCACGAGCAGCAGTGAGGTGGAGCGGTCTCTGAAGGACACTGTGTTGAAACCCTGTTTATTGAGTTGAGTCTAAAGTCCGGCTGCTGTTTATGGATCAGTTAAAATTCCACTCGCTGCAGCTAACGTTCCCGTCCTCCCCCGGTGTAGACTGTTTATCTAGAACATGGTGTAAAGGCTGGAGCTGAAAGATTAGATATGGTTAAACATTTTATTTTCTCTGATTAAACCTGTGTTTAGTGCAGATTAAACAAAACCATTATTAGAAACAATGAACCATAAACATCCCAGTTATGATAAATAAATAAATATATACAGAGACACTGATAGAACCGTAAAAGTACTGCGATGTGAAAGTCTGTTCTCGCCGCTCAGCCTGACTGTTCGCACTGTCGTCACGCTGTTAACGTTAATGTTCTGTCCTCTTATAAACAGTCACGTGACTCACGGAGGGAAAACACTGATCCGACTGAGGAGCTCATCCCAAAGAAATAAATGCTCATTTACATGTTCGTTGATTATCGTTATCGAGGTAAAATCATCAGTTTGTGTTGCTGCTTTGAGGTCCCAACTCCCTACCTCATCCCCTCCTCATCCCCAACTGCCTACCTCATCCCCAACTCCCTACCTCATCCCCTCCTCATCCCCAACTGCCTACCTCATCCCCTCCTCATCCCCAACTGCCTACCTCATCCTCATAAATGCAACTGCCCTGCCTCATCCCTAACTCCTACTCATCCCTCCTCATCACTAACTGCCTACCTCATCCTCCTCATCCCCAACTGCCTACCTCATCCCCTCCTCATCCCCAACTGCCTACCTCATCCCCAACTGCCTACCTCATCCCCTCCTCATCCCCAACTGCCTACCTCATCCCCTCCTCATCCCCAACTGCCTACCTCATCCCCTCCTCATCCCCAACTGCCTACCTCATCCCCAACTGCCTACCTCATCCCTCCCCTCATCCCCAACTGCCTACCTCATCCCCTCCTCACCCCCAACTCCCTACCTCATCCCCTCCTCATCCCCAACTGCCTACCTCATCCTCTCCTCACCCCCAACTCCCCTACCTCATCCCTCCTCATCCCCAACTATACTACCTCATCCCCTCCCTCACCCCCAGCTCCTCATCCCTCCTCATCCCCCAACTGCCCTGCCTCATCCTCTCATCTGACTCCTACCTCATCCCCAACTCCTACCTCATCCCCTCCTCACACAGCTCCTACCTCATCCCCTCCTCATCCCCAACTGCCTACCTCGCCCTCTCATCCCCAACTCCCTACCTCATCCCCAACTCCCTACTCATCCCCTCCTTACCCCCAACTCCCTACCTCATCCCCTCCTCACCCCCAACTCCCTACCTCATCCCCTCCTCATCTCCAAGTCCCTAGATGGACAGGCTGGACCACCGACTCCTTCACTCTGATTTCTGCTGGAGCTCCCGAACACATACTTCTGCCCTCAGAAAGCTGCAGCCAAAACCATCAGAAACTGTGGTTCTGATTATGGTCTAGTGTTCCACCTGGTCCTCTGCAATTGGGTTTCCTGTGTAACTCCTCCTGTTCGGATCTGAGGTCTCGAATTCCCTCGAAAGGAGGTCTGTGTGGATGAGAGCAGCTGTTCCTGCTCTGGTCAGAATATGAACAGGTAGTTTAGCAGCAAGCAGGACCGACACTAGTCAAATAACACCTTGCTGGCGGTTCTCGGATCGCGCTCTGCTTCCTGCTTCAGTGATGTCATGCTAATGGGTTTGTAATGACCCTCGAGCAGTCGGCCTCCTGCTCTGCTGTATTTCTGCCCTTTCTGGCCTTCTCTGTCATCGTTAAGCGTCTGTGAGCGCTGGAAGTGCATCAGAATGCTCACATGACAGGGCAGTGCTCCGGGGATCGGGCTGTCATATTGAATGCTGGAAGTAATTGGCTCGGTTTCAGCTCTGTCTGAGATAAATGGCACTGAGTAATCCTCCTTAGAGCAGAAGAACAGAACACCAACCCAGTGGTTCTGCTTTCAGCGCAGGATTCGCTGTGAGCATCATCAATGGAATGGGTGTAGCAGAACCATGGGAATGGGGTAGCTCACTGGTCCATAAATCAGTCACCAATTTGATGTGAAGACACACTGGATCTGTTGCACACTTTTAGCTGATTCCAGCTCGGGGGTGTGTCGGTGTTAGGGTGAGTGTTCACTCTCATTTCCTCCTTTATGCTGCAGTGAGTCAACGCTAACTGAGCTTTCTCTTCTCACAGTGAAGTACATGAGAGAAGCCACACGATGCGTGAAGGTTCTCTGTCTGAATTGGATGGGAAGCCCCTCTCCTGAATCTCCGTCTCGGCAGCCCCCTCAGACATCTACACCTTCACTGTCCCTGCAGGGAGACCGTAGATACATCCCACTCAGAATGTGCTACATCACCCAGGCGATGACCACACCTGACCCAGAAAACAGGTAAATGGTGCACATGATCCATATAACGCTCTATAATGTTCATATGATCCACACGCTCATTCTATGATAGACTGTAATACACTGGGAAGCGTGGGGGCGCTCTATAACGGCTCTATAATGTTCTTATGATCCACCGGCTCATTCTGACAGACTGTACACTACAGGAAGTGTAGGGCGCTCTATAGCAGCTCTATAATGTTCATATGATCCCTGCCTTTCGTTCTGACAGACTGTAATACACTACAGGAAGCGTAGGGGGCGCTCTATAATGCTCTATAATGATCATATGATCCACACGCTCATTCTGACAGACTGTAATACACTACAGGAAGCATAGGGGGTGCTCTATAATGCTCTATAATGTTCATATAATCCAGACGCTGATTCTGACAGACTGTAATACACTACAGGAAGTGTAGGGGGCGCTATAATGCTCTATAATGATCGCCTCAGTCTACGCTCATTCTGACAGACTGTAATACACTACAGGGGAAGTGTGAGGGGCGCTCTATAATGCTCTATAATGATCATGCCAGTCACACGCTCATTCTGACAGACTGTAATACACCACAGGAAGCATGGGGGTGCTCTATAATGCTCTATAATGTTCATATGATCCACACGCTCATTCTGACAGACTGTAATACACTACAGGAAGTGTGGGGGTACATTGTTGCACATTATTGCAGCTTCATAAAGGCGCTCTGTTATTCTCACAGTACTTTACTGTGGGAGAGTGTAGGAACAATGAGAGCTGTGGTCTGAAGTAGCACAGGAAGTGTGAGAGAGTTCTGCTCCACAGCTGAGTGGGTTACAGCTGGGATTATCGTGTTCTGTCTCAGTTTACAGCTGATGGGGGGGGTGTGTCTCCAGGGGCAGCAGAAGGGGCTGTTCTCTGATGACCCCCCGGCCTGAGTGTTTAGTTTGGACATGTGTTGTTTGGGTAGCTCCACCCGCGGTCACTCTGAGAGTGTGACCATTTCCTCAGAACATCCTGTGGAGGTCTGTGGTGAGTGTTTGGTGGACGTCAGCAGTGCTGGAACTAGAAGTTGTTGATGTTAAGATACTGAGTCTCATCGATATGAATGATCAGTTCTTTGTATTATCAATCAATCAATCGCAATAAGTCCTGATCCATCAGTCTGAGTTTGATATACCCCTCTCTCTGTACTGTGTCTGTACTCCTCATCCTGCTCCACCTTTCTCTCCACCTTTCTGCTCCTCCAGTACTCGACTGAAGGCAGTGCAAGCTTGACCTCGATCCTCCATTTTCCAACTCTGCCTCCAGTTCTTCATGGCTAAATATCCCTTGTTGTGCTGACCTGGGCCAAGACCCTCTCTAGATGAGCACTCCATTCAGCTCCTCCTGGCTCGTCTGCCCCTCCTGCCCCTCCGCTGCCCCTCCACTGCCCCTCCACAATCCCAGCTCTCCAGTCTTAATAAGGAGGGGCTATTTTTAGCAGCAGGAGCACCTGGAGCTGGTTAAGAGGAGGGCTGGTTGTGGAGGTGATGTATGAGGGGAGATTTATCTGGAAGCCGGCTGAAACACTTTTTTTGCTGATTCTGACCGTTAAAAGCCGGCTGTGATGAAGGCTGAGCAAACTCTGTCAGATCCAGAAACGGCTACTGGTTCTCCTGTTGGTTCTTGGCTCAGCTGTTGGGGATCCTGGGAGAACACGGTGCTGTGTGGGTTGCAGTCTTGACGGTCTGCTGGGATCCTCGGACCTCCTGTGCTTAGGTCTGAACAGTGTTGGTGTTCACATAGAGCGCTGTGTGGCTGATGTTCTAAATTAACACGAAAAAATGGGATTAGATTTACAGAGGTTCTCTCAAGTTCTGTGAAGTGATCTAACATTATCATTATTATTATTATTATTATTATTATTATTATTATTATCATTATTATTATTATCATTATTATTATTATTATTATTATCATTATTATTATTATTATTATCATTATTATTATTATTATTATCGTATTATTATTATCATTATCATTATTATTATTATTATTATCATTATTATTATTAGTATCATTATTATCGTATCATTATTATTATTATCATTATTATTATTCATTATTATTATTATTATCATCATTATTAATATGTTATTATCATTATCATTATTATTATTATTATCATTATTATTATTATTATCATTATTATTATTATTATCATTATTATTATTACGTTATTATTATTATCGTTATTATTACTCGTTATTGTGTGTATTATCTTTATTATTATCATTATTATTATTATTATTTTTCATTATTGTTATTATTATTATTATCGTTATTATTATCATTGTGTTATTATTATCATTATTATTATCATTATTATTATTGTATTATCATTATATTATTATTATTATTATTATTATTATTGTGTTGAGGGTGCTCCTCAGTGTGTTGAGGGTGTTGAGGGTGCTCCTCATTGTGTTGAGGGTGCTCCTCAGTGTGTTGAGGGTGTTGAGGGTGCTCCTCAGTGTGTTGAGGGTGTTGAGGATGCTCCTCATTGTGTTGAGGGTGTTGAGGGTGCTCCTCATTGTGTTGAGGGTGTTGAGGGTGCTCCTCATTGTGTTGAGGGTGCTCCTGAGTGTGTTGAGGGTGTTGAGGGTGCTCCTCATTGTGTTGAGGGTGCTCCTCAGTGTGTTGAGGGTGTGTGTTGAATGTCTCTGTCTCTGCAGGCAGTTGGAGTTGCACTCTCCGGATGGGAAACACACAGTGGTTCTGCGCTGTTCGGACTCTGCTCAGGCTCAGGACTGGCTGGCATCCATGCAGGCTGTGACCTCCATCCTCCTGGACAAAGCTGTTTCTGAGCTCCAGGAACACGTGTCCCGGAACGGCATCGGCGGGAGTCGGGATATACGGCACCTTGGCTGGCTGGCGGAGAAGGTCAGTATCTGATTACTGTCTGTTAATTTAGACACAGATCTGCACCATGTTCTAGATAATAGTGAATGGGTGGGGCTAAACTGCTGTTGGCTCAATGGGTGGGGCTAAAGTGCTGTAGACTGAATGGGTGGGGCTAAAGTGCTGTAGACTGAATGGGCGGGGGTAAAGTGCTGTAGACTGAATGGGCGGGGGTAAAGTGCTGTAGGCTGAATGGGTGGGGCTAAAATGCTGTAGGCTGAATGGGTGGGGCTAAAGTGCTGTAGGCTGAATGGGTGGGGCTAAATTGCTGTAGACTGAATGGGTGGGGCTAAAGTGCTGTAGGCTGAATGGGTGGGGCTAAAGTGCTGTAGACTGAATGGGTGGGGCTAAAGTGCTGTAGACTGAATGGGTGGGGCTAAAGTGCTGTAGGCTGAATGGGTGGGGCTACACTGCTGTAGGCTGAATGGGTGGGTGTGTCCGGTGCAGTATTTGCAGTATCAGACCTTTAAGGTTTGAAGGACTGAGACCATTGTTCTCACCGGTGGTCCTTTGTGGTGGGATTGATGGTAGATGACGTTCTGTCAGCGTGTTCGGTTGTTCACACTGGACGGTTTTTCGTCAGTGCAGGCTGATCAGCAGTGGTCAGACAGAGACGGTTAATAGAATGCAGTGACGGTGGACATGGGTACTCCGCAGTAGGGGGCATATTGTGATGCATAACGGGAGGTACGGTTCTGTTCTTGTGCTGTAGTAGAACTTATATTGGTTCCAGCTGAATGGAACAGCTTTGAGTAAGGAAGTAAAATTAGTTTATTTAGCACTTCTCTCACACAGCTGACATTAACATAGAACACAGTGTAAACATAGAACACGGTGTAAACATAGAACACGGTGTAAAACCCTAAAACAAGCCACGTCCAGACTGCTCAGATACGTCTCACTGAGATCCCACTGGCTCATCAGAGCGTGTTCAGTCTCTGTTCTGTGGTAAACGTGTGCTGAGGAGAGGAGCAGGCGGGGGATTTGTGGGGGGTGGAGTGGGTCAGGTTCAGCTGGGCCTCCCAGCATGTCTGGAGAACCTCCATCACCAGGCCGCAGTAAACCCCCCTCTGCTGCTCTCAGACTGCTGCGTTCGGTTTCGGGAAAGACTATTTTCATGCTTCCTTTCATTATTTTGTATTTCTATTTGTTTTCCATTTATATTAACGCTGTTTTGTGTGTGTGTGTGTGTGTGTGTGTGTGTGTGTGTGTGTGTGTGTGTGTGCGCGCAGATGGAGAGTGATTGTCGGAGCTGGAGGCCAGTGGTGATGGTGGTGACAGAGAAGGATCTGCTGCTGTATGACAGCATGACTCGCATGAAGGAGAACTGGCTCAACCCCACACACAGCTACCCCTTACTGTCCACACGGTAACACACACACACACACACACACACACACACACACACACACACACACAGGTCATTATTTAACTTCATTATTATGAATTTAAGCAATAATTATATTAAATGTCTTTAATATTTCATAGTGAAGGTAACGATGAGACTGACACTGTCCTGAACCGTCATCTGTCCTCAGGTTGGTCCACTCTGGTCCAGAGAGAGGATCACCCCAGCTGGGTGGGCAACTGTCCTTCGCCACACGGACAGGTACGCGGCTGGGCATCGAGACCCACGTGTTCCGCACTGAAACCTGCAAAGAACTTTCCCTGTGGACCCGACACATAGTGACCGGCTGCCACGCCTCCGCTGAGATGATCAAAGAAGTGACAACCAGTGAGTACGGTTCTCTTAGCTGGTACGGTTCTCTCAGTGACTATGGTTCTTTCAGAGGCTATGATTCTCTCCATTCAGCACATTTCCATCAACAAAACTAGGTCCCGGAACCTGAAACGTTGTTCACAGGGCCGATCAAAGACGCCGCTGTGGGCGTGTCTAATCGTACAGGATCGATGACATACCATTCGTCTCGTACGGTGTCGTCAGCTGCCCCGTTTGATCTGTAACAACAAACGCTTGCAGGTTGTCTATACGTGGTACTGACCCTGTGCAGCCCCTCTGCTGATGACATGTTCTGTGACGTGTTCTTGCGCCATCAGTGAGTACAGTTCTAGTACGGTTCTAAAGCTTGAATCCTACTGTAACTCACTGCCTCAGGTTTAGCAGGATGAAGGTTCTCCACAAGGGGGTGCAGTTAGTACTCCAGTCCTGTTCAGAGGCCAGCGTTAGAATGACCGGTGTGTGTCGTCCCGTTTACACGCGTCTCAGAGCAGAGCTGTGGACGAAGAGCAGACAGTCTTCATCCTCGTCTCACACGGAAATATCCTGATATTTGGAGTTTCGGGAAAATGGATAAATATAATCTGGGATTGCTGCTTTGATGTCAGCTGCTGGGAGTTCTGCAGCAAGACTCCGCCGGTTCTCCAGGTTACTGGCTGGTGGCCCACGCTGTGGAACTCCCACGAAGACCAAAATTCCCAGAAGACCTGCTCACTAAGAGCGGAGTGCGTCACTCCCTTCCACAGCATTACAGTGTGTGTGTGTGTGTGTGTGTGTGTGTGTGTGTGTGTGTGTGTGTGTGTGTGTGTGTGCGTGTGTGTGTGTGTGTGTGTTTAGAGGGACAGAGGGTTCCTGTGTGGTCTCTGAGGGCTGGGTGAGGAGCACCAGCCAAGCGTTCTGTAGTTTCTCTCTCTTCTGCCAGTTGGACGCAGGACTACAGACGTCATAGGACAGGCGTCCACGACGCTCCGGAATATCAGACTGAATTAATATTAGTGTTGGACTGTAAAAGAGGATTAAATAGGATTAAAGAAGAATTGATCAAACAGGAAAAGGCTGAAGGTGGGAATCTACGTCAGAGGGCAGTTTGCGGGTGTGGCTGCAGGAGTGTGAATTATGGTGGTATAAACGGTGTTGTATCGGTATCGTTCTGCTGCTGATCAACGGTACTCATACACACAGCGCTTTTCACGGCCGAGCACGTCACACAGCAGCTTCAACAATGTGAACAACACATGAAACAAAGGACAAAGACACAACGAGTGAGCCAAACTGAGCCGAAGGTCCGCAGGTCGCAGAACCGGACTGTCTGTGTGGGTCTGTATTACAGGAGCAGAACCAGAGCCGTTCTAACCCCCAGTGGGCACCGCAGCCCCCTGTCGCCCTCTTATTTCAGTGAGGTGCAAACTGACTGCCAAACTAGGAACCAGCTGTAAACTATAAGAACACTGTCACAACCGCCTGTAAGAACACCGTCACAACACAGACAATCTCAGGCGTACTGGACATAACCATCCTCCGCCGCTGTGTGGTGTTGTGGGCGAGTCGGAGTCGGCGCTGAGCTGACGGTGGTAATGGAGTCTGCAGTCTGACTGTTCTCAGGCGGTGACGGTGTGATTAGTGCAGCTGTGACTCATTTCTGAAGTATTTGTTCTGTGAGTGAGTTTACCATCGGATCTGCGAGGTTCTCCCGTTTTTATGGGAAAGGTCCGTTTGGCGCCGGAGCCCGTATTCCATCACCTGTGTGTTGATTTTGAGAGAGCAGCTGTTATATAAAACATCAAACCACCCTCGTCCTTCTGACCATCAGCTCATTATGGTTCTGTTCTTCTGGATAAAGGAACCTGATTAGAACCCTAATTATGAAACTGGGTAAAGTTTGCAGCTTTCTTTGCTTGTCCTGTTAGAACGTCCCTCGGTCCAGTCCCCTGTTGAAGCCCGGTTATGTGAGGACCTGGTTCATTAATGAACCGCGTTATCTCTTACAGTCAGTCATACTGTAGCTTTAACACTGATGTATGTAAATGAGCTCTGTTCTGATTGACTGTCCTGTAATATCCTGTATGTACTCATTTCAGAAACTGCTGCAGGCTGAATGGGTGGGGTGTGTGTGTGTGTGTGTGTGTGTGGTTTTTTTGCTGTGTACTGTAATGAATTCCATTCAGAGAACCGAGTAAAGCTGTGCTGAAGTTCAGAGGGGTGTGAGTCGTGGTGTATCCTGGGTAAACGGAGGCTTAAATCATGGTGGCGTGTGTTTGTTGGAGGTGAAGGGTGTTAGTGTGACACTAATCCTCCACACACACTCCTGCCCCGTCAGCCAGGCCGTAAAAAGAGGAATAAAGAAGGAAGAGTACGATCCCTGTTGACTGGAACTTGACACGAGTGGCTGCTTCAGGCTGCAGAACAACAAACGTGCACAACTGTGAATTCCCGGCCTCGCTGCCCGACTGGGGTTGTTATAGAAACCGCTCTGGAGGAGATTCCTCAGCCGGCCACTCGAGGCAGCGCGTGAATGGACAGGGTTTTGTGTGTGAATTCCCTGCGGTTGGAACGCTTAAAGAGCCGGGTTTCAGGCGGGAGTACGGTTACAGTGCGGTTCTGCAGGCTGAAGGACGAGGGTGAGAACACTGTGTCCGTGTTCAATCCAAGTAAACCTGGTCCTGTTATGAAATAAACTCCGGTGGTGGTCCGACGGTGACCCGCCGTCCGGGGTTAAGCAGTCATCACATGATCAAACTGGGATACAGGACTCACTGCATCCCCTTCAAGCCGTCAGTACGATGGTGATTAACGTGACGGACTCTGTATCTACACCGTTCAGGCTTCCTGTGGCCCGACTGGTACTTTGTATTTAGTTACGAGATCCACGCTGACCAATCAGAACAGCCCAGATTAACCAGAACCTCCTCATCATACAGCTGGTCTCAGTAAAAAGGGTTCTCTGAATGGGAACCGAAAGGGTTTGTTCTGCTCGTACTGATACAGAACCCTTTCTGGGGTTACATAGAACCCTTGGTTCAGAGGTTTTATTTCTGTATGAAGAACCCTTTAAACAGGTGCAGAACCCTTTATACGTTCTAAATGGCCGTAGTCTTTATAGAAGAACCCTGGAAGGAGTGTGAACTTTTCATACCAGGGACCTCGCACTACAGTGAGGTTCTCCTGACTGCGGCGTGCCGAGGTGCTCCACAGCATGACCCCCGTGGTGACCCCTGTTTCCAGTGTAACCCAGTCTGAACACAAAGCCTCGCCGTTACAAAAGACGACACACAAGCCGAGCAATTAGCGTCTCAGTAGCTGAATGAGGAGCCGAGCCACTCGCTGTACTGGAACTCGCACAATGGAACCACTAATAGACTGTTCCACGGGAAGGGGGGGCGGGGGGCGGGGGGGCATGGGAACAGAATCGGGATTACAGTCTTCAACGTCAGCTTTTACTGGTTTAGTGCATTTTCAGCTCTGAGCTCCTGTTCGGTCTAAACGCTCTTCACACACACTGCTGTTCTGCATGAATGGGTGGGGCTAAACTGCGGTAGGCTGAGTGGGTGGGGCCAAAATGCTATAGGTTGAATTGTCAGGACTGTACTGTTGTAAAGTGAGTGGGAGGGGCCAGACCGTTTCAGCTCTAATGAGTACTAAAGGACTAAACCTCTGCAGTGGACGTGAGTTTGGGGGTAATGGACTCAGAACTCTTCTCTCCTAATGAAGTCCGGTCTGTCTGTCTGTCTGTCCGTCCGTCCGTTTCAGGCTGCATGTATAAGGGTCTGGACTGCAGGCTGGTCATTCACTATGAGCTGGGCTTCTCTGTGCTGGAGGAAACGGAGGCCTCTTACGGTCAGACGCTGTTCAGTTACCCCTTTGAGAAACTGCGAATGTCCTCAGATGATGGTGTCCGGATGCTGTATTTGGATTTCGGAGGGAAGGAGGGTGAAATTGTGAGTAAAGACATTATTAACGGTGGACACAGTCACGTCTGTTGTGTTTAGAACGTTTGTCTCATTGAGAATCTCTTCTGTTCTCTTTACAGCAGTTGGACCTGCACTCCTGCCCCAAACCCATCGTCTTCATCCTTCACTCCTTCCTGTCAGCTAAGATCACCAGACTGGGCTTAGTGGCCTGAGAGGAACTGATCCAATCAAGGACTTTAAGAAGCTGGGAAGAAGACAGCTGAGGAGGACGGGGCATTGAAGAAGATTGCGTGTGTTGGTGAAGGATGGAGATATTTGTGTAGATTGTACGAGGAAGAAATTGTTGAAGGACCAGGACAGAGACCAGTGGAGGACAGATGGGGATGCTTGAGGACTGGGACATTAAAGCACTATAGAACAAAAACCAGAAGGGCTAAAAAGTCGCTTATTTTTAGCAATGATGGAGTGTGTATGGAAATTGGTGTGTGTGTGTGTGTGTGTGTGTGTGTGTGTATGTATGTGTGTGTATGTGTGTGTGTGTGTGTGTGAAGTTTGGATGAAGTATGGGTGGAGTGTGTATGGAGATTGGTGTGTGTGTGTGTGTGTGTGTGTGTGTGTGTGTATGTGTGTGTGTGTGTGTGTGTATGTATGTGTGTGTATGTGTGTGTGTGTGTGTGAAGTTTGGATGAAGTATGGGTGGAGTGTGTATGGAGATTGGTGTGTGTGTGTGTGTGTGTGTGTGTGTATGTGTGTGTGTGTGTATGTGTGTGTGTGTATGTGTGTGTATGTGTGTGTGTGTGTGTGTGAAGTTTGGATGAAGTATGGGTGGAGTGTGTATGGAAATTGGAGTGTGTGTGTGTGTGTGTGTGTGTGTGTGTGTGTGTGTGTGTATGTGTGTGTGTGTGTGTGAAGTTTGGATGAAGTATGGGTGGAGTGTGTATGGAGATTGAGTGGAGTGTGTATAGTGTGTGGGTGGAGTGTGTTTGGCAGCGAGATGTTAATCACAGTGAAACACAATCATTATGTCGCTTGATTTTGCTCAAAAAAATAATCTCAGAGTGAAACACTAACGTTGAGAACCAGATGAAGAACCATGTATTTACTCTAGAGTGCGGTTCTGTTTAAACGCACTTAACTTTGATCAAACTCTGATGAAGTGAAATTGTGTGTCTGACCGCTTCAGCAGCGCGAGAGCGAGGTCACTCACTTCTGTAAATTGACATAAAACTTTCACAGCGATGAAGAACGGCTCCGTGTTTGTGTGACAGTATCTGATCCAGGTCCAGAACGAGTTTTTCTGGAGCTGGTTTTCCCACCGTTGTTCTCCTGCGTGGTTTGGGTGGAAGTTCTCAAAAAGGACACACTAAATGCTGTCCATCACCCTCAGAGGACCTCCATGGAGGAGAAATGAACGCATGGTTTGTGTCATCAGCTGCTGTAACTGTGGACCCATCAGGACCTTGCCTTTATGTCCATTCTGCAGTCTGACCTGCTGAGCAGAGCGAGCAGATGGTCACAGGTAGAGCAGGATGTTGGTTCGTTAACCCGACTGCAGCTGGACGTCAGACGTGGCCGAAACCGTGTCAAACTGATCATTAAAATGGATTGAAACCCGCGTATCTTCAGCTGCTGTTAAAGAAGCATCTTCACACATCCGTGAAACGCTGAAGATAAATGAGTGAGAACGTCCTCCACCATGTTTGAGTTCAGAACTCTTCTCACTTTCCTTTCCCACCTGAACCGGAGCAGAAGTTATCAGTACCAGGTGGGAAATCCAGGTCTGTAAAGATCCACTCCAGGATTTTGTCCCAGCTGCTTTGGCCTGTATGAGTTAGGAGACCTGGACAGACTCCAGTCCAGTTATCCAGCGCTGATCCTGACCATTGGCACACAGTTCTCCCTCAGCACAGTGGGCAGATCTGGGTTCTGGGCTTGGGGCCCCGGTTGAGGGGGGGGTTGCTTTTGTCCCACTTTACACTGTCGCTGCTGCATTCCTGAGGACAGGCTCTCACACGCCCGCGGCACAGAAGAACCCAGGGGAACAATCCCGTTCTCCTTGGAGGAGGATCAGATTTCTCATCTTCTACACTGTGTTTACTTGAATGGAGGAGGAGGAGGAGGAGGTGGTGGTGTAGTGTAAATGCACAGTGTGCCCCTCCATGTCTTTAAGACACAAAACATTGTATCAGGTTCTGGGACACACACACAAACAATGTTCCTACAGTCGGTTCTACAGATAAACAGTTGAAAACATACCACAGTGAACTGCAACTGTTTTCATAATTCTGCTCACTCCCCTCACTCTCTGCTCACTCCCCTCACTCTCCACAAATGCATTTACATATATCCACCTATTTAATCTACAGCACCCCTTCAGCCTACAGCAGTTTGGCTCCACCCCTTCAGCCTACAGCAGTTTAGCTCCACCCATTCAGCCTACATCAGTTTAGCTCCACCCCTTCAGCCTACAGCAGTTCAGCTCCACCCCTTCAGCCTACAGGTCAAACCTTTTTACAGATATAAAATGACGGTGTTTTCACTGTTAAAGTGCAGTTATGAATCATTCAGCACTAATCACTGATCAATACGACATTAAATCAGATCTCCGCACTGCTCTGAGGGTGGGCAGTGTGTGGCAAGACCCCCCGTTTCCCATCGCCCCTCCGAGTGCTGTGGGAGGACAGAACAATACCCCTCTGTTAGGACAAACGTACCCACGGGAGCTGCCAGCAGAGAGGGGGGTGGAGGTCCGCTGCTGAAGCTTTAGGGGGAGGTCTGTCCTGGCTGACGTGTGCCCCACTCTGGAGTGAGACGGTAACAGCTGAGAGTGTGTGTGAACCGCTGGTACCAGCATCAAACCCCTGACCTATTTAAGGTGGAATTGAAGATGAAAATAAACAGCTTTGATAAGAAATAACGTGTTTCCTCCAGCGCACAGAAGTGACCCGTCTCACTCTACTGTTCTGCGAATGTGAGTCGAGCACCACCACACGGGAGAGGAGGCAGAGTGAGCAGAAGCGAGGGAGTGTGAAGGGGGTGAAAGGAGATTCAGATGAAGCTGGACTTTTGGTTTGGATCACTGTCCTGCTGAAAGATCTAGTGCTGACCCATTTGTAGTGTCACGTATGCTCAATGTTTATGGTAGCAAGGTCAGATGACCTGCTGGCACGGAGACTCCACATGGTCAGAGTTCTTGAAGCACTGACGATCTCCATGATATGCTCAGAGAAGTGGATCATGAATCACAATAAAATCGATCACAAACTTTAATATAAACAGACTCAAAGACACCAAACAAAACACTAAATAAACATCTTTAGACCCCCTTCTCCAACAGAGGTCCACAGCTGGACCGGTGGGTTTCCATCACTTACAGGACTTCTCCATGACCCAGTCAATCACCTGCAGAGACCACACACACAGCTTTACTGCAGCAGTTATTAAGCACCTGCACATCTTTCAGTTTACAAATGACAGAATTAAAGAAATGAAAAAATGATGGAGCGATGGTTTGTATTTTGTTGCCATGACAACATTACTGACTCCTCTCATCAGTCACGTCTGATTAAACACCCTGTTTATGCCATAGAGGTTTTAGAACAGAAACAGTACAATGAGCGCTTGAAATATTAAAATCTGTCGAAATGGGTGGGGCTAAACTGCTGTAGGCTGAAGGGGTGGGGCTAAACTGCTGTAGGCTGAAATAAGTCTAAATTAAACTTTGAGGAATTTGTTCAGCCTTGAAACGTGGTGTGTGTGTGTGTGTGTGTGTGTGTGTGTGTGTGTGTGTGTGGGTGGGTGGGTGGGTGTGTTACCTGTTTAGCATTTCTGCCAGCTGCTTTTTTCATTTCCTCATGCAGACCCCGTGAGGTTTTCAGATCCTGTTCCAGATAAAAGCACAGTTACTGAAAGCTGAAGATCTGATTGAGGAACTGCTCACCAGCAGATCCAGTAAAACCACTCTGACAGACTGGACTTTACTGCAGCTGCTGGAGGTCATTTCTCAGGTGTGAGTTGAGGCAGGAAACATGGCAATCTTTAATGGTGGCCGTCTCCTGCACACGCAGTAGGGGGCAGCAGTAAGTACAGATATCCCTGTTTAATAAGATGTAAAGCGAGCTGTGGAAGCCGTGCAGATACCTTCAGGTAAAGCTTGGACACGTCAAACAATCTCTGACTGCAGGTCTCAAAACATCTGTGCTCGCTGGAGATCCCATGATGCTTCAGTGTCTTCAAGACCACCTCCATCAGCATCTGTAAAACAACCAACCAATCAGAGTCAGGGGGAGGAACAGAAAATGCAGAATTAATAACAAACATTTAACAAAATTACAATATATTACTATTAAAATATAATGGATTTATTAATTAACTATAAATAAAATACATATACAACTATTTATCTGTGTGGCACAGATACCACCACCAGTAACCCCAACCGAGACTGGCGTTCAATTCCCAGTCTGGGCAACTCTGCTGTGCCACACCAGTAAGAGTCTATTGGGTGAGACTCCGAACACTCCTCTGATCTCCTCTGTAATGTGACCAACTTTGTAAGTCACTCTGGATCAGAACGTCTGCTAAATACCATAAACGTAAATGTGTGTTTCTGTGTGTGTGTGTGTGTGTGTGTGTGTGTGTGTGTGTGTGTGTGTGTGCGTGCGCTTACCCGGTTGTGTTTTTGTGAGCGTGACTCGGTCTGGCCCCGGATGGATTTTGGGTCGCTGTGTGTGTCGGTGCTGGAGCTGGACAGAGCACGACCGGCCTGCCGCCGCAGAGCTCTCACTGCAGGGTGTGTAACATTGCTCACACTACCCTGAGAACACACTGACTCACTGCTCTCAGACTTACATAACCTACACACACACACACACACACACACACAACCTAAATAAAGGCCTTCAGTATATCATCACTGCCAAACCGTGAGGTCCGCGTCGTGGTGAGGTCCGAGTCGCGGTGAGGTCCGAGTCGCGGTGAGGTCCGAGTCGGGGTGAGGTCCGAGTCGCGGTGAGGTCCGAGTCGTGGTGAGGTCTGAGGTGTGTATTTGAATGAAGTGTGATGTGAACTCTGACCTCTTGTGGTGTGAGCATGTGTCCGGTTCTCGCAAACGGCGCTTGTGTTGGGGTGGCTCACTATGCAGGCTCTCTCCGTCAGGCTCAGAGGGCGGGGCCGGTGAGGGTGTAGGGGCAGGGCTCAGTGCCAGGGGCAGAGGGCAGGGCTCTCTGCAGCAGGTCGTCTGAGTCTCAAACCGGATCAGCCGAGACTGCAGCCGGACAAACCCCCGATCCCTCTCCAGAGCTCTTCGCTCGTCCAGACAGTACCTACACACACACACACACACACACACACACACACACACACACACACACACACACACACAACACACACACACACACACACACACACACACACACACGCAGATTATGGGGGTAAAATCTGGTTCACAGCTGGAGATTTAACTGTAGAACTGATTGACCAAAAACAAACAGGACTTATTGTGCAGCACAAGCAGTTCCTGGGTGGTTGCTATGCAGTTCCTGGGTGGTTGCTATGCAGTTTCTAGGTGGTGACCATTCTATTCCATCCGGTTCCTGCGATGTTTATCAGCTTCTTGCTTTGGTACAATGTTGCTAAGTGGTGCTATGGTTCTCACAGGTGGTTGCTGTGGTAGAACGTCGCTAGGCAATGGCTATGGGTTGTCACAGGTGGTTGCTAGGATGTTACTATGTAGTTGCTATGGGCCTCATAGGTGGCTGCTATGATGTTGCTAAGACAATCGTTAGGGGTGGGGCTGAATTCCTGTCGGCTGAGTAGGTGGAGACATTCGTGACAATAAATTAGACGCAGGCTGTGTGCACTGTATGTGGAGGAGTGAGGGAGTGAACGGGGTCTTTGGGCTCAGAACTGAATGTGGTAGGTGTGAGATGACTGACGTGGACTCACTCCAGGCCGTGGTAGTGGCTGCTGAATGCCTGAGTGAACGGAAGTTTGGTGACTTTTCGGGGAGTGAGCTCTGAGGACAGCTGGAACGAGTTCTCCCTGAAAAACAACATCAATAAACAAGCAGGAGCACAGTCAGCTTACGAGTGTTTAACAGATTAGTTGTATTCATGAGAAAATGACATCATCTCACACTAATTAAGATTTAGCAACTTAACTCCCGTCAACGGGATTCAGGAGACACCGGGAATTTTAATTAGACTGGAAGCGTGAGAAGCCATGGCCAGTTAGTAATGGAGGCGTGTGTGTGTGTGTGTGTGTGTGTGTGTGTGTGTGTGTGTGTGTGTGTGTGTGTGTGTGTAGTGGGGGTGGGGGGGTGTTGCTGGAGTTGAGCTGGACGTTGAGGACAGATCAGTGTGGATATATGAGGTTTCTATGGGAACGCCGTCAGTCTGAGAGCCCCGGCCGGCTCCCAGCAGCAGCGGTGTTTATATTAAGGGAGCAGAGTGTCGGCGGGGTGTTCGTTTAGTGATGTCGGAGTGTGTTTGTAGCCGCGGTGCTGTCAGCTGTTCCTCATTCTGCCTGTGGTGAAGGCAGAGTGAGGTCTGTACACACTTCCTCTCAGACACTCTTAACCTCCAGCCTGAAACCGTACTGCAGTACAGAGACTGAACAGCCTGTAGGTCTGATTGGTCGACAGGGGTCTTGTGATATTATAACAGTCCTGACGGGTCAAATCGGACGATTATTCAGAATCAGAGGAGGTGGGTTAGATAAGAGTCATGTGACAGTCGGACTGTGAGGGTAATGTTAGGGTACGTCAGGGTCATGAGTCCAAGGGCTCTAGGGTGGAGCGACTGTCTAAGTGATGGACAATCCCCAGTGATGCCATAGCCACATAGAGTGTCCAGGAGTCCCATAGAGCATGACTGTCCTCTCTGTCCCCGTGGGATTACCTGCTCCAAAAACACCTGACTGAAGTAATCGGGTCTTTCAGAACTGCAGGGATGTGTTAAAGCAGGGAAGCCCCCAAACTGTCTGAGAACCAGCTGGACCTGGACCTGGAACCTCTACCTGGACCACTGTGGAGAAACCTGTAACAACCTTCGGCTAATCGACCTAACCACGTCGTCCTAAAGAAGGGCTTCCACAACACCTACACCTTCCAGCACCCCACCCCCGGCAACTGGTTCCTACCCTCTGAAGACAGGCAAAGGCTGCAGCTCTCCTATCGGAAGTCCATCAGGAGTGAAGTGTCTGAGCAGCTCTCTTGCGTTTAGCTGTGCAGAACCAATTTTCTGACCGTCTTTTGGACCCATCAGACTGTCTGAGGATCCACTGCTGAACAGGCTGGACCTGGAGGGGAGAGGAGAGGACGGGTCATCACGAACACAATATCTACAATCAATAACATACGATCAACACAATCATTCAGCTGATTTCAGTTTCATAACAACAACAATCTCATCTTTATCTACGAGAGGAAATATAAATATTATATACAGGACAGGCCAGAAGGTTGGACACCGTCTCATTCTCAGTTTTCTGTATGTTCATGACTGTTTATGTTGTAGATTCTCACTGAAGGCATCAGAACTATGAATGAACACGTGTGGAGTTTTATACAGTTTCTTCAAAATACTCACCCTTTACTCTGATCACTGTTTTATACACTCTTGGAATTCTCTCACTGAGCCACCTCTGGAAGTCCTTCAACACTGCTGGAAAACCAGTTCAGGTGACGACCTCCTGAAGCTCAGTGAGAGAATTCCAAGAGTGTTCAGATCAGTGATCAGAGTAAAGGGTGAGTATTTTGAAGAAACTGTATAAAACTCCACACGTGTTCATTCATAGTTCTGATGCCTTCAGTGAGAATCTACAACATAAACAGTCATGAACATACAGAAAACACACTCGATGAGAAGGTGTATCCAAACTTTTGTCCTGTATATTTAAGTGATAAACTGGTTCTGATCAGCCATATCATTATGACCACCTCCTCGTTTCTCCTCTCTCTGTCCACTCTATCAGCTCTTCTGACCACACAGGAGATCTTTGTGGTTCTATAATTCAGACTGTAGTTCATCTGTTTCTCTGCAGACTTTATTCTCCTCCTTTCACCCTGATCTTCAATGATCAGGACCCCACAGGACCACCACAGAGCAGCTATGATGTGGGTGGTGGGTCATTCTCAGCACTGCAGTCACACTGACATGGTGGTGGTGTGTTAGTGTGTGTTGCTGGTACGAGTGGATCAGACACAGCAGAGCTGCTGAAATATGGACAGTAGTTGTTGCTCCACTTTAAGGTCACTGAGGGGTGAGTGATCACCTGGACTTGTGCCGTATCTTCTGCATGTTCTCAAAGTTCCTCAGGACGCTCCTCTCAGGCCATTCTGAATGGGAGGTGTTCTTCATCCCTGCAGTAACGTTAAACAGAGCCTCAAAATCCACTGAACGACAGAGCAGAAACATCCTTCTCTAATAAAAGAGAAACTCTCACTCTCAGTTCCAGGAGTGCATTTGTTCTCTGCAGGCTCACTCTCGGACACGGTGGGCAGCGTGGCGTTCAGTATGTTCAGGTATCGCTCCCTGGCCAAACTCAGCAGAACCTTCAGGTCATTCAACGGCAGGGCTGCAGGTTTCTGGACCTCCTCTCTCCTGCCTGTTCACAAACCAGAACTTTACAAACAGTGCATCTGACTCAACCCAAATAAACAAAGTCAGTGGAGTTAGAATAAACATTAGAATAACGTTAGAATAACGTTGGAATAACCATTAGAATAACCCCACACATTGGAATATTAGAATATAACCCAAACAATAGAATATAGAAACATCAGAATAAACCCAAATGAACAAAGTCAGCGGTGTGTGTGTGTGTGTGTGTGTGTGTGTGTGTGTGTGTGTGACAGAGTGAGAGACAGAGAGACTACTGGAGAGTGTTTGTCCACTCCAGTGCTGCGGTGGATGCTGTGTGAGAGTGTGTACGAGTGGAGGTGAAGTGCTCTCGGTTGCTGGGGGAACCACTCACGCAGACATTCCTGGAGAACCTGGGCCTGCACCCAGTCCAGATCCCTCTCCCTGCGCAGGAGCTGGTCTCCACGGAGACAGGGCAGCGATTGCAGCCAGGCAGAGATGTGGGAGGAGCCTGTGGAGATGTTAATGCAGCTGTTGTGAGGTGCTGGAAGTGGGTGTGGCTTAAAGCATGTTGCTCACCCTGATTCCAGACTAATTAAGCACTGAAAGTCCCAGTCTGTTTCTGACCATTAGTGTTTTACTCACCAGTCCTCCTAACCACACAGAGCCCTGACCCCCCAACCACACTGTCTCCACCAGTCCTCCTAACCACACAGAGCCCTGACCCCCAACCACACCGTCTCCACCAGTCCTCCCCTGAAGCCTCAGTGCAGCTAAATTACTGAACCTGCAGAGAATCTGCTGCTAATTCCAGACCTGACTCAGAGTGAAGCTCCTTCAGCCTTTATCTCAATGCCTGGAGCACCTACAGGAGGAATACACTGGAAAGTGCAAATATTTATGGACACCCCCTTCTAATTCAGCATTCAGCTACTTTAAGCTGCATCCATTGCTGACACAGATGTGCAAATGCACACACAGCTTGTCTACTCCCTGTAGAGAAGAACTGCCAATAGAATATTGTCAATGATGGTCATTGCTGACCTCAGGGTCAGGGAATCCCGGCTGCTCCAGTGCTTTTCTGCGGAGGTTAGAAAGCTGTGTGACCTTAAAGCATCTGAATTCAGTAGAATGGCGTCCCAATATTTGTGGACAGGATTTGAAAGACACTGTCCATCTCTCGGATCCAGAGGGTGACCTCACCTGAAGAAGACGGAACCGTTTCTCGGACAAGGCCGTTCACTGTTACCAGAGCAACTGCTCCGTTAATCTGATTGGCCGAGTGAATCAGTCGTGCTCTGCAGCCGCCAGACTCCGTCCCCTGGACCAAGAGGAGGTAGTGGCCTTTCTCTCCCTTCACCTCAACTTCTGGCGCTAGGAGAGGATGTTAATATCAGGTGTGTAATTAAGTTTAAATAACACAGTAATAACATTAATAAGATTGCAGAACCAGGGTGGAGTCAGGGGTGGTACCACATAAGACTTTAGGACGCTTGGCCATGAATTCTCTCCACTTGGTGGCGCTGAGCTGAGCGGCCGGAGGGAACGCTTCAGTACTGATCACACAGGACAGAGAAAACAGCGCCCCCACCTGTCACACACACACACACACACACACACACACACACACACACACACACACACACACACACAGTTAACGTCTGTAGTTTGAATGTGTGTTGACATTTAGACCCCTAGTTTTGTAGTTTGACGTTCTCTCATTATTTTTAGGAGACAGTCACACATACCTCTGTGTTAATTCCATTTGAAATGTAAATATTAACAGAATTTAGATGTTCTGACCATGTTTTTGATTAAAAAAAATGTACTTGTGTCTACAATGTTTGTGTTTTGTTACTTGTAAGGACAAAAAAAAATCCTATTTCAATAGAAATTGAAAAATTGAAAGACAATATATTAATAAATATCCTTTATTATTTTTATTACTTGCATCAGTATTATCCACTCTAGGGACTTTTATTCTGAAATTTGAACACTGTGTGAGCAAACAAAGTGCAAACATCCCCTCTCATTTTCCTCTAGAACCCAATATCTGGGTCAGTGATGTCATTATACAGCTCCTGTTCTTTAAGTAAAACAGGACACACCTCCTCACACCTGATTGGCTCCTACTGATTGAAAACACCCAACTCTAATTTCTCCTTCAAATGATCTGCAGACCTTAAAGGTTCACATACTTTTACCCTCACAGATCAGTGTCATTTGTTTGATTCGATCCTTATATACTTTTAGGACTTTAGGGTCAAAAACGTTCGAGCACTCTGTAGCTGCTTCTCTGAGCTGGATTACGTGCTGACAGATAACGCTGGTTACACAGTCAGTCTGTAGTGTGTTATGATGTGTATCAGTTCTGTAGGTTCTGAGATATAATATATTGAGATATGAAGCTTAGCAGCATGTGCAGAACCCAGGTTCTAAGAGTTAATAATGCATGTGTACATCACCTCTCCACGTAGAGATCTCAGCTGGTCTAAGAGCAGTTTGGCTCTGGTGGATCTGCTGGACACTGCTCTGGAAGTACAGGTCAAGGTAAACTCTTGGTTTAATTGTTACATCATCAACTGAAATAAAACACACTGGATGTTCTCTGTTTACAGCAGCACTGATTCACTGTAGGTTCCAAATCTGATCTGAGAGCAGTGTTTGTGTTTACGGCGGCTGCTGAGGCAGAAAGCTGCTAATTAAACAAGAGAATCAGAGGCAGCAAAAAGATACAGCTCAAACTCGGTGCTGGACTGGAGAACCACTGGGAAATCCACCATGTTCACCAGCTGAATCAGCTCCAGCACTGGCTGGTAGTAGTGGAACACCTGAGACAAAGGTGGGCAATAAATATAACATCAGTATTAAAGACTGATTCACAATAATATCCAAATAATAATATCAAACTAAACAACAGTGTTTCATTAACAGTATGAATACATGAATTTTCAACTATCACTGATGAACACGCTCATTCTGACAGACTGTAATACACTACAGGAAGTGTAGGGGGCGCTCTATAACGCTCTATAATGTTCATATGATCCACACGCTCATTCTGACAGACTGTAATACACTACAGGAAGTGTAGGGGGCGATAACGCTTCATAATGTTCATATGATCCACGACTGTAATACACTACAGGAAGTGTAGGGGGCGCTCTATAACGCTCTATAATGCTCGATAATGATCATATGATCCACACGCTCAGTCTGACGGACTGTAGTTCAGAAGTAAAGAACATACCTCAGAGTGAAGCTTGCTTTCAGTGAAGCATTCTGGGAAAAGTGCTCTGCTCCAGCTGGACCTGCTCTGGGCCTTCAGACTGAACCCTTCAAACAGCAGCTCAGACACAAACTGCATCCAGCCCGGAGAACAAAAGAGAACCCAAAGGAACACAGGAGAACCCAGGAGAGTGTGGTGAACACAGGGAGAACACAGTTGTTTTTCTGTTAATCCTGCATATTTCAGGGTATTAAAAGGTACAGACACTAGAACATCAACATCCCTCAGAGAACTGTGAGAACAGGCTGAAAAACTGGACGAGCAGTGCCCCCTGGTGGACAAACCGTAACCACATGAGGAGTGGGCAGAGATGGAGCCGTTACCTTCCTCTCCCTGATCAGCAGCCCTCCTCTCCACAGCTCACGCTCATCTATACAGTCTAGAACTTCGGCAGGGGAACACACTCGGGCTGACAGGTACGAGGCAGCTGTGCGCCACCTGAAGAACATGGACCACAAATATTAAACTCATACAGAACAATAACATCAATACATACTGCATTCATACATACATATACAAAACAAATGGGTTCTATAGGGTAATGAAGTGGGTTCTTTAACCCTTTTCATCAAGCTTGTGTATTTAACTACTGCCTTCACTGAAGAACCTTTGAAGAACCCTTTTGTGTAGTCAGCAGGGTGGAGGCAAGTGTTTTACCCCATGCTGTGCTCAGTCACTACGTTTACATGGGCAGAGTGCCAGGCTTGCATGTGCTTCAGAGAGCCAATCACAGGTAAGAACTCCTTCAGCCCCGCCTCATCCTCGCACAGCACCACCACATCCAGCAGAAAACGTCCTGTCAATCACAGGCGCAACACATCGCTTATTTGAATATTCAACAGCAGGAATGTGCATATCTGCAGAATGGGGGGGGGGGGGTTACCTGGGGGAGGGAGTTTATCTGCCAGCTGATGAAGACCTTCAGCTGCTTCTTCAAACAGCCTGGAGAGAAGAGAACACGATGGGATTACTAACATAATCTCACTAAAGTTTTAAAGACTTTTGCTCTACACTGTGAGACGTTACGCCGGTTCGGGGCTCAGCCGGTTCGGGGCTCAGCAAGTTTAGGTTTCTAAAACATGCAGTTCATAGTGTTGCTATGGTAGTGTTAGGTGGTTGCTATAGTTTGTAGATGTTTACTCTTGTGTCTCAAGTACTAAAGGTTGCTAGGGTGCTTGTAGATAGTTGCTATGGTGTCTCAGACGTTTGCTGTGTGGTTGCTGTGGTTTCGTGTATTAGTCTCATTAAAAAATTTCCATGTCAGCGAGTCTCCATATGATGTCAGAGTTATGATGTCACACACTCTGTGAGGGAGGGGCTTTCTGTCTCCTCCTGCTCTTGTAGGGCACTGATACAGCTGTCCACTGACGAGGACTCTGTCTCCTCACTGTCACCGTGCTGAACACACACCTCCTCCCAGTCAGAACTGCAGAACTGAAACACACACACACACACACACACACACACACACACACACACACACACACACACACACGTCCGGTGAGCGGCACAGCTGTCGGCCGCAGGTGCAGCAGTCAACAGCTGGGGGTTAATAGTGTACCTGAGCCGAGCCCCGAGACACTTGGAGAGCGAAGTAGACCTTCTGCGAGCCTGGACGTCCAGTGAGAGAGCAGGCTGTGGAGGAGAACACATTAGTGCAGAACCTGCTCACAACAGAACCTGCTCCAGATCAGGACCACAAAACCCACCTGGAAGTGCAGAAGATCCAGATGAAGTGCTGCAGCTGCCAGTCTCAGCCAGTTTCCTATAAAGTCTCCTGAACGTTTCAAAGCCTGAAAAGCAGCTTTAATGAGTTTCCTTCAGTGGAAGAGCTGCTCCATTTAAGGTGGAACAGACGGTTTCCAGCTGAATGTTCTAAAAGGTTCTCATTCAGTGACTTTATCAATCAGAGGACTTTTATTTTGGAATCAAGTAAAGCGTCTGAAGTGAGTACTGAGAGAAAACCCGCGTTTCTGATGAATGAAGCAGATAATTTGCTCTCATTAAGGTTAAAGTATGAATGAAGAGTTCTGATGGATTTAATCCGGATTATCTGAAGTGTTTTCTTACCGAAGCGATTCTGCAGATTAATCATCACCGCGAGAACAAATCTGTCCATAACGGCGGCTCTTCACACTTTAAAGAAACTCAAACAACAATAAACAACAACAAAACAAGAACAAAACAACAATAAAACTACAATAAACAATAAAAACACTCAAACTGAACCGGCTTTAAAACCGAACTGCCGCGCAGCTGTGACGCGCCTGTGACGCAGCGGTGACGCGCATACGGCGAGTTTTTTTATTTCGTTTAAAATCATAAATATTTATCACATTTATAACAAATGAGATATAAAATTATGTATTTCATTTTTAAACAGAAACAAAGAGAATCCGCTGTTTTTGAGATTCAGGAACCTTTAGCGCCACAAAGTTTCCGGACGGACCAGAAACGAGGCCGGACCGGAAACAGCGCTGGGTCAAGCCTGTGGAACTAAGCTAAGCTAAGATAACTGATGTCCAGTTTTTCCAGATCCGCCCAGGTGAGGCTTTAAACTGGTTTTACTGGGATTCTTGTATACCTTCAACGCCTACATGCAGCAGCGCTGTTTATACAAGTTTGTTAAATAAACACATTGTAGCATTAACTCTAACACTGGCTCTGTAACACTGGCTCTGTAACACTGGCTCTGTAACACTGGCTCTGTAACACTGGCTCTGTAGCACTGACTCTGTAGCACTGACTCTGTAACACTGGCTCTGTAACACTGGCTCTGTAGCACTGACTCTAGCACTGGCTCTGTAGCATTGACTGTAACACTGACTCTGTAGCATTGACTGTAGCACTGACTCTGTAGCACTGGCTCTGTAGCATTGACTGTAACACTGACTCTGTAGCATTGACTGTAGCACTGACTCTGTAGCACTGACTCTGTAGCACTGACTCTGTAGCACTGACTCTGTACCATTGACTGTAGCACTGACTCTGTACCATTGACTGTAGCACTGACTCTGTAACGCTGACTCTGTAACACTGTCTGTAACGCTGACTCTGTAACGCTGACTCTGTAGCACTGTCTGTAACGCTGACTCTGTAACGCTGACTCTGTAACGCTGACTCTGTAACGCTGACTCTGTAGCACTGTCTGTAATGCTGACTCTGTAGCGCTGACTCTGTAAAAGCTACAGAGTCAATGATTTTAAAATATTTTTTACACAAAGAAAAAGCATTTTGTATTTTGTTTTACAAAACAATATTATTTTTATAATATTTTTTCCCCAGATTTAGAGGAAATATCGATCTCGTGCTGATGTGCTTCTCTTTGTTGTTTGTGTGTTTGTTTTGCAGCAATGGGCGACCTTTGCGAGGTCCTGGTACTTAATAGATGCTCACATGCAGCCACCAGGAAAGATTGCCTCCATGTGTTCAGTGCGGCTGCAGGGGAAGCATAAACCCATTTACCACGCGCTCAGTGAGTGAGCAGAACCGGTTCTGCTGTCCTGAACTATTCAGGACCTAATACTGACACTCAGCACAGACACGGCCTCTCTACTGTTGCTTTCATGATGTCACCAAACACATAATCCAGCCTATATCAGTTTAGCTCCACCTGATCGTTCTCAAGAATGCTGGGGGTCTTTATACCCTCTAGTCCACACCTGCTATAAGACATGGAGACAATAGAGTCATGTTTGTTTATCTGCTCCAGAAAGTCTTATTCTATTGGCAGTACTTCTCTACAGGAACACATCCGTGTCAGCAGTGTGTGATATATTCTCTTCGAGTCCTTCAGGCTACTTTTACAGCAGTGACCACCAGGGGGAGCAAGAAGACTTGGGTTAAACCCCCACTGTTCTCTCTACACTGCCCTTAACTCCACCCACCAGATCATAGATGGTTATTAAACAGTATGATTCTCTTACCTGTACATCTGAGGAGTAATGTTGGTTCTATTGAAGCTCTGCTGGTTCTGCTGGTCCAGTTCAGCTGTATGTTCTATAAAAATAACTGAGGGATGACTGAGCTAAAATAGTCTCATTCTGTTGTGTGTGTGTGTGTGTGTGTGTGTGTGTGTGTGTGTGTGTGTGTGTGTGTGTGTTTCAGGTAATGTTGGGGATCATGTGGTGGTGATGAACACCAGACACATCGCCTTCTCTGGAAATAAGTGGGAACAGAAGGTCTACTCGTCTCACACAGGGTAAGAAGAGTGTGGCCAGTTTATTAGAAACCCCTGCCCTTAATAGACGACTGCTGATTTGAGACTAACATCTGTCCTCCCTCCCTCTCTGTTAGATACCCAGGGGGCTTCAAACAGCTCACAGCGGCCCAGATGCATCAGAAAGACCCCACCGCTGTAAGTACCTCATACTGACGCTGAGTGAACACCCGCAACCCTGCTCCACCGTACGTTAGAGATAAACACTGGTACATTAAGATTATACTGTGTTCATGTCGTATATATGTCTCCATTTCACTTAAATAGATCCACATACGAGGTTTGGACTCTGATCACCCAGACGTAACTGAACACAGTATTTCATTCATTTTTTCACTATTGCTTTTAATGAAATGGCATAAATTACTACAAAAGAAAACAATATCAATTAAACATTGATGAATATTTACTCCCCCCCCCAAAAAAAAAAGATTATTTTAAAGTAAATAAATGGTCCGAAAAGTGTCTGCAGACAGATGTTCTCGTGTCTTTTTCTGCTTCCAAAACCGATATTTCCTGCGTTTACACAGAGCCTCACTCACACTGGCTGCCTTTGCTTCACTAACTTATTTCCAGGAAAAAGTTTTCACACCCCACAAACTCCTGGATTAACCGGTCAAACAATATATGAAAGAGACAGAATTCACAACATTTCCACTCTTTTAACTGGACCTGTTATACGAAGCCCCTCAGACCGATTCTGAGATTGTCCAGTCCTGCCTGAGGGGGGCGCTGTGGTTCTACACTAGCAGCTCCTTTGATGTTGATGGATGTGAATCTGCTCGTCTGGTGTTTGCCCTCTAATTTGAATAGAAGCTGCCCCAGAGGCAGGACCCAACCACCCTGGCCTGAGGTCAGTTTACCTGTCTCAGTGATGCGGGGGAGTGGGGGCAGTCTAAGCACACACACACACACACCCCAGGTGTTCTCACAGCATCTCCACTGATCCTCTCCACTCTGAGCACACCTCCATACGTGCTGCAGCCCAGGTGAGCGAGGAGGACAGTGTGTGTGTGTGTACATACCCAGTTTTCACACCACTGTTCCAGCCTCTCACCGTCTCTTACATTTACCCAGACTGAGCCTTTACGACTGATACCAGTAAATGAGCTCGTTTCCTATTGGCTGCCAAAAAGGAGGGGTCTATCTGTGGTAATTGAAATTGTAGCTTTTATTGCCAACATGTCCTCAAAGAACATCTGTCCATCATCTGTCTGTCAGTCTGAGGGTGGGAGGGTGATGGTGCCCTGTGCATGTTCAGTGCTGAGAGTGTAAAGCACTGTCTGTCTGTCTCTCTCTCTCTCTCTCTCTCTCTCTCTCTCTCTCTCTCTCTCTCTCTCTTCTGCTGTCCAAAAACCTGATGAGGAGTGACTATGATGCAGCCGCTGCATCTGTTCCTGGGATGACGAAAAACCTGACGGTGTTTTTGTTGTTTGTTTGTTTTTTGTTTGTTTGTTTGTTTGTTTGCACTCTAAAAAGGTGTCTTAAATTCCTCTGATATCTCAGATCTGATCAGGTTTCTCAGTGTATCGAGTCTGATTAGTCTGATTTCTTCCTGATGAGCTGCAGTTGAGCACTCAGTGTCTTTACGCCCCTCTAGCCCACACCTGGCATTAGACACGCTGCCAGTAGGTTCATGGTGTGTGTGTGTTGTCCTGTTCTAGATCATTCCAGAGGATATTCTGCTGAACCTAACGGAAGAGCTTCCTCAACCGCGACAGGTTCCCCGTAAACTGAATGAATACACACAGGAGGAGCGGGACGCCTTCCCCAGGCTCTGGACCCCGTAAGTCCTCCACATCCTTCTGACCTCACTTTCCTTTAACCTCTGGTCTTTCAGCTCTCAGGTCTTCAATCGGGTAGGAACAGGGGGTGGATGTAGAAGGTGCCTTCCCACATCACCCAGCACAAGGCACAAGTGCTCTGTCTAACTGTAGCCAGGAGTGCCTGGGGTGTAAGTAGTTGCCCAGCAATGATGCAAATGAATGTTCCTGGCCCTCCCACCTGGTCTTGTCCTACACATTGCCACCCATTGGTTATAATGGACATTAAACATCTGTAAGTGACTGGGGGGTATTTGTAGTGTTTAGAATAGAAGTGTGATGGTGAAGAAGGTCAGTTCCTGTTAATGGGCTAAAGTGATGGCAGTAAAGTAAGCGTTGAGTTTGGAGAACCATCTCAGTCTCCAGTCAGACTCAGATCCTGTCATCGGCAGGTTTCTGACGTGTGTGTTCACTCAGACCTCCCTCTCCTCTATGCGTCCTCTGAGTTCTCCTCACGCCAAGGAGCGAAATTTCAGAGAGCAGTTTTTAACCAAGCCAGTGGCTGCCAGCTGGAGCTTGTAGAGCTCCGTATGGCTCTCTGGTCGCCCTGGGTCAGGCAAGTTTAACGAGACTTGTGCCTCCTCTTAGAAGAGCTTCTCCAGAAGAACAGAGGCCGGTGCTGGACAGTGGAAAAAGATTGTAAGGGTGAATTGTTTTGTCCCAGCGCTGTTAGAACTCTGTTTTATGCTCCATAAACATTTCTGAACACGTCCATCCGCTACTGCTTCAAAGTGAAAACACTGAACTCAGAGAGCTTTACTTAAAGCCCCTGGGCTTCAGGAGCCGCTTCTCCAGAAGTCTCTGAGCTTCGGTGAGGCTCTCAGTAAATCCGAGCCAGCTCTGCCTCAGAGCTGTTGTTTGTTTAGGGCCGACGGCCGTTTCAGGGCCGTGAAGGTGGGCAGATTGCGGGATTCCTCTGCTGAAGCAGGAGATTCACTCTGACAAGGAATGAATTATTAAACTTCCTTTACACAGACACGCCAAAGTCATGATGCCGCATGTAAACTGGATGCAGTGAAGGGCGCTTGGGGCGGCCACACCCGTATAAGTGAAGTTGAGGTGCATCTTGTCCGTGATGTTGCACACTGGTCAGAGACGGGAATGATTGTCTTCGGGAGTTAAATCCGTGACGGTGGACACCAGCTTTAGCAACCTATGAGTGTGCAGGATCTACAGGTCCAGCTGCAGCATCTGTGCATCTGCAGCATCCAACCGTTTCTCATCTTGATCCAGGCATGAGGTTAAAACATCTAGAGGCAGGGTAACTTCTCCCATCCTCCACCAACATCTCTTTGATAAGGGAACTCATTAGGGGACAGAAACGGATCGCTGAAGGTCTGAGATTGTGTGTGTGTGATGTTTGGTGGAGGTGACTGCTCCTGCTGTAGGTGGTGGAGGTGGTGGAGGTGGTGGGGCGCTGTGATTCCAGCAGGTCAGATGAGTTTCATTTGTGCAGAAATTCTTCAGACACTTTTTCATTACGGGTTTGAATTGATAACGCAGAACGCTGGAACAGTGTATTACAAGGCCCTGATCCCACCATGACAATCCAATTATTTCCCCATCACGGATTCTCCTCAGCTCCCGCCAGAGCCTGAGCCTGACTTGCAGTCTGAGGGACACCTTCTCCTTATCTCTAGCTTTTCCCCCCATGAATATCCACCTCTGCAACTGATGACAACTCAACACGCACCCACGCTCAATTTGTGTGCTTGTTTGCATGGTAGTCCAAAGAGCACCTACAGGGTCATGGACGCTGATTGTTTGCCTTGTTTGCTCCTCCCCCGACTGTGATTGATCCTTATCAATGCCTTATTGGTTTGAGACCTCTGCCCAACTGGAATGGGATTAGTGGTAAAGCTGTTGGAAGGTGATCACGTCAGGAGAGGCACGCTGGGGTCCACCGGGTCCACCGGAGAAGGCTTCCTGAGTGCTGTTCAGGTTCTGTCAGTCCTGAGTGAGAGTATTTCTGCAGATCGGGATGAGGCAGTGCTGCGGCTGTTCCTCGCTGTGGATTATAAAAACGAACTTATTGTGTACATAGATGTTTAGTGAGAACGAGGGTAATTCAGTTGTGTAACAGATGATGTAAAACTGTACAGGACAGTGTGGTTCCTGGTTCCTGGGTACAGGTTTCTAGCCGGTGCACATCTCAGTATCTGATCTTCAGTCATACAAACAAAAGTAATTCATAAAGAAATGACTTGTAAAACTGTGTGCGTGTGTGTGTGTGTGTGTGTGTGTGTGTGTGTGTGTGTGTGTGTGTGTGTGTGTGTACGTGGCATGTGTGTGTGTGTAGAGTAGAACAGAGAAACAGCAGCACTGCTCTGCTTTTAGATGCCGGGTTGGCACTGAGCTGAGCTTTAGATTGATTTATTGATCGGGGAGCTGGATGGAGAATGTCAACAGCCACAATTAGCACAGCACTAATGTTTTAGCCAGACAGAGTGCTTTAACAGTCTGTTCACTCTGTTCACACACTCGGAGTGAAATATTAATCATTCAGACTCACTGAATCTATATAGATTTACCCCCTACGCTTCCTGTAGTGTATTACAGTCTGTCAGAATGAGCGTGTGGATCATTTGAACATTGGCAGAGCGTTACAGAGTTTCTACGCCTGTAGTGTATTACAGTCTGTCAGAATGAGCGTGGATCATTGCGCGGATTAGAGCGCATAGAGCGCCTCTCTACGCCTGCAGTGTATTACAGTCTGTCAGAATGAGCGTAGACTATATGAACACGGTAGAGCGTTATAGAGCGCCTCACTCTTCCTGTAGTGTATTACAGCCTGTCAGAATGAGCGTGTGGATCATATGAACATTATAGAGCGTTATAGAGCGCCCCCTACACTTCCTGTAGTGTATTACAGTCTGTCAGGAATGTGGAGCGGTTGGATCATATGATCATTATAGAGCTGCTATAGAGCACCCCTACGCCTCTGTAGTGTATTACAGTTCGTCAGGTCGAGCAGGTGGACTGCAAGAACACTATAGAGCTGCTATAGAGCCGCCCTGCCACTCCTGTAGTGTATTACAGTCTGTCAGAATGGCGCCGCGGTGACTGCGGCGATCACATAGAGCAGAGCGCCTCACGCTCCCTGTGGTAGTGTATTACAGTCTGTCAGAATGAGCGCGGTGGATCATTTGGAACACAGAGCGCGTAGAGCGCCCCCACACTTCCTGTAGTGTATTACAGTCTGTCAGAGTCGAGCGTGGATCGGCGGCGATTATAGAGCGCTATAGAGCGCCCCACGCTCCTGCAGTGTAATACAGTCTGTCAGAATGAGCGTGCCGATCATATGCGACTATAGAGCGCAGAGCGCCTCACGCTTCCCTGTAGTGTATTACAGTCTGTCAGAATGAGCGCAGGGATCATATGAACACAGAGAGCGTTATAGAGCGCCCCCTACACTTCCTGTAGTGTATTACAGTCTGTCAGAATGAGCGCGTGGATCATATGATCATTATAGAGCGTTATAGAGCGCCCACGCCTCGTAGTGTAATATAGTCTGTCAGAATGAGCGTGTGGATCATATGAACATTATAGAGCCGCTATAGAGCGCCCCTACGCTTCCTGTAGTGTATTACAGTCTGTCAGGTTGAGCGGTGACTGGTATGAACATTATAGATGTTATAGAGCTCTACACTTCCTGTGGTGTATTGGCAGTCTGTGAGAAACAGTGGACTGGCATGACCACAGAGCCGTTATAGGAGCGCCCCTACACTTCCTGTAGTGTATTACAGTCTGCTGAATGAGCGTGTGATCATAAGAACATTATAGAGCGTTATAGAGCGCCCTACGCTTCCTGTAGTGTACAGTCTGTCAGGAATGAGCGGTGGATCATATCATTATAGAGCTATAGAGCGCCCTGTGCCCTGTAGTGTATTATAGTCTGTGAGAATGAGCGTGTGGATCATATGAACATTATAGAGCGTTATAGAGCTCACGCTTTCCTGTAGTGTATTACAGTCTGTCAGAATGAGCGCAGATCATATGAACATTATAGAGCGTTGAGAGCGCCCCTCACGCCTGTAGTATTACAGTCTGTCAGAATGAGCGCATGGATCATATGAACATTATAGACGTTATAGAGCGCCCCTACACTTCCTGTAGTGTATTACAGTCTGTGAGGAATGAGCCGTGGATCATATGAACATTATAGAGGCCGTTATAGAGCGCCCTACACTTCCTGCAGTGTATTACAGTCTGTCAGAATGAGCGTGTGGATCATATGAACATTAGAAACAGTTATAGAGCGCCCCCTACACTTCCTGTAGTGTATTACAGTCTGTCAGAATGAGCGTATGGATCATATGAACATTATAGAGCATTATAGAGCGCCCCCTACACTTCCTGTAGTGTATTACAGTCTGTGAGAATGAGCGTGTGGATCATATGAACATTATAGAGCGTTATAGAGTACGCCCTACACTTCCTGTAGTTTGAGGATTGTAGCTCTCTTTTACTGTAGTAAAGCTTAGAGGGATCATGCAAGTGTGGTTTCCATGCAGGATTACCGAATTGTACTGTGCTCACTGAGATTTCAGGAATTTGCTTTTCCGCTACTAAAATGTGTTTGTTCTCATTCTGCAGGTCATGAGACTACAGGATGAAGTGACTCTCTTCCATTCATCACTCCTTCACTGCTGTTTGTTTGTCTGAAATAAAATGTGCTGACACTGATCTGAGTTGGATTATTGAGTGTGAAACCCTCTAATCTGACGTGCTTAGACACTGTGCATGAATCAATGTTGATTTGCATTTTATTTATATTTTCAAATAAAAGATATTTTAACAAATAAACCTTCACTTCATCCGGCCAGTTTAGCAGTGTTTGTTTTAATCGCCTGTAATGAACCCTAGATCGCTCTCCTCTACAATAGTCGTGGCGTGTGAGCGCCTAGATTTTAGGGAAGGCACCGTTATAAATAAGAATCAGTCAACCGACTGCAGAGGTGTCGCACCAGACGGTCATGGAGTCGCTCGGAATGGCAGCGAGTCGTCTTCAGTGACCAGTCCTTGAGACGACCGGCGATTTAATCTGTGGAGGCACCGTGGTCAGCACCAAGATCAACGGTTTGTAGTTGACTACAGTTATTGATCCTGATCACCTTCATCTTAAAAATAATCATAATCACACGGATTTCTTCATTTTGCCTTTTTCCCGAAGTTCTCAGAAATGATCTGAAGCCTGTAAATTTGAAAAGTGTTGAAGAACAACGTCACAGTGGATTTACAGTGATTGTGTGGTTTGTTGGAGCAGCTTTTTTCCTTATTAATTCCATTAGTGTCATCTCACCGTTCCCAAAGCGGCCGTTTGTGTTTTCCAGCTGTGGTCATTCTGCTGGACAGATGTTGGAGATCAGAGGCAGTGTGTGTGGGGTGTGTTTATGCCGTCGTGAGCCGAGCCAGGCGGAGGCTCCGGTAGCTCCACACCCTCAGACTGTAAACACGGTTCCAGCCCAGACTCCAGACCTTCACCACTAATGTGTTGAGTAGCCACGTTGTCTGATCCAGCCTAATGGCCCACTTCTACCTGGCGGCCCTGTGGACCTCTGGACCTGTTTGGAAGGCTGTGTCTGCTGGAGATGGACCTAACTCCGCCTGTTCTGAGGGTCAGTGTGCCACAGCAGAGCGCTACAGTAAAGGTCACTCTGTTCAGGTCAAGTTCACGGTGTCTTCAGTCAAAACATACGAAGGGTCGTGATTGGGTCTGATGGCACCAGAACTGGTCCAAAATACTGTTTGAAGCTGTTATTGTCTCTTCATTGGTGGCGGGTTGTTTGTTTTCTTACTGCTTTTAATTGTTTTAATAGTGATATGAGTCATATGTGCTTATATGTATTTAATGATCCAGTTAACTGCAGATCATTAGAATTTGTGAAGAATCCAATCACAGTGTTTACGTGCACTGATAATCTGATAACGGGAAAACTCCGGGTTTACGTGAGCCAAGCAGTAACCAGATTTCTACTCTGGAACCAGCCAATCATCAGAAACGAAAATGACACTTAAACTTAAACATGCTACAAAAGTAATGCTTGTTCATACTCTGATTAGAGCAGTCTGATTAGAGCAGTCTGATTAGAGCAGTATAATTAGACCAGTCTGAGTAGAGTACACTTTAGACCAGTTCGAGAGCAGTCTGATTAGACCAGTCTGAGTAGAGCAGTATAATTAGACCAGTCTGATTAGACCAGTCTGAGTAGAGCAGTATAATTAGACCAGTCTGAGTAGAGCAGTATAATTAGACCAGTCTGATGCAGACCAGTCTGAGTAGAGTGCAGTCTGATTAGAAATTTCAGTCTGGAGAGCAGCACAATTAGACCAGTCTGAGTAGAGCAGTATAATTAGACCAGTCTGAGTAGAGCAGTCTGATTAGACCAGTCTGAGTAGATCAGTATAATTAGACCAGTCTGAGTAGAGCAGTCTGATTAGACCAGCCTGGAGTAGGAGCAGTATAATGCTAGACCAGTCTGAGTAGAGCAGTATAATTAGACCAGTCTGATTAGACCAGTCTGAGTAGAGCAGTCTGATTAGAGCAGTCTGAGTAGAGCAGTATAATTAGACCAGTCTGATTAGACCAGTCTGAGTAGAGCAGTACACTAGACCAGTCTGAGAGCAGTCTACTAGACCAGTCTGAGTAGAGCAGTCCTTGATTGTGACCAGTCTGAGTAGAGCAGTATAATTAGACCAGTCTGAGTAGAGCAGTCTGAGTAGAGCAGTCTGATTAGACCAGTCTGATTAGACCAGTCTGATTAGTAGAGCAGTATAATTAGACCAGTCTGATTAGACCAGTGTAGTTAGACCAGCCTGATTGCTAGACCAGTCTGAGTAGAGCAGTATAATTAGACCAGTCTGAGTAGAGGCTGAGTAGAGCAGTCTGATTAGACTGTCTGAGTAGAGCAGTATAATTAGACTAGTCTACTAGACCAGTCTGGATTAGACCAGTCTGAGAGCAGTATAATTAGACCAGTCTGAGTAGAGCAAAGGTCTGATTACCAGTCTGAGTAGAGCAGTCTGAGTAGAGTTAGTCTGATTTAGACTCTGTCTGATTAGACCAGCTGAGTAGAGCAGTATAATTAGACTAGTCTGATTAGACCAGTCTGAGAGCAGTCTGATTAGACCAGTCTGAGTAGAGCAGTATAATTAGACCAGTCTGATTAGACCAGTCTGAGTAGAGCAGTATAATTAGACCAGTCTGAGTAGAGCAGTCTGATTAGACCAGTCTTGAGTAGAGCAGTCTGATTAGACCAGTCTGAGAGCAGTATACTCAGGACCAGTCTGAGTAGAGCAGTCTGATTAGAGTAGTCTGATTAGTATGATCTGATTTATGAATTACCAAGATAGTAAAATCCAATCTGAGCAAAAACCTTTAATGAAAGTTGTAATGTGAATATAGCTCAGTGTCTGAAATCAGCACACACACACACACACACACACACACACACACACACACACACACACACAGTCTCGTACTCTCGCTCTCTGTCTTCACACACACACACACACAGCGTGTCACTGTTGTACAGTTTTATTGGTTGGGTAAAAACAAACAAGTGAAAGAATTACTGGTTTGGAGCCGCCTGTTCAGCCAGTTTAATTCACTTGAGAAACTGCAGAACAATCGACTGACTAATCAACACTCCAACACAACCAAGAGGCTGAGAGGGGGTACGCGCGCACACACACACACACACACACACACACACGTGCACGCACATACACACCCCTTCTCTTCACCCACTGTCCTTGCTTGGCCCTCCCTCCCCTCATATTAATGTCCTCTTACTTCACTCCTAAGGGTAGGACGCACCTCCTGCTCCATCACTGACCTCAGAGGAGAACCACACTAGAGTCCAGGTCCAGAAAGTAAAGATCTGCTGCAGGTAAGACAGACCAGTTAGGACAGTGTGATCAGACCAGTCTCAACTAATCAAACTGGCTCAATCAAAATGGTTTAATCATATTATCCCAATTAAACTGCAGTGACTCTACTGTCTCGGACATAGATTTGGCAAATTCCCTAAGGGCTCCTAGATAGTGGGGAAACTGCACTGTTGAGAATGATTGTTACACATAGTTCAGGGAATTTATCTAACCCCAAAACGGCTTTAATTCTGGGCAGGAAATTCAGTAGTTGGTGGAGAGAAAGTAAAAACAGTTGGTTCTTCTCTTCAGGCTTTGACAGTTCTCTTTGAATAAAGGGCTGTAAACAGTCTGGTTCTGTAATCTGAGAAAGGTGGCTGACAAAGTGGGAATTCCTTACTTTATAAAGATACACAAAATGTACAAATGTTGGCCACCATGAAGCCCCACTATAACCTAACTTAATCACAAATCCACACCCAGAAACCCCACAAAAGCTATCTACACTTTCATACCCCACCCCCACACACACACACACACACACACACAAACCCCCCCGCCCGGTTCCACTCTGGTCTAAACATGACTACATACAGATTCACACACAAGGAAAGTGAAGGTGGACGTGGGTGTGACCCTGTTCAGCCATCGTCCTACCTGCCCCCACCCTCACACCCCGACCCACCAAATAATGATGCATATTTATGAGGCACTTCTGAAAACACCCCTCGTTAACCCCTAACCTTCTCTCTCCAGTTATGGTGTGAGTCAGAGCTTATCAGAGTTTATTCTCCACCTCTTGTGTTGTGGGTGGAGCTCCACTGTTTTCGGTCAGGCTGCGGGGCAAGCGATGTCCGACGCCAGGGTAGCCGTGACCATTCTGGGCCATCTGAAGGTCGTGATAGCTGGACTGGTAGTACTGGGGCGGGTAACCAATGCAATCCATGACGGTCCTCTTCCTTCCCTCCTCTTCGCTGCCTCTCTGGTCCGCGGGCCCGTGAGTTCCAGGGAGCTGGAGGTAATGTTGTACTATGGGAACACAGGGTGACAGTTGGGTCATTCATGCCCTGTCTGTCGGTTCCTAACGCCCAGGTTAGAATTAGAGAGGAGGTGACGGGAGAGAAAGGGGACAGTGGCAGAGAGACACCAGAAGCAGGAAAGTGAGCAGCTTTAGCATGGAAAGCCTAGGTGCTAAAAAGAAATTAGAACTTTAGAGAACCTGAACAGAGCAGTGGTGCAGAACCTCAGGAGGAAATCGAAGGTTTGGTTGTGAAGGAGGGGGTGTAGTTAAGAGACCAGGGGTGTTGGAATGAGGGCAGGTTTTGTACAAGGGGCAAGGTGTGATCAGAGGACAGAAGTTGTGGGGACAGGGGGTGGGGTTATGAGAAAGAGGATGGAGGATGATAGAGGGATGATGGAGGAAGAGACTGGATGGAGAATAAAGGAGAGAGAGGATGCAGGATGATGGAGAGAGATGATGGAAAGAGAGGATGAGGATGATGGAGGGACAGATGAGAGAGCGAGAGGATGGATGATGATGGAGTAGAGGATGGAGGCATGGAAGAGCGGAAGAGCAGCAGTGTGTCAGAGAATGCTCTTCAGTAATCATTCTCGTACTGCTCTGGAGCTTCAGGAGACATCCCCGACAGGAGGAGAAAGAGAAACACACCATGTCAGAAGCACACCCATAGGTTCTCCTAAATCAGCAGTTCTCAGTCGTGCAGAACCTCAGTCCCACACCTGACCAGCTGAGAAATGAATCAGGAATAACTGTTCACTGTGGCTGCTCCACTCACATTAGGTACATCAGTGCTGCCCAGGACCAGGGACTAAGAAGTACAGATCTACACGACCCCAGCAGAACATTGTCCTCACGTCTCCCTTTAAAGGAGCACTTCACCATGTTCCGTCCTAACCTCTGTCCACAGCAGAGGGAGATCCGAATAGAGAACAATGGAGTTCTCCCTTTTTATAACCCAGACTGAGATCAGAGGTTTATAAACAGCATAATCTCCTGACGAGCTTTACATCAGTGCTAATGATGGCTCCTCCCTGATATTGTGGGACTTTTCACAGCCCAGTAAACCCACTCTCTGCCTCCCATTAAAACCAGCCACGTCTGGACATGTGGAACACTCTTACAAGACCGGCTGTAAAACACTTGATGAAGTTTATGGACGGTTCCTGCTGTGGTTCCTCTGTCTCAGAGAGGACAGTTTTACAGGTTGGAAATGTGGCGCAGCGCCGGGATGTTGACGTCTTTATAAAGAATATGGTCATGTTTGTTAACTTCATCACACACACTGGCGGTTCCATTAATGACTTTGGAACATGCTGTATAACGGTTGCTGAGGACTGCAGGACCACATTAAACCAGTCTCCTGAAATGACTCGGACCAGGAGCAGCTGCAGCTGAAGCCCAAACTAATCTCGACAGGAACGTCCTCAACGCATCCATCTGGACTGACTCAGAGGTGGCAAATCCAGATGCAGAGAGTACAAGTCTGCAAAGGATGGCTCCAGGTAGTTGGAACAAAATCCTGGAGTGGATTTTCTTTCCTTTTTTCCTCCCAGTTGAAGTGCCAATTCCCAAACCCCATTAGGACCCTCCCCCTATCACATACGATGCTCCGACACTAGGAGTGTGAACACAAGCATGCCTTCCGATACATGTGAAGTTGCAACTCCGCTCTTTAAGCTGTCACTACTGAATCATTGTTGGCAGCCAACGCCGGAGGAAGCCCAGGTCCCTAGCTCCAACACAACGGGCTAAAAGACGCTGTGACGCACCAGAATCACACTGGGTGAGACTACATCTACCTAACTAGAGAGGGAGAGCATGGCCAATTTTACACTCTCGGCAAACGCCGTCTGCCGATGGCAAGCAGCATGACTGAACCGCCACTCGGAGCCACCAATTTTAACTGAACCGTTTGCTACTGGTGGACAGCATGGACTTCTAAAGTTGAAGTGATGTGGTCTGAAGAACATCACATTCTGGGCCCATCAATCCCCAACCCTAATATCCTCAATACCCAATTTCCCCAAACGTATTCAATCAGATGCAGACTGCTCTCAACTCTGAACTGTGAAGATCAGCACCATGATTACAGTCATTTGGATAAATTAAATCACTTTACGATCCAGAAAATTCAAAATAACGTCAGGAACCAAAGAGGAACAGAAAGGTGTGTTTTACCTCCAATGTTGTAGCCTACACATGAGGTCTGGTCGCAGTAGCCCGGGGGTCCAGAGGGTCCAGAGCTTCCAGGGGATCCAGGATGTCCCGGAGTGCCCTGAATTCCAGGCCGCCCTGGAGGGCCTTGGGTTCCAGTCCGGCCCTCTCCAGGAGGACCTGAGGAGGATCGGACGTTAAACCTTTAACCTCATTATCCACTATGAATTATTCTGTGTTTTTCAGTATCAGCTATGAATGATATAGTAATACTATGAAGGTTTCAGTATCTACTCTGGAATTTACAGTGTCCATGTGAATTATTCAGTATCTAGTTTGACTCTCAGTTTCTGCTCGTTTCTGTGGGGATGAGAGTGAAAGTTCTGGGGTCAGAATGTGTTTGTGTCAGCGTGGAAAAGGAGCTGCGTTTATGTCATGTCTACTGGTTTCTCTCCAGTCCTCCGAGTTTCATCTGATTACAGAGCGGTTGCTGGAGGGTCTTACACCCCAATTCCATTTAAACAGTCGTCCTGAACTACATATTGTCTCGACGCGTGGTTTGATATCTCCAGAGGGAATAAAAGAAACCCAAAGCAGGGAGTCAGAGAGAGAGAGAGAGAGAGAGAGAGTGAGAGAGTGTGTGTGTGTGTGTGTGTGGCTCAGTGATGGTTGGAATCTGTAAAGAAGGGAATTCCCGTAATTCATCCCATATGAACACTGTGAGTTTAATTTGCTCAGGGGAAAATATTTTTATAGGGATTCTGGACTAAATGAAAAGGACTCGCGGCGTCATGTGTATGAAGAGTCATCGCGTGTAAAGGTCTGAACGGCGCTGCTCTTCCACAGCTTTTATTGGTTCCGTAAGAAGGGCTCAGGTGTATCTGCCTGACGTCCATATTAAACGATCTAATGTAGAAGTCAGTGGAGTCAGTTCTGTGTTCCTGGGATGCTCAGTATAACGCTGTTACCTGGGGGTCCCGGGGGGCCGCGAGGGCCCTGTGTCCCCACCCCTGGACTGCCTTTCTCTCCTTTCTCTCCTGGGAGCCCTGGACAGAGAAGAAAAAGAGAAACATATCAGTACGTGAGACGAAGCTAAACCATCAGGGCTCTCTGACTACCGGAGAACCAGAGCGGCCGAGGAGATAGCGGAGCTGAACACCGCTGGATTAAAGCGATAGTCTCAGCCAGGACTGTACAGATGTTCCCAAACCTCATCTGAAATGTAGACGATCAGCAGAGGCATGTTTAGGTTTACAGTGGAGCTATGAGGCTGATGTAAGACATACTTCACTGTCCTGTCGTCCGAAAGACCATGCCCCCTTTTGAGTGAAAACAAACCCAGACATACTTCCCAAACTGGGAACAGTGTCACTATGTCCTAAACCTACTGCAGGGCATAGAATACCTGCAGAAACTAAACTACGTTGAGAGACAGTAACAGAAGAGACCTGTAGTTCCGTCTACAGAGCAGCAAAGTGACAAAGCCGAAAGCGCCTTCACGAGCGCAAGTACTGAAGTTTCGCTTTGCCTGTCACACACACTTCACAACTGCGGGTGACGCTGTGACATTGTGGCTACGTTGTGATGAGTGAAAATGATGATCAGAGTTCTAGCTGTGGTTCTTTATGCTGTCAGACAGCAGGACAGCGCTGTTGTTTTTATGGATCTGGTTCTCTGATTGCTCTCCATGAGCATAAATAATGTTTGAAATCTATCAGCGATGGCTCACACAGGTATCCCGACACCGGCTCTGAGAGCTCCTCCTCAAGGTCGACCTCCTTTTAATCAATCGGTCTCAGGCTTTGTCTCATAGCATCTTAGTTTTAGTTTTAATGAGACAGTAACTAAAGACTGACCGTAAGAATCTGCTCACCTCTCTCTCCTGGACGACCGCTGACCCCATTGGCTCCGGGGAAGCCTGGTCTGCCCGGAGGACCCTGCTCTCCTTGTTGTCCTGGGAGTCCCTGTCTTCCCGGCTCTCCAGGAGGACCTGGTATTGTCCGGAATGACACTGACTGACTGGGGATCTGGTTCAGGATGGAGTTGTAGCGGGAAAGGGGGCCTGAGGCAGAATCACAGTTATAAACATGGTGTGGCAGAACAGATAACACCACCAGTGAGACACCAGTGAGACAAACTGGGGTTTGATTCCCAGACTGGGCAATGAAGCTGTGCTACACCAATAAGAGTCCTTGGGTAAGACTCCTAACACTACTCTGTCCCACCTCAGTAATATGAGAAACCTTGTAAGCTGCCTTGTAACCCTGTGAGGGGGAGGGGGAGGAGTTAGAATGAAGAGGGGGTTAGGGTTGGGATGGAGGAGTTAGAAATGGGGAGGGAGGACTAGGAATGGGGAGGGGTTAGTTGGGATGGGG